>CM040127.1:4850741-5204559 GCA_022559845.1 Amorphophallus konjac
AGGGCATGTGAGTAGTATTTAGACCGGAAGGATTACTGAAATAAAAAATCATAGGGATTAAAGCCAAGAATCTCTAATAAGACAAGACAACACTGCCCTAATAAAAACCTAAAAGGGCAAAAGGGTAGAAATCCCAAGGATTGCGGCTTGATTGGCCCAACCAAACAGCCAAAGCTGGCCCTTTTTATTCCCATTTTGTGGACTCCCATGTGAATGACCGGTGCTTAGTGATGCGGCCAGCTTCTGGAGAAGGCATCCTCGGTCGCACTAAGCTTTTCAAAAGGTAAGACAGATTCCCCACTGCAGTGGTCGGCGCATGCTAAAAGTCGCTCATCACATCCCCTTAAATTCATGATGAAAGCGAAAGACCTGCTTTTCTGTTTGGCTTAAGACAGCGTTTCAAGAATTAAGTACTGAAGTGTAGCTACAAATTTTTTTTTTGATTTTTGTTGGGGTTTTTTTATAGAGAGTATAGATTTTAGACAATTACATTGGGATATGAAATGTCACTTGTGTTTTCTTGAGTTCTGTGAGGTTTTGAGCATATTGAATGAAATCTTCTTTCATCTTCTAATACAAAATGACTACTATGTTATTTTATTTTTTTGACAAGAAGAGGGTATTTTTTCTCTCTCTCCAACGAAGTCCTTGTTGTTGTTTTTTTCAAAATTTATCTCAAGTTGGATTTTGCAAGGGAAATAATATATCCACCTCTTTTTCTGAGTATCTTTATCTCTTCCCAGTTAAAAAACAGTCTGCATAGAAGGTGATGCAAGAAAATGCCCCATTGTAAAATGTTTATAAAATGCCAGACATTCTAATTGTTGGAGCTCTGATCGAAGATAAAATCCCATATCAAAAAATACACGTGGGTCTTTGAGTTTATAGTCTTGGACCCCTTCAATCTTAATATTTAGATTTTGAGATTTGTAAGATAGTAATCAGTGTAGGTCAAGATCCACTATGATATTGTGCCACCATCCCTTCTAATCTAATTTTTCACGGCTCATCTTGATCATAATAGAGAGTGTTGGAGCTCCGAATGGAATAAATCCCATATCAGAAATACATGTGGCCACCACCTCCTTCTAATCTAATTTTCACGGCCGTCTTGACCGTGTGGGGAAGTGTGGAGCCCCGAATGAAAGATAAAAATCTCATATCGAAAAAACACACGTGGATTCCTTGAGTTTATAGTCCTGGACCACTTCAACTTTAACAACCTAAATTTAGATTTGTAAGACTAATAATTAGAATTCATCTTTTAATTACTGCCACATGACAAATTAAGGATCCACAACCTCTCCTACTATTTGGACAAATTACTTCTTGTTTTTTCCCTCAAGCGATGACTTTGAAGAAATTCCCAATCGTTTTACTAAGGCATTTGGGAATATCTTCTTGTTGTTTGAAGTTATTTGTTACTCAAAAGATATTTCATTAAGTCTTTTATTTTAATTATCAGATACACTGCATCCCATTTTCGATTCATGACTTGGTAATAGAAGAATTGTAATATAACTTTTAAAAATGGTGATGGTGGTGGTGGGGTCATCTGTGGCAACAAACTGAAAGGCTGTTTCTTGGGGATCAGATTAACTTGATCCCAGAGGCTTTGATTGATACTGGGCGCCCACTTGATTTAATGGCATCATTTGACGTGAATTTTTCACCAACCAAAATTTAAAGAATTCAGTCGATACACCAACTCCATACGTCAAGTAAGTCGATGTCTTTTAGTAATATCACACCTTGTGTTGATTGATTGTACGCATCTCTTTCCAAAGAGACAGCCATTACCAAAAAGTTTGGTGACATCTGAAAATACATAAAAAAAATGCAAGATTATTTTTAATGAAAATACCGATCAGATAATGAGACAATTCTTATTAAGTATAGTAAAGAGCCAGTATTTCTGCATGAAATACTCGAACAACCTTGATTTTTTTATTTACGCATAAATATCTCCTAAAAGGCTAAAATTATTAAATTACATACATATCCTGCTTAGAGAGGAGAACCTTTCACAATGACCCTTCCTGTCTATTGCAACTATAAGAAGATACTCGTGCAATTGAGAAAAGACATTCCTTAAGGCCCTGTTTGATAATAGATTAGGATAACTCACATGAGATGGGTGAGGATAAGTTATTCCTTGACCTTTTATTTTTTCAGTTTGATAACTTGTTCTAACTCTAAGAATAACTCATTCCATAGAAATGGTAGAATGAGTTATTTCTAGAATAAGACCTTTTATCCTAATCGACCCTGGTAACTTAATCTTGCTATCAAACTCGAACAAGGATAAAACACCGGAATAACTCATCATACCCGGGTTTATTCCGTTAACAAAGTGGGCCTAATAGATTTCATTTTTAGGAGAGTATTCATGCAATTTTGATTTTAAGCAATATTTTGTAAAAATAAGAATTTAACAATATTGTGTACGAATGATTACATATATATCACTTAAACTTATGCTATTCCGTAGTATACTCTTTCATTGTCTAATATATCTCATAATAAATTACAATATATATATATCATGTGTAATCATGTGTCGTTTGTTTAAGTTAAGTTTGATAGATTAAGGAGAAAAAAGCACTAATATGTCTTTTTTTTTAATCTCCAAAGCAGGGTTTGTCGACCAGGTGCGGGTCACCTTGACCCACGACCTGACCCGACCCAGACTGTGGGCGGGTCGCCCGGGTCGTGAGTCGTCACTGAGTCACCTTTATTATTTTAATATTGTATTATATTATATTATATATACGGAGTCTTTTTCTATTTTATTTTATTATTTTATATGCATTGTATATATAAAAAATCTTTTTTTAGAGTAAGACAGACCGAGACGGACCGAGATGAGATCGACCCGACTCGATCGAGGTCAAGACCGAGTCGACCGGGTCGACAAACCCTGCTCCAAAGATAGTTAAAAAGTACAAAAATGAGGGCATACATAGCCTCAAAGCTCTTATACTCTCTCGAATATCCTGTAAATTATTTGTTTTATATTGTAATAGTCCGTCAACTTACTATTCCATCGTAGGACCACAATCAAAATGGTATTACTTATCCTGAGGATATACGTGACAAAAAAATAGAGATATAAAATAAACAATCAGAAAACATATATATAACACAAAAATATCGAAATATGGAGTATAACACCAAAGATTTTAAAAGTGTGCACTTAACTATCCGTTGTCTATAGAATAAGGGAAAAATTCAGTGTAACGATCGTATCAATCTTGAACGATACAATTCAGTAAGATAAGACACATCACTAAAGAATAAGGGAAAAATTATTCATACATATATATTATAATAAAAACACCAATAAGTGTTAAGTCTTAACTCAGTTGATTCAGAGTGTGTTGTTCAATATGTGAAGGTCTCGTGTTCGAGACCTAAGAAAGTCAATTTTTTCATTAGTAAGAAGATCTACCCAACGTATTTTTAATAAAATTAAATTAATTTTAAATAATAAAAGTTATAATTTAAAGAGTTTTATATCTAATTTTTTATTAACTCTTATTACAATTAAACTTTTTCAAAATCGTCGCCCTCTCTCACTCTCTTTATTATTATTTTTATAAATTCTAAAACTTCCGTCACCTCTCTTCACGGATTAGAATTTTTATACTATTACCTATATTCTCTCTTTCTCTCCACCGATAACATCATCTAATTCTTCCCCGCCGCTGTCATAATGGATCATTTTTTCATTAAAGTGTTAAGTTATAATAAACTTTAATAATATAGGCTAGTTCATTTAGCTAGAGTGTTAAATTATATAATTTATGTTATTTTATTATATTTTTAATCTTAAAAAATTAATTCACTTAACAAAAATAATTTACTAATTTTAAATTTTAATCAACAATCTTATTGATCTTTTTAAATATAATTTTAAATAACTATAATATTTTTAATTAATAGAATATAATAAAATAAATTTAAAATAAATAAAAATAAGTGAATTGAATATGAATAGTGTTGAGATATTGTGATATTTAAAATATTTTAGATTCTATCAATTAAATAGATTATAATTATTTAATAATTATATTTAAAATAATAAAAATTTAAATTGAGAAAATCATTTAAAATTTTTAAGATTAAAAAATAAGAAAAAATAAGAAAAAAAGTGAGTATTGCAATTCCAGAATCAAGACGTCCTCGGTCAACTAATTTAACGAGTCACGTTATCATAAAATAAAATATATTATATTTAAAAATATATAAATAATAAATAATTTATCAATTACTTACATTTAATAAACTGTTATACGATCCCATAAATGCAGTAACTAAAATAAGGATGAATAAAACTTTTTGTCTATACTTTACGTGGCAATGAATAAGGACCGTGACACGTAATACAGTTTAGAATTTACGGCACTACAAAAATAATAACAAAATACGGTTAAAATAAATAAAATTATAAAAATGTGACCCACGTACCCCCAAACGTCCTTACTACGTACGACGACCAATCCCACCCTTCCACGTCTCTCTCTCTTCCCCCCCACCCCCCTTCACAGACCTCCCACCCGGCCCTCCCCCAAGACAGATATCCCCTGCCATCGCCGACCTTCCCCCTCCAAATTAACCCCCAACCCACCCCCTCCCCTACCGCAACACGCCCTCTCCTTCCCCTGCCACCACCTGCTCCCTCTTTGGAGCCCTTTTCCCCAGCTCCTTTGCCCCTCGCCCAGATGGTGATCGCGGGTGGAGCGATGGGGAGCAGCAGCGACAGGCACCTGCTGAACAACATCCTGCACCACCACCTCCTCCACGTCGTCGGGGGCAGCAAGAGGTACCCGCAGCCGCACACGCCGAAGGGTTGCCTGGCGGTCATGGTGGGGCAGGAAGGGGAGGAGCAGCAGCGGTTCGTGGTGCCGGTGGCGTACCTGAGCCACCCCCGGTTCCTGCGGCTGCTCAAGGAGGCGGAGGACGAGTACGGGTTCGAGCACCAGGGCGCCATCGCCATCCCCTGCCACGTCGCCGACTTCCGCGCCGTGCAGGGCCTCATCGACCGGGAGCTCTTCCCCTCCCCTCACCACGGCGGCGGCAGCCACTACCACCACCTCCACCATCTCCACCACAACCTCGTCGGCTGCTTCCGAGCATGAGAATCCCCCAGCCATGCCCTGGCCTAGGGCGAACGATCGAGCTGTACCCGGCAGAGGGGTAGAAGGGATAGGAATCACTGCATGCTCTCGTGTGTACATGTGATCTTTCTGCGTAGTTTCTTCCTTCGTTTTTTTGGGTTAATTTCCTGCCTAGCTAGAAGTTTCACATGTTGGGAGTGTACATGACGAGGAGAACAACAGCAAATTCGTTGTTGTGGTTGTCGTGCAAAGAACAAGGAATCTCTGCATCGCTTTCTACCTTTCTGGAGTGCTTCCTCCACCCCCACCACCACCCCTTTCTCTCAGGAAAAGGAAAGGCTGGAGCGTGGCCCTTCAATTCTTGTTGAGTTCATAGGATGATTTTAAACAAAATCCATATTGCAAGAACGGGTAAAGATGTAAAATATTGTAAGACTCCACAAAATATTGTAAATTTATGCAGTGTTTTAATTAACATTTCGTAATCCCATGTAGACGTTTTGCAACCGTCCAATTCAATAAAGTGATCTTAATTTTATAACCAAAAGAACCCTTTGATTATGAAGTTCATAATTTTAAAAAATATCTCAAGATCACAGCATGATACGCTGAACCAATTAAACAACCCGCGGGAACAGATTGGCTCACTTGCCTTTTCAGAATGGGCAGTGATCTGACATGTGAAATAGACTTTGTTATTATATGTGAGCAGACTTTGATATCATGACCTTAATTAATATCTTGCGAGGATATATAATTTGGCAATGAATGGAGAGGTGATAATTACGCACAGCCATGAGCTCCCACATCTACATTAATCGTCGTATGGTATCATCGCGTCAGTTGAACGTCAGATTCGAAATTAATTGACAATAAATCAAGATACTGACATTTTTTTTTCAATTTCTTTTACACGATCAACGTGAAATTTAATACTCTGTTCCCTCTTTCACGGGGACTATTGTTGAAGGCTTGGCACGTGAGAGAGACATGAAGGATGGGTATCATGTTGGGTACGAATGTTCGTGAGAATCATATTTTAGTATTGTTTTTTCTCATTCTTGTCCATAGTCTCGATAAAATTGAGAATAATCTCACGTAGAATATGATAAATTTGTGAAATATTTTTAAATCAAAATATATAATTTAAATAATTTAAAATTTTTATCTGAATCAAATACGAATAAATAATATAATAATATGTCGAATAATTCAGATTTTAAAATAGAACGAATACGAATAAACTTATAATCCCCTCCCATGAAACTTCATAAATATTATTCACAGTGAACACAGTGTCTCTCTTTTTTATTTCTTTCTTTGTTCGAGTTACTCCCGTCTCTTCTTCCCCTTTGTCTGCTTCTTTGTGGTCTAAACACCCACGGCTCTTCCTTGCTGCCCCGTGATCTACGTTGTAATCTCTGCAACTAATAACGACAGAGGAAGGGAGAGAGAAGAGAAAAAATATCATCAGAACCGAGTGGCGGGTGTGCTTCAGAGGAGGAGGGAGGGGACAGTGAGGGCCCTAGGTTGGGCCGCCGTGGCTCGGCCGGCACGGGCGGGCCCGCCCGGACACGACAACGCCCGTGTGGGACGCCGTCGGAAGTCAGAACGCCACCCCGCATCCCAACACGCTCTGGGTTTTTTAAATAATTTAATTGGCTAAGTATTTATAAGTTGTCTTTAAAAAAAGATCAATTCCAAATACCCATAAATGTTTTCTTTTTATTAAAAAGAGTTTTTTTTCCCTGCACCCATCGTGACTTACTCGTTCTTTGTCGGACAATTATCTCGAGTTCCAAGGTCCCATCTCCGGCAGCAATGTGCTTTTTTTTTTTTTGGTTGGAAAATAGATCATTTCATTTCATACTAGAAACATAATACATGGCGAATAAGGAAGATAACCCGACCGACAGAGCGGCATACATGAGGAAGCATAAAACCCAAACCGAACATAAAGCCCATATAAGACTCATCGTCAACAGAGTGACGTACAAACATAGAAGATAACGAGCCACAGCGGCCACCATCGGTGGGAACTCCAATAGAACGGAAGACGAGCCAGCCTGGTACTGAAAATGACAGAGATCTTCCTCGAGGCGCACAAGACAGCCGAACCGCTCTAGTATTAGGCGGTGAGAAGAGAACGCTCGGGAGGGCCGATATCCAGTTGGATACGGGGAGAATACACTGTATCTCCGAGCTTCTTCGAAACCGAGGGAAGATAGCCGCAACCTGCAACACTAAGGCCGGACCCAAACTCCCACGATGCCCGAGAGGGAGCTCAAACCGGCGGGTGAAACTGGGTGACGGGGCAGAGGGCTTCAAAAAGGTATGGGGGGGAGTTAGGGTACGGGAGTTAGGAAAGGACCTACGGGGATGGGGGATGGTAATCGGCGAGGGAGGAGAAGGTAGGGGTGGGAGGGGGAGGGCCGGGAATTTTGGGGAAAAGGGTGGAGAGGGGGAGGTAGGCGCAGAGGAAGCTGGCCGAAGGCAAGCTCGGGGGGGGGGGGGGGGGGGGGGGGGGGGGGGGGCCGCGGGGAGAAGAGTGAGAGGTGGAGGGCCGACGGTGGAAGGGGAAGGAAGTGGAGATCGGCGATAGCAGAGAGGACCGGGGAGGAGGGGGGAGGGACAGAGGATCGGCGGCTAGAAAGGGGAACGGGAGGGGAGGACGGAGGGCTGCAGGGGGGGGAGATGGGGAAAGGGGGAGGGGCCGAAAGAGGCAGGGATCGGCGGAAGGTGGGGGGGTCATCGAGAGCGGAGGGGGGGGGGGACTGGGGAAGGAGGGGTTGGCGAGAGAGGAAGAGGAAACGGGAGGGGGGGGGCGGAGAACCGCAGAGAAAAAGGGGGGGGAAGGTGGGGAAGAGGGAGGGGGGGGCGGAAGGGGCGAAGGTCGGCAGGAGGGGGGGGGATCGGCAAGAGCGGAGGGGGAATCGGGGAAGGAGGGGGGAAGGGGCGGAGAGCGGCGACTGGAGCGGGGGATCGGGGAGGGGAAGGGAAGGCCGGAGGGGGCGGAGGTCGGTGGAGGAGGGGACGCACCTGGAGAGAGGGGGGGGGGAGGAGTTCCCAACGGGGGCTCCCTCCGGCCCAACGGAACCACCGGGGGAGAGGCCGTCGGTGACGCTTCCGCCGGACGAAGCCGGCGATCGATTCCACCACCGGAAGGGTGGTGAGGGTACCACCACCGAAGGGGTGGATGAGGAAAACCCAACCTGGCAGGAACCTCCTTCGGAGAAGAAGGAGAAGGAGAGGGGGGGGGGGGAGTTCCCGGCGGGAGCTCCCCCCACCAACGATACCGCGGGGGTCACCCGCGACCGGAGAAGATGGCAGCAATGTGCTCTTTGTAAGTGTTGGGGGGAGCTCGAGCATAGCTCTTAACAGATTTGAGGTGATTTTCTCTCTTTGGATAACTGTATAGCAGGGTTTGACAAATCAAGTTGGTTAAGTGGCTTGGGCGATTTTAGTTCGAAGACAAGTCACCTAACCAACTAAGTTACGATTTCTTTTGTATTATTTTACGTATATTAGATATTTAAAGGTTTCTTTTTTATCTTGGTATCTTACGAGACGGAGCGAGACGGATCGAGACGGTACCGTCTCGTCCCGTCCCGACAAAAAATCAAGATGGCCAAGATGGTCGAGACGGCAAATTTTGCTATAGAGTATAATATTAGACGCACAACCTCCCTCTTAAGAGAGGGAAACCATGCCCCAGAGCCACAGTTTCGTCGGCACTTCCTCTCTTCCTCGTTCTTCTATGTTTCTCGTGCGCAGAAGAACATGTTAGAGTGTGGAGCCTTAACTCACCGTCGTGTACCCTCGCACGCGAATCGACCTAATTTTTATTTATAACAAAGATATTGTTATCTTTGATACCCTTACTAATGACGTCCTAATCTTCTTGTATAATAGGGTGCTTACTCTCTCTTTATACTTGATCTGACTATGATTATTCTAGTGAGACTCTGTTGCGACCGTGGACGTAGGAAGTCACGTCACCTCCGAACAACGTAAAATCTATGTGCTCTTGTATGATTATCATTTTCTACTATTTTCTTTGTTTCTCTGTTCTGCTCTCGATTAGTGGGTCGTGAGGAAGAGAGAGGACTGCGTTTCCCAACATAACGTAAGAGCGAAAATTTCTCCCTATCTACTTGTTGAGATAGGCCGTAGTTGTTGAGGGATGTAGATCATCTATAACTATGTTCATTCTAAACTGGCTCAGTAACTAGTTAGAAAAAAACAGTCATGTCATTGTCTCCCTCACGTGGGTGAGAAGGAAAAAAATATAAAAATTTGTAAAAAGAGAACCCACCGAATTTAAAGAAAAAATTAATTAGCATCTCGACCTTGACAAAATATCTAACAAAAAATTTCAACTCCTATTAAAAAATTAGGGGCAGTTTGCCCTTACTTTTTGTCGGGACATATTTTTGCAATCTTTGTGATTAATTGTCATCATGATCCATTAATTAACAGCTCACTGTTAAGATTAAGGCATTAACATATTAACACACTATATTAGGTGCTAAGGTGGCTTCTCAGCATCAGTTTTGGCCTATGTCCACCTTTCTTTTCAAGGAGAACATCAATCTCTCCTTTCATCTCATGGTGTGGTCCCGTCGACTCACAGCCACATGGTGAGTGATTGGCTTATTTATCATTCTCTCGGCTTTCCGACCATTTCTAGAAGACTACAACCCTTTGTTAGTTTTCTGGTATGATTCATCTATGAGCATCGCTTTGTTTTGGACTTAGGCTGCGTTTTCCATTTCAATGAGCCATACGTTACGGTCCGGTAATTCTCATATTTTTAAAAATTTATCAAATATATAAATGTCACATCAAATAACTAAAAATCATAGCTTGAGTTTTTAGAGATCAAAGATAAGGTGAAAATTTTTCACTTTTCATAATCACCCAAAAGCGTCTCTCTGCTGAATTATTCTCACTCTAAAAGATTATAAAAAATTCATAATCCCATTGAGTTGACAAACGAAGTCTTAGCTCAGGATTAATTCCACTTAATCTCAAAGTTAGCTCACTAACTTTATTTGGACGGAGTGGATTTGATTAATCGAGATAAAAATAGTGCAATTTAGAGTTAAGATGGATTAACTTATCCTACCTCAAGAGGTGAGATAATTTAATTTGGTACGTAAAATTTCACTTTCGTCTCCACTTTTCACCTCCCTCCCCCTCACCTACCAGTGCCGTCCCCTCCCCCCTCTCCATCTCCCCCTCACCCGCCGTTGCCGCCCCCTCCCCCCTTCCCGATCCAACCCTCACCCGTTAGTGCTGTCCCCTTCCCCCCATCCCGATCTCCCCCTCATTAGTTGGCGTCGCCCCCTCCCCCCTCTTCATCTCCCCCTCATCTGTCGGCACTGACGGATCCCCCCTCGATCCCGATCTAACCCTCCCCCCTACCCGTCATCTACGCCCCCTCTCCTCTATCATGATCATCCCCTCCCCCTCACCCCTCGTCATTGCCCCCCTTCACTCATGACCTCCCCCTCCCCATCACCCATCGGCCACGCCCCTCTCTCTCTCTCTCTCTCTCTCTCTCTCTCTCTCTCTCTCTCTCTCTCTCTCTCTCTCTCTCTCTCTCGGTCAGTGTCATTGTTAGAGTATTTTTGTCATTTTACACAAAAAGTCTCAATATTAACTCACTCTTTTATGAAATCACATTTCTATCTATCTGATTAATCTACCGACTTAACCCAAGTTAAATCACTTATAAATAAAATAAATTAGAATAAAAATGAGTTAAGTTAAACCACTTAAGTTAATCCATACTAAGTTTAATCCGTTACCAAAGAGGGGCCGATCAAATATTACTCAATCATATGTTTTGAGTGTTGAGAAAAGCCCACAAGTCACAAGGGGCCCCTCGCAATGAAGTCGACCTTATAAAGAAATGTCCACATTTCCTTTCTTTAATATCGTATTGTCACGCAGGATCATTGGCAAGCAGTTGTTTTGTTAGCGAGCAACTGTGTCTTGAAGGTTCCTCTCAGGTTATGTATGTTTTTGCGGTTCACCAGCTGTAGACACGCCATTCCTGACGTCTCCTGAGTAAGTCTCATATTACTATACAACGCCCCGCAACGGCTTACGCATTTTGAATCACTCGAGTGCTTCCTTTTCTCGGGTCTTCTTCTGCCTTTTTCGGCATCCGGAATCGTCTCGTCACGGCATTCGGACGGCATCAACACCAGTCAGACGTATCAAGAGGTTCCGGAACCAAGATGTTGACTGCCGGGCCGACGCCTGATTTGAGGACCCGGGTGGGTCTTAATGGGGGCGTCCAGGCTCCTGGACGCCCCCATCTTTTTAATTTATTTTATTATTTTCTCAGGGCCCAAAAATAAATAAAAAAATATATATATTAATGGAGGCGTCCAGGCCCCTGGACGCCTCCATAAAAACTAATAATAATAAATATTTATAAAATGCCAGTTGGCATAAAAAAATAAAATAATTAAATATATATATATATATATTAATGGAGGCGTCCAGACCCCTGGACGCCTCCATAAAAATAAATATAAAAAATTAAAATGCTAGCCCTGGTATAAAAGACAAAAGAAAAATAAAAAATAAATATATCTTGGAGGCGTCCAGACCCCTGGATGCCTCCATCAAAACCCTCCCGGGCGCCGGCCACCGAACGACGGTTTGTCGTGTGTGAAAAAATCCAAAATATGGAGACGTCCAGCTAGCTGGACGCGCCCATTTCTGAATCACGAGGCGCCGCTCACAAAATCACGCGTTGTGCCAAACCGCGTGCGGCCGTCGTCGGCTTTTGGTGGACCTGCTTGAGGCGTCCGGGACCCTGGACGCCTCCACAAAAGTATTCCAAAAAAATCAATAAAAATAGAATAAAATATTAGTTCGGCCCTGATGGAGGTGTCCAGGGTCCTGGACGCCTCCACCCTCCGGAGCTCTATAAATAGAGCCCCACCCCCTCAGTTCTGGGAGAGCTTCGAAGTGATCCGATAGGCTGCCGGAGCCCAGAGGCTACGGAGTCATTTTTTTAACCCGTGGGTTCTTTTGTAGGTGGAGGTTCTGCCGGCTTCTCGGGTGCTCACGCTCGCGAGAGGAAGGTCGTCTTCATCCACCGCGCTTCCACGTCGTCCCCACGCTGCCGGAGCTCCGCCGGATTTCACCCTCGGCTCATCCAATAAGCCTTTTCTTCCCCTTTTTCTTCGTAGTTCTTTTACATTCATCATCTCGCATCCTCTATCCCCCTTCATAAGGGCGCCTCTTCTTTTATACTTCTTGCATCCATCATCTCATTTTCCTCCTACTCGAGTCCGAGAGGGGTTTAAAAGATAACACCAATCAGGTGTGTGTCTTGCCATCATTTCGTTATTTTTATCGCAAGGATTTGAATACTACACCTCCATCTTTCTAATCCACTTGTCATTTGTTTGTCGTTGTTTTGCAAGGGTAGCCGAGGAAAGCCCTCTCCGTCGGCCGGCCGGAGGGAGAGGAAGAAGCAACCCGCCATCTCCCGCTCTTGAGGTAGGCGCGATCACTTTCTTATTTTGGGGTCTTTCGGCCCCTGGCGATCACATCTTATTTTCGAGGCCGCGGCGAGTCACTTCCCCAATGACCGTTTAAATTTCCGTTCTTATATTCTCTTTATACTCTATTATATTCTGCTCATATTCTCGAGGCCGCGGCGAGTCACTTCCCCAATGGCCATTTAAATTCCCGTTTTTATATGTTATATTCTTATCTATTCGTGTTCTCGAGGCCGCGGCGAGTCACTTCCCCAATGGCCGTTTAAATTCACGTTATTATACGTTATACTCTTATCTGTTTGTGTTCTCGAGGCCGCGGCGAGTCACTTCCCCAATGGCCGTTTAAATTCTCGCTCTTTGTATTCTCTCTATATCCTGTCATCTTATTATCTGCTCATATTCTCGAGGCCGCGGCGAGTCACTTCCCCAATGGCCGTTTCAATTCTTGTTATTTAATTTTTGCACCATTCCCGTCCCCCCGAGGCCGCGGCGAGTCACTTCCCGCTATGGCCGTTTAAACCCCATATTTTGCTATATCACACTTGTCCCGCTCGCCCCGCCGGAGCAATCTCCCGTGGTGGCCCCTTCTCTCTCTTCTCTTATCTCTGTGTTGCAGCAAATAAACACCAAAAGAAAGAAAAGAGGAGCCCCCGCGCGCTCCGCGTCCTCTCCGCTCTTCCCCGAACCGCGTGACGTCGCTCACAGATTGGCGATCACGGTGGGACGTCTATTGCTTCCTTTCGGCTACCCTTGCAAGTTCGGCACCACCCGTGCCTCTCCACCTTCGCGCCCGCGCGCGCCCCCGTCGTGCTCACGGCAGCACCGTCAGTTTTGATTGGTTCTTTGTTTATTATATGTCTGTTATTTCTGTTGTTTTCCCACTCCATATATCTGTCAACATTCCATTGCATACATCCATTCCTTTTTTCTATCCTTTTTTTCATTTTTTGAGGATCACCCTTTCCCGGTGAAGGAAGGACTCTCCGTTTGGGAATTTCTCTCAACGGACTAGAATCTCCTACACTGGGACCTCCGTAAGTCTCCGACATCGAAGAATCTCCTCTTCGTTCACTGGGCTGGTTGTACCATTGAAGTTCCCCGGAGTTAGTCATTTCATTCGTGGTGAGACGAGAGACCCTAGCTGACACGGCGGTGAAACAAAAATAAACTAGGGTCCCCATTTTGTGTGAACTTCGGATCTCGTTAAAAACACAAAAAAAATCACCAAAATCAAAACACAAAAAAGGGCGTAAAGGCATCCACTTGTTTGACAATCTCTGCTACCTACTTGCTAGTGTTTGTTTTTGCGTTCTGGGAAAACTGTGAGCATGTCTCACGAGTCTTCTGAGGAAAACCACCCTAGTCGTGGTTTGACAGCCGACCCGCGAGTCTATGCTATGGACTCGGGTCCTTCTCATGACCCCTCGCATGAGGTGCAGGTTATTGCCGGGGACACGTCCCCGCCACAGGATATCACTTCCTTACTGGGCATCCTCGCCAACACGGAGCTTACCTCTGAACAGCTCCGGTCCTTCCAGGCCATTCTAAAAGGAAAATCTGTTTCCCCCACGCCCCAGGAGTCAACTCCGGCCATCGCACCTCTCCAAGAGTCCGTGCAGGCCATTCCATCTCCCTCATTGGCGCAAGCCATCCAGTCTCCCTCGCTTCAAGGACAAGCGAGCCAACAACCACCCTCATTCCAGTTCCCGTCATAATCTCAAACTCCCGTTGTTCCCCACACGTCGCTTCAGCCAGGGCCAACTGTCGGCGGTCCGACAGCTCCCTCTCATTCGGGGTTCCCCCCTCAAGTCTCCGGGAGATAGTTTCTCCCCCAGTGGCAAGTGCCACCTTCACCTCCAGAGGAGCTCGCCCAATCGCTCCTCAATAGGTTCAATCGCATGGACGAGCAGTTTCAAAATCTAAGAAGAATGGTGGACGTGAAAGCCACCCCGGAGGTTGCTTTGCCAATCCTTCCCGTCATTCATCTTCCTCCCTCCGAAATGCCCACGTACTGCAGATACAATGGTACCGGCAACCCCTTCATTCATCTCAAGGATTTCATGTATGAGTCCTCTTACTGGCAAAACGATCAGAGGTCCCTGGCATACCTCTTTCGGAGATCATTGGATGGTCCCACGCTTGAGTGGTTCTATTCTCTGGAGTCCCGCGAGGCCGAGAATTTTGAAATAGTGCAGATAAGGTTCTTGCAGAAATATAGGGATAGGGTCGGTCCCTCACTCTCCATTATCGACCTAGTGGCCGAAAAGATGAAACCCGACGAGGATTTTATCCGATATGCTGATAGATGGAGGTCTCTGGCGGAAAGAATAAGGGATACCCTCTCCGAGCCCGAACAAGTGAAGATGATTGTGTCTAATGCAACCCCACAGTTCAGACATGTCCTGGCCATGAATAAACTTACTACAATGGAGGAACTCTATGAAAGGGCCCGATACATCCAAACCCAGTTAAAAGACTCCCCCATCATGAACATGTTTGAGTCGCCGAAGCCCAAAGTGGTTAGAAAGACAGGCACTGGTGTCCCGGGCGGAGCCACAGAAGGGGTCGTGACAAATGAGCAAGTCAGTGCGGTCAACAATGCCAACTATGCAGTCAACCCAAGGCCTCCACAAATGCCCCGACTTCCCCTTCAATCAGGTCCTTTCCCTCTTCGTCCTCCACCCCAAAATAATCCACCCCAGGATAATATGCCTCCATTACGCCAACCCCAGCCACAACAACCACAACCTCAGCAACAACAACCGCCGCTTCAGTACAACCAAGTTCCACCCCCGGGGAACTATGGTCCCCAACAGCAACAAAGGAGGCCGCTCGGTCCCAAGAGAGCCTACTATCCACCATTGCCAGAAACCTTAGCAGACATTTTTAATGCCCTCATGGCATCAAACCAACTCGCCCTACCCAGAGAAAGGCCCGCGTGGCCCCCCAATGTTGATACCTCCAAATACTGCGTCTACCACAGGCAGCCAGGACACACGGTAGATTACTGCTTCCATTTCAAAGATTACATCCATGATATGAATGATGAACATCAAATAGATTGGGATGAGATGAGACGGTACGTCACGGCTCTCAAGGCTAGGAGACCTCCTCAGAGGCCACATCAGCAGTTACAACAGCAACAGCAACCACAACAACAACAGCAGGCTCAGCAGGCCCCACAACAACAGCCCGACATGGGCATAATCCAGAATCCATTACCGGAGCACCAACAGCCCAATCATCAGGTTAACCCCATCTCCTCCTTCCCGGAAGTCGGGAGAGAGCAGGTGTGGCACCAGGAAAGTACCTCCATTCTTTCTACCTCCAGACCTATCGTCATGCAACCCCCTCACCTTGCCCGGGTAGCACCTCTCTCTCATCAACCCGCGTCAGTATCACCATCACCATTTTCACTACCATTACGCCCTCTCATCCGCACCCCGACCTCCTATCAACCGACACTCTCCACTACGCCTTCACACCCTCTCACCTTCTCTTACTCCCCCACCTTACCATCCACCTCTACCACATTTACCCCTACGCCTTCTAAACCCCTTATCATCCGTCAACCATACATAACCCCGTCTTTCTCCACCACATCACCACTAATGACTTCAAAACCACTCATCACCCACCATCCACCTCAAAACCCTTACCCGTTTCAAACCTTACCTCCGCCTCCACCTTCCAGACCCCTTATCCTTCATAATCCGCGCGATATCCCCTCTACCTCCACCATGCCTCCACCTAACAAACCCCTCATCAGAATCCATGCTCCCGTCATCACCCCTGCTTCATCAACCATTCCTCCACTACTACCCCTCAAACCCCTGTTAAAACCCACTGCTACCCCCACAGAGGTACAAAAGCCGCAGGCAATGGTGCTCCGGAGTGGAAGGATTTTTCACAGGATTTTCTCCCACAACAGTCAGAATCCCGAGCAATCTCAGCCAGAGAAGGATGATGCAGAACAACCAGAAAGAGCTATCCCTGGAACACAGTATGATCTATTGAAACACTTGGACAAGACACCTGCCCGGATCTCCATCCTAGAGCTACTTCAAAGATCCACATCCCACCAGGCGGCCTTGATGGAATATCTTCAAAAGGTCATGGTTAATGAGGACCTCCCCGTGGAGAAGATTTCGACCGTCCTGACCCTAACAGACACACAACCGGCCATCATGTTCCACAACTACGAGCTCGCTCCCAAGGAAGCTCGGAAATATGCATTGTGCATTTCAATAAAAATTAATGGGTATCCATAAACCCGTGTCTTGTGGACACGGGTGCGTCCATAAATGTGATCTCCATGTGCACTCTTCAGTTGTGTGGGATCGACGGGGAACAAATAAGACCTTCCTCGATCACGGTCACGGCCTATGACAATAACAAAAGGCCGCCGCAGGGGATGATTATTCTGAAGGCAGAACTAGGCCCCATGGCAATTCCCACGGAATTCCATGTCCTCGACATGGACCCCACATTCAAGGCTATACTGGGTCGCCCTTACATCGAAGCCATGGACGCTGTGCCTTCCACCAACCATCAGTGTCTGAAGTTTCCTTACAAAGGGAGGATTATTAAAGTGGTCAGTACACCTGTCCTTCACACAGTGGATGCTATCAACACCTCTCTGCCTTCTGTTTGGCCGTCTCATAGGCTCATATTATCACTTCTGGACGTGCGTGATCCATCTCACATTCCACTAGCGCCAAAGGAGCCGGTCAGGGCAACCGCAACATCATGTCTCCCTTTTCACTCCAAAGGTTGGGAGATTATGAGGAACATCGGCTATCAACAGGGAAAAGGTCTGGGCGCACAGTTACAGGGTATGCTCAAGCCGCCAAAAGAAATTAGGCCGAACCGTAGGTTTGGCCTATGCTTCAAAGGAGCGTTCAAGGCGGATTGGGAGCCCCTCACATGGACTCTATCAAACCACTTCAGCAGAGAACCCGTTGTTCAGATGGGAGATTACCCACGGGAAGCATATGGGGGATCACATGCTGTATATTTGGCTGAAAAATGTCCGAGGATCACCAAAAGAGGCAAGATCAAGGATCCGGAATGCGAGTGGGACAAATGGTTCGACATACGGGACATTTCCGTTGCACTAGAAAGGATGTTCTCGTCTCCGCAGCTTGAAGGACCACCATTGATCTCCGAAATACCAGAGAATATTACCACTCTTGCCAAGGTTCCAAACTATCCTCGTCCTCGCCAGAAGGACCCTGTCATCGACGGATTTTCATCCGTCCTCAGCATTGCCGTTGACGGCTCATTAGTCGCCATCTTCTCCATCCACTCGTCTCAGCCTTTGCTGATATCTTCTTCCTGGGCCAGACAATTGTCTGATGATCTTTCCAGGTCCCCTTCTTTGCTTACTTACCTGCGCGGGCTTTTCAACCCGCGCCAGGTCTTCAACCATGATCTGCTCTATGAGCCTCACAATCCTCTAGCCATAACCCCTTTTCTCTCCCCTCCAATCTCTTTTCACTGCTTTGTCATTAAAAATGAAAACGAAAAAAAAATGTCAATTTTCAAACTCCCCAACAATACATCTTCGTTGAGGAAACCTCCTACATCTCCCACGGGTGCGTACCGCCTTGCGGACCACCCGTCCAAGGTCCGATGAGCGACCTTTTCTACCCCTCCTCTGAGGGGTCTTCTCCTGTACATTCTACACCATCCTCTTCATCTTCATCTTCTTCTGTAAATATTGTCAGTCAATCTAGGAATGATAGGCCGAGGGTAGTACCTAGGAAGAAGTCCAAGGGGAGGCAGATCCCTCGTCGATTCCTTCTGGATTTGGCCGCCAGGTGTCAGGCCCTTCTTGCCATCCCCCAGTTGTTAGAAAATCCCATCCAGCTACCCGAAATAGAATGCGAGGGCGACTGTGCACCTGATGAAGGGTATGGAGTCTACGAGATCACGGATGAAGAATGCCCCACTGAAGATGAGGGTGAAAAATGTGAAGATGCGGCGGGCGCATACGCAAGTGGAATGAGGAGATTCGACAAGCCGTCAACCGCCGTAGAAGAATCCACCAAAGAAGTCAACTTGGGAACTGAGGAAGACCCTAGGATCATCCTCATAAGTGACAACCTACCACCCTCTGAAGAAGAGGCATTAATTGAGGTCCTCAAGGAATATAAGGACACGTTTGCATGGAGTTACGAGGATATGTCGGGTCTAGATTCAACCTTGGTCGAACACCGTTTAACCCTAAAACCAGGGTCCGTCTCGGTAAAATAAAGGTAAATGCGTTTCCACCCTCAGATGGCTTTGAAAATGAAAGAAGAGGTCGATAAGCTCCCCAAAGTCAGGTTCATTAGAGTCGTCCTTTATCCTCAATGGGTGGCGAACATTGTCCCGGTCATGAAGAAAGATGGGAAAGTCAGGATTTGCATCGACTTCCGGGACCTTAACCGCGCGTGTCTAAAGGATGATTTTCCCTTACCTCACATTGATGTGCTGATTGATAACACGGCAGGCTACGAAACCCTCTCTTTCATGGATGGATTTTCAGGATACAATCAAATTCGTTTGGCAGAAGAGGATCAGGAAAAGACGTCATTCACTACCCCTTGGGGAACATATTGTTACGTGGTCATGCCGTTTGGGTTAAAGAATGCTGGAGCTACTTACCAAAGAGCGATGATGACCATATTTCATGACATGATGCACATATATCTGGAAGTGTATGTGGATGACTTATTGGTGAAATCAAGGACCAGGATGGAACATCCAGAAGTTTTGGCTAAGGTCTTGCAAAGGTCAAGAGAGTTCCAATTGAAAATGAACCCGAAAAAGTGTGTGTTTGGTGTGTCGTCGGGTAAATTACTGGGGTTCATTGTGAGTAAAAGAGGGATCGAGATAGATCCCGACAAAGCTAAGGCCATCAGGGATATGCCGCCTCCCAAGAATTTGAGGGAAGTCCGAGGTTTAATCGGGAGGTTGCAGTTTATTCGTCGGTTTGTGTCCCAACATTCACAAAGGTGTAGACCTCTCTACGAGTTGACCAAGCCATGAGTAGAATTCCACTGGAATTCTAAATGTCAGAAAGCTTTTGAAGGGTTGAAGGAATATTTGGCTAGTCCACCCGTTCTCATTCCACCGAAACCAGAAAAACCTCTGATCCTTTACGTCTCAGTCTTGGATGACTCCGTGGGAGCCGTCCTCGCACAAGCTGATGAAGAAGGCAAGGAACGGGCAACCTATTACTTGTCCAAACTTCTCAATCCCTGTGAGCAGAAGTACACCGTCATGGAGAAAACCTGTGCTGCCCTCGTTTGGGTAGTGCAGAAATTGAAACACTACTTCTTGGCTCATGAGGTCCACTTGATTGCTCGGATGAATCCTATCAAATTCCTTCTGGAGAAAGCCGTCCTTACGGATAGGCTAGCACGCTGGCAAAGTTTTCTCTCTCAGTTCGACATCACCTACATCCAACAAAAGGCGATTAAAGGCTATGCCATAGCCGAGCATCTCGCTCACCATCCTCTTCCCAAGTTCGATCCCGTCCAATCAGAGTTTCCAGATGAGGAACTAATGCCCGTCAACCAATCAGATGAGCCAATGTGGACACTATATTTTGATGGAGCTCTGAATTCTCAAGGGAGAGGAATCGGCATCGCCCTCCTGTCACCTGAAGGCCTCACATTCCCATTAGCATACCAGCTCAAATTTCCAGTTACCAACAATATAGCCGAATATGAAGCTCTTCTAGCTGGCCTAGAACCCGCTCATTCTTTTCGTATCACTGAGTTGCGAGTCGTAGGTGATAGTCAACTCATCCTTCGCCAGGTGCTCACTAAATATCGCACTCGCGATCCCAAACTCAAGTCATACCAAGAACTCACTGCTGCCTTTGCCAAACTGTTCGCCAAACTGATCTTTGTTCATGTCCATCGTCATCAGAATATTCTCGCCGATGCCCTCGCCTCGTTGGCATCATCCATAAGGTTCCCTCTAGGAAGATGGTTTAAGTCCATTTCCATCTATAAACTTCACGCCCCTGCAATCGATGATGCTTCCTACGTAAATATCAAAGACAGGATAGCAAGGAAGATCCTGCAGGAAGATATCCTTGAAAAGAGGGAAATCATGTTGGCAGAGGTCGAAGAAGAACCGGCTGATGAAGAGAAACCATGGTTCTATGAAATTGTCAAATACTGCCAAGATCAGTCTTATCCTGAAGGGGCCACCGCAGAGGACAAGAAAGCCATAAGAAGGGTGGCTCAGAAATACACATTGGTTGGAGGTCTACTCTATAGGAGGAGCCTTACTGGTATTCTGTTAAGATGTCTTGGTGACGATGAGGTTTGGAAATGTGTAGAGGAGACGCACTCGGGTGTGTGCGGTGGCCACGTGAATAGTCAGATGCTCGCCAAGAAGATCATTCGGTAAGGCTTTTACTGGCCCACTATGGAAGAAGATTGTGATGTCTATGTCCGTAGGTGTGTCAAGTGTCAACTTCAGGCCGATAAAATCCATTCACCATCTTCCTCACTTCATCCAATATCCTCCCCATGGCCTTTCTCCATGTGGGCATTCGACATTATTGGTCCCCTAGGTGATCCCAATTCCCTCACCAAGTAGAAATCTTTCATCCTTACTGCGACGGAATACTTCACCAAATGGGCCGAAGCCGAAACTTACATAAAAATCAAGGCGTCAACAGTCTGCAAGTTCATCATGAAGAACATTCTCGCCAGATTCGGCATCCCAAGCACGATCGTCACCGACAATGGGCCATAATTCATTTCTCAGGACCTACAGGACCTCTACAAAAGGTACGCAATTGCATTACATCATTCATCGCCATATTACCCACAAGGTAACGGCCAAGCGGAGGCCACCAATAAAACATTGCTCAAAATCATCAAAAAAACTTGCGAGTCTAGTAAGTTTTCAGACTGGCCAGAAAAGTTTATCGAAGCTCTATGGGCCTATCGCACTTCAATCCGTACCCCCACCGGGCAGACTCCATTTGCCCTTACTTATGGTATGGAAGTGGTAGTCCCGTACGAGACTCTGATCCCTTCTCTCAGGGTACAATTGGACGAGGAATTTCCCCTCAACGATCGTCGTAATTCACTCCTCGCCCAGTTGGAACTCTTGGATGAGAAGCGGCTGGCCGCTGCCGAACACGCGCGTGTGTATCAAAATAGACTCGCTCGCTTTTACCAAAAGAAAGTCGTTGAGAGAAAATTCAAAGTCGGTGAGATGGTCGTAAAAAGAATTTTTGTCAAACCTGGAGGGCCGCGTTCTAAGCTCCAACCCAATTCGGAAGGACCATTTGTAATTCAAGCCGTGTACCCTGGCAACGCCTACAAGCTAGTCAACGCCGAAGGGACCGAGTTATCCCACCCTTGGAATGGGCTTTATCTTAAGAAATACTACCCTTAGCACAAACAAAAAAAAGTGATGAAAAGATAAAAAACATCAAAAACAAAGAAATATTGAAAACCACTAAAAATATGGAAAATTCAAAATGCCGATGCCTGACAGTCACCATGTAGTTAAGTCCCTGCATCTAACCTTCATGTTAGGATAGGGCCCATTAAGGCTTGGTAGGCACCGGGTCTTGGTTTGCCAGAACCGTGGAGACCCCTGTCCGGCCACGTCGGCCTATACTCGCTCGAAGGAAGCTAACATGTGTTCACTTATGTATTGTATTCAAAAAAGTCGGTAGCATCACCTACGGTGGGGCCCCACCCAGAAGATCTCCGGAAACTGTAATCTTTATTCTTTTCTCTTCGACCAAATGAGACAGTCGGCGCCCTTAAAACGCTGAGCATGAGAAACCGAAACTCAAACCCCAAGGGCAAGAGTAGGATCCATTTCCTGGAGTATCGATCAGAGCACGAGAAGAGGGCAGTGTCCCCGCAGGCATACGAAAAGGGAGCCCACAAACGTCAAACGACTATATCTCCCTCACAAAAAGAAATACAAAATCAAAATCAAGAGAAAAGCCTGGTCCTGACCGTGCCTGGTGCGATAAACGGAACCCCTCAAAGCAAAAGTTTGAATCCACAAAGGGGGCCGTGGAATGTAAATGCTCAAGATTTGGCCCGAAGCTATCCGAAAGGAAAGAGTTAATGGGCCCTTATTGGCTCGCCGGGTTAACGGCTTTGCCGGTCCTCTCAGGAGGTTTATCCCCTACACTCTTCCTTCTCCCTCTAAAGATGAAGGTTCGATGGAGTTTCTGAAAGGTGAAAACTGCCCAGGGTCTGCGACTTTATTTTAATATACACATTTGGTTGCCCACTTTGAAAAGCAAAAGCTATCGCTGCGAAGGAGTCTCTGTGTTTCTGGCTGGTCAAGACCCATGTTTACCGCCTTGATGTCTTCTTGCTTAACCTCGGGCTTAGGCCAATGCAAGCGCGTCACCTATGGGTGCGACGGCGTCTGATTCCGGGTCAGCGTCGCGCGGTTGGTCGTTAGGGTTCCAAGGTGTTCCATCTTATACCATCTAGAGTTGTGAGGAAATAGACCCGGGTCGGGCAAATCATTTACCTCAAACACCTTTTGGGTGAATCCCTGTGGTCGGAAGCGACTGGGAGCCTAAGCATGGCATGACGGTATTATCATCATGGTAAGTCATAGCCGGCGGGATCATCATTCGAGGGGTCTAGAGGCTCAAATCAACCTAGATATGCACTTAGGATACCTGGGAGGTTAGTAAGAAACCCCTGTTCTCACGAAGGTCAGGTGCCATTTGGGTGCTTGCCGGGCGTTAGCAATAAAAAAATTGAAATGATAAAAGCAAAAAAAATGGAAAAGAGAAAATGTACATATTTGCAAACAAAAAAAATATTTTTATGATAAAACAAAAAAATGCCAAATATAAAAAAAGAAAACAAATCAATTTTGCATGATTGCATTTGCGTGCAGCATCTCACTTTTAATACCGCTTGCATTCGTGTGCTTGCCTGTCGCATTTATCATCACTTCTTTCTCTCGCCTTCCTTAAATAAAGGCTTGGCCCCTTGACCAGTTATCAAGGACAGTCACAGTGACCATTTGCTTATTGAGCAAGGGGCCAAGTCAGAACAGAAATTCTGATTTGTTTGTTTCAGTGATGTGTGCAGGGATTCAGGCAACAGAAGCATAGGTGAAAAATAAACAAACCGAACCTTGTGTTTTTTTCCCAAAACCAAAAATAAAAAATTTACATCAAGTTCCGCCCTCTCTCTCTGCATTACTCGTCCCGCTACTCTCCGGACAAAACACTCTCAAAGGTGCTACCCAACTACGAAAAGCGGTACTCCTACCACTCTGTACTCCTCTTCCTATTCCCGCATCCCGGCGTTGATCTACGGAAGCAGTAGAGAAGCTACCAACACGAAAGCCACGCTCTCGTGCTCTTCGGTAGCGCTCCTCACCATCTCTTAGCCACTGTTCAGCAAGGCCAAGGTTGATTCGGAGTTCGAATAGTTGGGCCTCCATGGCCCTTCGTTCCTCCCTTTCAGTCAATCTGTTGGCTCTTTCTCTCTCCGCGTCTCTTTCTCTCTCTACACGTTCTCTCTCACGGTCTTCCCTCTCCAACTGGAGAGTGATCCTCAGTTCCACGGCATCCCTAGAGGAGTCGTCATCAGGATGACGCCGCAGTTCCCTCTCCAGTTCTGCTATCCTAGCCTCCTTCTGCGCAGCTTGGGCAAGCGCTCCTTCCGTCTCCTTTTCCTGCCAAATGTACCATCTCAGATACGCGATAAGGCGTAAACCAAGAGAACCCAACACTGAAACTTTTACCTGTATACAGAGCATCCCTTCTGCCTCTGCGGCACGCTGCGTGGCATGAGCAAGTTGCTCATGAAGCGAGTCAAGTTCTGAGGTGGGAATCCACAAGCTGGAAGAGGCACCACCCACTCCCATCGCTGGAGAAGCCGCGCCAATCTGGGCATGCTACGACCGCGTGAATTAGCAGCCAACATCTGGAATCTGGGGTTTTAATTAGGAACGTACTGTACACCTACCAAGGCGCTCGTAGCTCCGCGGGCATCGCCCAACTGTTGTTCCATCTCTGCCAAGCGAGTTCATAAATTCGCTATCATGGCATCCCGGACATCCTGCAGCCTTACAAGTCAGCATTTTCACCAGAAAATCAAAAAAGGAGAAAGAAGAAAAGAGAAAAAGGGGAAACCTGCCTCCACAAGTCCCCGGGGTTGGAGCCGCTCTGCGTACTTTATCCTATATAGACGCAAGTAGTCTTCGCAATCCCGCGCCTGCGATTCTACAATCATGCCACCCCGTTGCCAATCTTCGTACTGTTCGAAGAATCGCACGCGCCAGTCAATACAGGTCGCCGGTCCCCGCGTCTTTCTCCCGACACGAGGTGGCGCAATCGTATCCACCCATTCTTGAGCCAGTCCTAAAGTCCTCATAACTAATCGTAGCCGAAGCGGCTCGATTTCATTCAGACAGTGCATCCATAGTTCCCGTCCGAACCGGGCACGACTTGCTAGAACCCACGACTGGTCGGCATCGACCATGTCTGAGTAGGGTCTCCAGTTTACCATCGCTGCAGGAAACTCCTGTAGCTCTCGCCTTAGCACCATCAGTTGGTAGGTTAGGGGTGCCGCACTCATGATGGGTTCCCACCGCCTGGCTAGCGGCACCATCGCAGGTCGCCAATGCCGAGCTCTCCCCATAGGGAGGTAATAATAGCTCCACAGCTGCTCGGCGCAAGTCATCAGTACTTTGCAAAAACACAAAAAAAAATACAAAACAAGCAAAACCAAAAAAATACCTGGATGAATGGTGTGAAACCACTCACAGTCATCTCACGATCCGTTTCTTGGAATAGGCCAGCAAACAAGTGTGCCAGCATGGCGGCTCCCCAGGCATAATACCCTACTCTTTCAAGGTCTGACAGCAGCTCCAGGAAGCAACATTGGATACCGTCCCCTTTCGAGTCCAGTACCAATCTCCCCAAAAGGAAGAGGAGAAATCTCCTCAAATCTATGTTGCATCTTTCCCAGTCGCCGAAATCTGTGCAGTACACGGCGCGGCATCCTATTTCTATCCTTTCCATGAACTCTTCTGAGGATTCATCATGCCGCCGACGAGTGTCGGTGAGCCCTAATGCATCCATCAGGGACGCCCTAGCTACCGACCTGTTTTTCCGACCATCCAGGTCCAAACCCAGTAACTTCTGGGCACCTTCTCTATAGTCCGCGTAAGTGACTCCGGTCACTGCCTCGCCCTCTATCTTCAGGCTTGTGATTCGGACCACATCCTCCAAGCTGGGCACCATGTGCCCCCAGGGCATCAGGAATGCCCGGCTCACTGGGTCCCATCTCTCACACAAGGCTTGGATCAGGACTAGGTCAAGCTGGATCGGCTCGATCCGAAGGAAGGTACCAAATCCTATCACGTCTAGCCTCGCCTTCTGAAAATCTGGGAGGCCCCTGTACGCTGCTACTACCAACTCCCATAAGATTTGTGATTTCATCACAACCTACACATACAAGGAATGGGGGTGAGGTTTGGTCAGAAGAAAGGAAGAAAGAATGAGAAAAGGGCAAGAAAACTTGGCTTACGAGTTGAGATTGGGCCCTTTCGCTGAAGTGCCCTTCAAGGTCTGAAAGCCTCCTGGAACTACTACCACTGGACCTGCTTCTCTTCGAGGAATGGGAAGATTCGCCCTCCATCCAACTCTCAGAATTTTGAACTCCTCCTCTCCCGTAAGAACTTGTGCTCCTCGAGTTAGTCCTCGATATACCTGGGAAGATAAAAGGGACAAGAATTTATAGAAATGGAAGGAGTGCGGGCCAAGATTGCCTCCATCACCTGTCAATGATAGCCCTCGCAATGAGGCACCTGCCAAGCGGTCCCATGTGTCGCTTCACCGCTCGCACAGGGTGATTGACTGAACGAAGAATAGGACGAATAGCCCCTATGTTGTCTAGGGATATCCTATCATGATTTGGAGGACGTCCGCAAAATTTGACACAACATTCGGGAAAAGAAACTAGGGCCGTCATTATTGACTTCGACGGCAGATTCCCGTGGAAAATGGTCACAACAAGATGCGATTCTTTACTTGGGGCGGAGTCTCGACAGACCTATCACATGGGAACAGTGCAAAGGAGAAGAAGTGTAGGGAAGAAGGAACGCACAAAAGAACAAATAAACAGCAGAAAATCAAATCACTCCATTCATAATTCTACATAAGCTGTCACAAACACTACAATCATAGAGAGGTGGCGGGTCCACTAGCTCGCCAATCCTCACCATCACTCATCTCTTAGGGCACTCTCCTCCTCTCTCCCGAGGTGAGGGTCCCTCAGAAGCCTCCGGGATCCCCGTGCAGTAGCACCTGCCTCGCCTCTGGGCGCCTGCTCCGCAGCAGTGACTCGCTGCTCCTCCCCTGGCGTGGCAAAGAAGCCACTGGCGGCAAAGCGACCGGACTGGCGGAGTCGCTCCCCGAACTCTCGCGCTCTCTCGTAGCGCGTCTCCATCCCTCCTAGACTCTGCACGACGGCCTGAAGGCCCAGCTGGAGCTCCCTCACTTGGGCCTCCAAGGCCCTCCTCTCGGTCAGATCCCGCTGTCGCTCGGACCTTCTCTCGGCTTTCTCTCTCTCTGCCTCTCTCCTCATCATCTGCAGAAGAACCCTTAACTCCAGGATGTCTGGAGAAGGTCTCCCCTCACCGCGATGACGCAGCTCCGCTACAGTCGCCACCCAGGCATCACGCTCCTCTTCCGCCCTGGTCGCGCGGGCCACCGCACCGGCAAGTTGCTCCCGGAGGGAGGCAATCTCGAGAAAAGGGGCCGAGGAACTGGAAGATCCGCCAGCCACTCCCACCGTCGCTGTCTGTTGAGCACGCTGGAACAAAATAAACAACGGCCGTCAGTGAAACTCCAAAATCTGAAGTTAAAAGTGCGGCACATAACTTACCAGGAGCGACAACTCATGTTGAGCGACGGCCAGCTGCCGCCTAGTCTCTGACAGTTGGGCGCGCGAGCCGCCGATGCCACGCGTGTCTCCAGCTTGGGGAAGCCCCGCGTAGCTCTCTCTCTGCCGCCGCAGGAAGTCGGCACTGTCCTGCACCAGTATACCCCCTTGCTGTCCAGGGAGACGTACGGGCCACTCCTCGAGCCTCGCCTTGCCGCGACCCTCCCTCCTGACGCGGCTCGGCTCGTCCGCACTCGCCCACTCATCGGCCAGACCCAGGGTCCTTGCCATGTCGTGCACCAAGAAAGGGGTCCCACATCAGTCAAAAATAACGCGTCCCCTGTCTAGGACGCGTCCATCATTTAAGTGCGACACTAGCCGAACCCTTTCCCCCTTCGCACGGCTTGCTTCAAAACTCAAAATGGATCAAAGAGGGGGAAAACCAAGCACCTACCGGACCGTGTTCACCTCCTCCCACGCCCCGAAGCGGCCCTTCCTCCTCCATAGACGCCGTTCCATGCTCGGGCGCGTCCCTCCTTGGGCGAGGGGTCCCGCGTCCCTCTCCACCTTCACCGTGGTCAGGCCCACCGAACTCCATCGATCAAAAGAGGAGGAAGACGAAAAAGGGGGCAAGCGAGTTTCGGCAGAAGGCAGGCTCGTTTGCGGGTAAGGCACGGGAGAAGAAAGACCACCCGTCGCTTTAAATTTGAAATCAAGGATTAAGACGCGTCCTCGCGCCTGGACGCGCCCAAAAGGGGGAAAAGGAAACAAAATCCCCCCGTGCAAAGCGTAGTTCCCCGCTGTTCAGGGTAAGGTCTCGCGGAGCGTGCCTCAAAGGACAACTCAGTGCAAAGAAGAAAGTGTGGGAGAGAGAAAGGTACACACAACACAAAAAAGCCATTTCCATTTCATATAATAGCCGAAAGTACATCATACAGTGAGAAGGGTGACATACAAGCAACTCTCTAACTCTCACCGTCACCCTCCTGGTCATCTCCTTCCTCCCTCCTCTGACGGGAATCCCTAGGGGGCCTCTGCGACCTCTGTGAACCCTGAGAAGCCGTGCTCGCCTCTCCAGGCGGCACCATGCCAGCCTCCAAGGTACGGCGACGCTGCTCGGCCGAGGAAACTAGAAAACTGCCCACAGAAAAGGAACCGAACTGACGAAGTCGCGCACCGCGCTCCTTCGCCCTCTGATACCGCTCCTCACTCTCCCGAAGTCTCCCCTCCGCCGTGCCAAGACTCAGCCGGAGCTCCGACACCTGGGCCACCAGAGCTCTCCTCTCGTCCCAATCTCGATATCGCTCTGCCATCCTATACTCCCTTTCTTTCTCCATGGTCTCCCTATCCCTCTCCCTCTCTCTCTCTAGGGTCTCCCTATCCCACTCCCTCTCTCTCTCCATGGTCTCCCTATCCCTCTCCCTCTCCTCTCTCTCTCTCACCGCCTCCCTCCTCGACAGCTCGAGGGCGATCCGCAGATCCAGCACGTCACGAGGGAGCTCCTCAACCTCCCGTCGACGCTCCTTGTAGCAACTCGAAAATTTTTATATGCATTTATATTAAAAAAAAGAAAAAAAGAAAATAATGAAAGATGAAAATAAAATAAATTATGAATATTTTTCTGTTATGCAAAGATGAGCCCTATTCCACGTGTTAACACAAACAGCGAGATTCGCGATATGATTTCGAAAAGACGAAGATGTCGGCATCTGATTTTTATTAGCTTTAATCTAATCCTAATTAATGGATGAGGTCATTCTTACATCATCGAATAAATGAGGTCATAGATTATGTCATCCGCATAGTGGAACAAAGTTGGTGTAATGGGGTTGGTATAATGGGGTTGGTATAATAGTGGAACAGGGTTGGTATGATGGAATGAGGTTGGTGGAATAGTGAAAGTAGGTGGGAGATTTTGGCCTATAAATAGGGCTATGCTCTTCCATACTCAAATCACAACTCTCTTGGGAGGAATTGCTGGTTGGAGAGAGGGAGAAAGCTCGAAGTTGGAGGAGTATCGAAAGCATTATTCGTTCTTAAATTTCTTACTCTTGATCTTCAAAAAGGTAGGTGTTCTCTCAGGCTAAATTCAAATAAATGCATGCATTAGATGTAGATGTATGGTTACTTTGATTCTATATCATTTTCTCTAAATTTTATCGAGTATTGATCATGCTATCCATACAATTAGACATAATATTTTAACTAAGATTTTTAACCGCTTGAAGATCCCTCTCGGATCACGGTGTCTTTCTAAGACCGTGTTCCGGATGCGCGATCTGTACCCCGATTGTGATATTTTCAGGTTATATATCATCTAGCATTTTAGATATGTCATGTTAAGTTACATATCATTTAAATTCACACACGATTAAGTTAAGGTTATGAAAGATAATAATTCTATTCCATGAGCTTATATTTCCGTCCTAGTTATTGTTACCTTCATGATATCTTTGATCTCCATGACTATATTACATCTCTGGCAAGTTAAATGGAGTAGATATTATCTGTTAAAATTACATGGACTTAGTGGCATAATCGTGAGTTTTGACGATTTTCATGATATCACGTTACCGTATTTTCAACAAGTCGTGTAAATAACTAGATTTCCAAGGAAAATGGTGTCTAAGGAAAGAGGTCCACGGGCAAACGCTTTAAGTGGATAAGTGGTTTATTAATTAGGACCTCACGGATGCGAGGGGAGCCTCCCACTGTCCCACCTCTTACCTGGCCATAATTCCTCGGTTTTCTAATTAAGCACCCGACTATAAAAAAAAACTTTATCTAAGCCTATTTAACAAGATTTTTCGAGAGAACCATTCAAGCCGTGTCCATCAATCCAATTCTTTTATCAACTTAATGACATTAGACATGATGCCTTCCTATTATCTTAATGTCGTTAAACATTATGTCTTAAATATCATCCTTGAACTTCTCTTACATCTACTTGAAATCTTGTACTACTAGTCCCTCGAATGATAATTTTGCTAGATCTATACTTTATTTCATAAGCTCTACCTTGAAATTCTTTGGTCATACATATAATGTGGATGTCAAAAATATACTTGGGATCTATGATCCATAACCCAATGCCTGGCGTTAATAGGGCCCGGTCTGGTCCTGGGGAGAGCGCCCAAAAGTACTTGTGCCCATGGGAGTTGAATGACCTGGTGTGGCATTACACCGAAGTGCTTGATTTGCTAGATTAATTTATGACATTCCACAATTTGTGAATTTCCTGAATTGCTTGAATACATGAAGTACTTGACTTGTACATACTTGCGTAAAATGGCCAATTCCATAATATTACTGGCTACATGATTATTCTCTACTTGAACTTTACTCTTGATATCTTGTCTACTTGTGATTCCAATTACTTCATTACTTTACTCTCCCTCCTATGCTTGTTCCATATTTTATTTACGTTTCTTGACATAGCACATACCTTTATCCAAACTGCTAATTACTTTAAGTTGCCTGGTATAGAGATATAAGTCCTACTGAGCATTTTGCTCACCCTACATTTTTCGGTTAACATTTCAGGTAATTCCGATGATGAACCCCAAACTCATGGGAATGAGCTAGAGTGATCAAGGAATCAAGATTACCTTAGTTACCTAGGTTTATGAACGGTTGCTCTTGCTAGAATTATGTTTTTTATTTAGAAGTTGTATCTTGCCTTGTCTCATAAGGCTTAAGAATGTTGTAAAACTTTATTTTGATGAAATAAGAGTATCAATTTCTTCTTATCTATTCTTGTGGTTTGGACCCCAACCTTCGTGCTCTGAATGACTTGAGTGTTTCGACTCGTCGTGCCTCAATATTCCGCGTCGGGGCGTGACAGTCTTTGTGGTATCAGAGCCTAGGTTTCATAAACCATAGGTTCCTCTTGATATAAGTTTTAGATGTTGACATAGAAATTTGGATAAGATCTTGAACCTTCCCGGTAAGATTGGGTAGAGCCATGGGCTAAGCTTTAAAGAATGATTAATCAAGAAATAAATAAAGCGCTTAATTTTATAGTTGTGCTCGCAGATGGCTGCCGAGAGAGCTCAATGGCGTGAGATGCAAAGGACGGTTCAAGGTTTAACCAATGCACTACAACAAGTAGCTCAAGGAGGAGCTAGCCGTGGAGCGGGAGATCTGCATAGAAATTTCAAGAGCATGAACCCTCCTAAGTTCGCTGGGTCTACCGACCCGGATGAGGCCGAACATTGGGTAAAGGAAATTGAGAGGATTTTTCGAGTCATGCAATGTGCTGATGAGGAGAAAGTCCTACTCGCTACCTTTCAGCTTGAAAGGGATGCCCATGCTTGGTGGGAGTCGGTCGAAGCAACTCTACCACATGACCAGGTGTTGTGGGAAGAGTTTGTAGAACACTTCAACAACAAGTACTTCTCCGACCGAGTTCAAGAGAGGAAAGCTACCGAATTTGCTTCCTTAAAACAAAGGAGTTTGACGGTAGCGGAGTACGAAGCCCAATTTGCAAGATTATCTCGGTATGCACCACATCTTGTGAGTACCGAGAAAATGAAGGCAAGGAGATTTTTAAATGGCTTAAAGCCTCAATATATCACTCAACTCGCCCCGATGGATATCCAAGTATATGCCGATGTGGTGAGGAGAGCCCAACTCTTGGAAGATGCAATGGAATTGACTGATCGCATCCGGGGAAGAGATGCCAAGAGGGAGCAAGTTACTGGATTAGGTAATTTCAAGCCCTCCTTCGGAAAGAAGTGGCCTAATTATGATGAGCGTAACTTCAATAAAGATGGACGTAATTTCAATAAGGATGGGCGTGACTTTCAAAAAGACAAGAGGCCGAGATCATTTGACAAGCAAATCATCCCGGTCGCTACATCATCAAAGGAACTATGCAAATATTGTGAGAAACCCGGACACAAGGCAGATGTAATATCCCGGACCTTTCGGATCCTTCTTCGTGGGTCCCGGATCTGGTTTTCGGAGTGTCCGGCTCCGTTGTGTCCGAAATTTCGTTTCGGACATCTTTCGTGTTCGGATCGGCGCGATCCGGAGTCGTTTCGGAGGCCCGGAGGCGTTCCGTGGCTTTTTCCGCGCGTGTTTTCCGATTTCCGGTGTGTGTTTCGGCTTTTTCTTCGGACGCTCGCTGCGGGCGAACCGGGCAGTTCCCCGAGGCACGAGTGGTACCGTTGCGATCGGTGCGTTCCGAGGATTCCGGAAATGTATTTTTCTAATTTTCGGTATTTTTCCGAAAAATCGGATTTTCCATATATTCCCATTTTCTTTTCTTTTCTTTTTCTTCTTTTCTCTTTTCTTCTTCTTCCTTCCTCTCTCTCCCTCACGCGACCGTGGCCGGCTCTCTCCCTCCTTCTCTCCCGTTCGACCGTGCCGACCCCCGTTCCGGCTGCAGACGGCGGCGGTGCGACGGCGCGAGGACGTGGGTGACGTGGTGGCGATCGTGCGGGCATACGGCGAGCGTGGGAGGCGTGGAGAGGCGAGATTCTAGCGGCGTTCTTCGCGACTTCGAGCTCGGATCGGAGCGTTTCGTCGCGGACCGGAGGTAGGGTGACGTTCCTTAGCCTCATGTCTTCCTTCCCCGTGAGTTTCAGCTCGAGACGAGGTCGAGAGGGGTTTATTTTGAGCCGGGAAGGGTCGATCATGCCGCGGGGTGAGTTCGTCCGATCCATCGTTTTGAGCCCCGATTTCACGGTTTAAGGGCGTAGGAGCATGCTAGGGGGCTTGGGGGTTCTTCTCTCGCCATTTCCCCCTCCGTGGGGTTTGTTTTGAGGCCGATTGGGCGATTCCGGTGAGGTTCGCCATTTTCTCGCCGGTGAGCGATGTGCGGTCGAACCAGTGGCCGCACAACCCCTATGCGGTTCCGTTCGGACCGTTCATCGGCTCGGCGCGCTTTGGGTGAGGCTTGGCGCGCAGTGGGCTTGGGCGGGCTATCGTGGGACCGCATATCCTAATGTGCGGCCCCATAGCTACCGCCCAACCCCAAGGGTTTTGACCGTTGGTTGTGACCGTTGTGCAGTGCTCTGGGATGTGCGGCCAGGAGCTGACCGCATAACCCCTTGCACGGCCAGGTGCTGGCCGTACATCCCCTAGCGCTATGGTTGGATGTGCGGTCTGGCCCTGACCGCACAACACCTGAACGGCTAAGCCGTAGCCGCCCTTCCCCAAGTGCGGCTAAGGACTAACCGTCCAGGCTTTTTACCGTTGGGAGACGAGCGGCCAGTAGGTGACCGTTCCTCACCCGCGTGCGGTCAAGAGTTGGCCGCACATCTGTTTGAACGGTCCTGTGTTGGCCGTTTATCCGTCGTTTGGACCCTGGGTGGAACGGTCCTGATATGACCGTTCTAACCCTTGTGCGGTCCCTGTGTGACCGTACATCCCTGAGCGGCCCAGTGTGGACCGTTCAAGGGTACGGGTTGCGTCGGTGTGTCTCTCGTCGTACAGAGTGTACCGGGAGATGTTGTTGTCAGCTGGTCACCGTGCGTCGGTGTTGGTACAAGGAGCGTTCCTCGTACCTGCAGTTGCACCGTTGTTTTCCGAGACTTGAGAGTCTACTCCTTCTGTGACCCTCCACTAGTCGTAGCCTACTAGTACGCGTGTGCTAGTCGCACCAGGGAGTGGTGTACGGGCTGACCTTTAGAGACGGTTTGTGGACCGGTTACCGTTGGGCCCCACGTCTTGCAGCCAGAGTCCGGCTGAGGGGAAAACCGGTCAGAGGGCCAGACCAGGGACGCGCGGTCTGTGTGTGCACACGTGGTTGGGGGCGGTTGGACCCACGTCGACGGGCGTGACCCCAGCTAGTCACTTGTTGTAGTTACTTGTACGGTGTTTGCGCCTCGGGTAGGACCTACCATGTCAGGCGGTTCACCTGCGGTGCGGTGTAAGACGTCAGGGGACGCTACCGGCTGTGCTTCTAGTGGGTGGTACTCCTGTTGAGTACGGAGTGTCAGACTGTCAGTCGTGTGTTTCCGACCTTCGGGTTTTGACGGTTCGACCGTTGAGTTTCGGTCTTCTCGTACCGTGGCACGTGTGTCGGTTTGCGTGCCGTTAGGGTCTAGTTCTGTAGAGTACAGGGCTTTCCTTTCCGAGGTACCTTTCTACCGCTAGAGTAGTGGTTTCTCGTTTTTCGAGGTAGGGTTCGAGTGATCCCTACTGAGTCTTGTTCCGAGACTCATTCCCTGCGTGTTTTCACCGTGTTTCAGGTGAGGCGCCACCTTCGGGGAGCGTGTCAGGAGCGCAGCGGAAGCGTGGTGCGGGTGCCCAGAAGTAGTGCCAGAGGTCAGAGCCGGGGGATGCCCCGTGTAGCTGTACTTTTCTTTCTTGTCACTGTACTAGTCGTGGACTACTGTTGCTGTTGTTGTCATTTTATTGTGGACCATGTAAAATGTTAATTCATTTCCTGCTTAATATCATAACTGTTTAATTTCTGCAATTATTTGTGATGCTTGTGTAGTTTCCACACCATCCTTTTAACCCTTCCGAGTCTTCGGGCTCGTGGGTGGCGGTGCGAGTCTCGGGTTATCGGGTCTTCCCGGTAATCGGATTCTCGGGTCGTTACAGCTGGTATCAGAGCGCGGTTGTGGAATTACATGAGAATCATAGGTAATTGTATTGGTCCACTAGTCCACAACGATGGTGTACATGTGACGCTGGCATGGGGCACCGCGTGTTTTATTCTGACCTTCCGTTTCTGAGTTTTCTGTCTTGTGCTTAAGGAGCGAGGATGGCGCCGAGGAGGAGTTCTCGCTCTCAGCAGGGGCAGTCGGCTGGAGGCCAGGAGATCCAGCAGGGGGTCCAGAGGGACCAGGAGGAGCATAGCAGAGTTCCGGGAGCTACCGAGGCCGCGGATGCTGCGAGGGCTCCGGGGGCCGAGGGTTTTCTCCGTGGCATGTACCATCTCATGGCTCAGCAGTTCGGCGGAGAGGCCGGTGAGGGCTCGTCAGTCAGGGGTGGGCCAGGCCGAGCAGTGAGGGATTTCATGCAGTTTCATCCACCTTACTTTAGCGGCCAGGCAGACCCTGATGCGGCTCGTGATTGGCTTGATGAGATGGAGCGGGTGTTCAGTTCTGCGAAGAGTGCTGTCGAGGACAGAGTGGTGTTGGCCTACAACCAGTTGCAGGGTACGACTCGGAGGTGGTGGTCTTCCGAGTGGAAGACGTCCTTTCAGCTTCGTCCGCTTGAGCAGATCGAGTGGGATGACTTTGTCAGTGCTTTCGAGCGTACGTATTGTCCAGATATTGTTGCTACGCAGCGGATGCGGGAGTTTCTGGAGCTGGTGCAGGGTGACATGTCCGTGTTGCAGTACAGGGCCCGATTTGTCGAGCTGGGTCGGTACGCACCTCATATCATGGAGCATGAGAGGGTGAGGACGACGCAGTTTGTGCAGGGCTTGAGGTTGGAGCTGAGGCACCATCTGATCGCGAATGGGGCCACTGATCTCGAGACGGCGTCTCGTGTTGCGATTTCCTTGGAGATGGATATGCAGAGGACTCGAGGACCGATCAGCCAGGGGCAGTCTGTGTCAGGTCGCAGCCAGCAGTCGGCTACTCAGCAGCAGGGTTTTTTTCAGTCTGCGTCGGGTGGTTCAGGAGTACCGGCATCGGCAGCTTCGGTGACAGGATCTGCGTCCTTTGGCACGAAGGTCAAGAAGTTCTTCAAGAAGGGGTTCGGCAAGAAGAAGTCCAAGGATCAGGGGCAGGCTTCATCGGGCAGTGTGCAGCAGCCGTTTCCTTTGCAGCGACAGGGATCGGTGGGTGGATCGCGAGGACCTTGTCCACGGTGTAGTGGGACCCACCCAGGCAGGCAGTGCACGGCGCCGATCATCGGTTTTCGGTGTGACCAGCCAGGGCACATGGCGCGCGACTGTCCTCAGAGGCCGCCGCAGCAGCAGGTTTCCCAGCAGCAGCAGCAGCAGGGACAGTATCCGCCGCTACCCAGGTCAGCTAGTGTGGGAGGCAGGCAGAGAGCTCGTGGCCAGATCACGCACTTGACCAGGGCAGAGGCAGTAGCGTCGCAGCTCGTGGAAGGTACCGTTCAGATTTTGGGTTGTGCGGCTCGGGTTTTATTTGATTCTGGCGCGTCTCATTCGTTCATTTCGGAGGATTTCGCGTCGAGCGTCGAGGAGCCGGTGACCCAGTTGTCCTGTGATTTGGCTGTGGAGTTGCCTTCGGGTGACTTTATGGTCACTCCGTATTGCTTCGACCAGGTTCCGGTGTGGATCGATGGGCGGAGTATGCCAGGCAGGTTGTATGCGTTGCAGCTTTGGGATTACGACGTGATTCTAGGCATGGATTGGCTCGAGACTCATGGAGCGGTGGTGGATTGTGGGATGAAGAGGGTCTACTTCCAACATCCGAGCAAGAGGACCTTCTATTTCCAAGGTATCCGTTCCGCCTCTTCTCGATTTCTTATCTCTGCTATTCGAGCCCGTCGATTGCTTGATTCAGGTTGCCAGGGTTTTCTCGCGTCAGTGGTTGTGTCTGACCGGATGGAGCCGAATGTCGAGGACATTGCGGTGGTGTGCGAGTTTCCCGATGTTTTTCCTGAGGAGTTGCCTGGATTACCTCCCCAGCGGGAGATCGATTTCGTGATCGAGGTTGTACCTGGTACGGGACCTTTGGCGAAGGCTCCCTACCGTATGGCCCCCGCGGAGTTGAGGGAGTTGAGGGCGCAGTTGCAGGAACTGTTGGCCAAGGGGTACATTCGTCCGAGCTTTTCCCCTTGGGGTGCGCCCGTGTTGTTCGTGAAGAAGAAGGACGGTAGTCTGCGGTTGTGCATTGACTATCGGCAGCTGAATGAAGTGACCATTAAGAACAAGTATCCGTTGCCGCGGATTGATGATTTGTTCGACCAGCTGCAGTCTGCGCGAGTGTTCTCGCGGATTGATTTGCGGTCCGGTTACTATCAGCTGAGAATTCGCGAGTCCGATGTGGAGAAGACTGCGTTCAGTACGAGGTACGGGCATTATGAGTTTCTGGTGATGCCGTTTGGGCTCACCAATGCCCCAGCAGCCTTCATGGACTTGATGCAGAGGGTGTTCCACCCGTATTTGGACCAGTTCGTGGTCATTTTCGTGGATGACATCCTTGTTTATTCGCGGTCTGCTGAGGAGCATGCGTACCATTTGGGTGTGGTGCTGCAGACGTTGCGAGATCACCAGTTGTTCGCGAAGCTCAGCAAGTGCGAGTTTTGGCTCAGCGAGGTGCACTTTCTGGGGCACGTGATTTCTGGTGATGGTATTTCCGTGGATCCCGCCAAGGTCGAGGCTGTGATGCAATGGCCGAGGCCGAGGTCGGTGACGGAGATCCGGAGTTTCTTGGGGCTTGCGGGTTATTATCGCCGGTTTATCCAGGATTTTTCCCGCATTGCGACCCCGATGACGAGGCTCACGCGGAAGGATGTGCCTTTCGTCTGGTCCGAGGAGTGTGAGCAGAGCTTTAGGGAACTGAAGAGATTGCTCACCTCGGCTCCGGTGTTGGTTTTGCCTTCTGGATCGGGAGGTTTTGTGGTGTGTACAGATGCTTCCGGCGTCGGATTGGGTGCTGTTCTGATGCAGCATGGTAGAGTGGTGGCTTATGCATCTCGGCAGCTAAAGCCCCATGAGGAGAACTACCCTACCCATGACCTTGAGTTGGCGGCAGTGATCTTCGCGCTGAAGATCTGGAGGCATTATCTGTACGGTGAGAAGTTCGAGGTGTTCACTGACCATCAGAGTTTGAAGTATGTGTTCTCGCAGAGAGATCTGAACCTCAGACAGAGGCGTTGGATGGAGTTCATGAAGGACTATGACTTCACCCTGTCTTATCAGCCGGGCAGGATGAATGTCGTCGCCGATGCCTTGAGTAGGAAGGTCGTGATCAGTACCTTGATGCTGAGGAAGTGGAGGCTCTGGGAACAGGTGCCCGAGGTGTCCTTCAGGCTCAAGATTCCCCAGGAGCCAGGGTTGGCAGTGCTTGCGAGTCTGACTGTCACTCCTGCTATCCGTCGTCAGGTGACAGAGGCTCAGCATGCGGACCCTGAGTTGCCCCGGATTCTTGCGATGGCTGATGTGGAGCTCGGCGAGGACGGTGCTGCGAGGTTTCGTGGCAGGCTGTACGTCCCAGCGGAGGAGCAGGTTCGTCGTGCGGTGTTACGCGAGGCTCATGGGAGCAGGTACACTGTGCACCCGGGTGCGACGAAGATGTATCGGAACTTGCGGAGGCAGTTCTGGTGGCCTGGCATGAAGAGAGATGTTGCCGAATTTGTGGCCAGGTGCCTGATCTGTCAGCAGGTGAAGGCAGAGCATCAGCGACCAGGCGGTACTCTCCAGCCCTTGGATGTTCCTGCTTGGAAGTGGGACCATGTGACCACGGATTTTGTGGTGGGGTTGCCCAGAACCCCGACTGGGCAGGACAGTATTTGGTTGCTGGTGGATCGGCTGACGAAGGTGACGCGGTTGCTACCGGTCAAAGTCAGCTGGAGCGTGTCCAGGTTGGCTCGTCTTTATGTGGAGCGGATCGTTCCGTTGCATGGGGTTCCCATTTCGATCGTGTCGGATCGGGATCCGCGCTTCACTTCTGGATTCTGGAGGAGTTTCCAGCGAGCTCTTGGCACGGAGTTGGCATTTAGCTCGGCGTATCATCCGCAGTCAGATGGTCAGTCTGAGAGGACCATTCAGACCCTGGAGGACATGCTGAGATCCTGCTGCCTGGAGTGGCAGGGGAGTTGGATTCATCACCTACCGTTAGTGGAGTTTGCCTATAACAACAGCTTTCATTCGAGCATCGGCATGGCTCCTTATGAGGCATTGTATGGGCGTCCTTGTCGGACTCCACTTGATTGGTTTGAGGTGGGTGAGCGTGTTTTGACGGGACCGGAATTGGTGCAGCAATGTGTGGATGTTGTGCACCTGGTTCGTCAGAACATGTTGGCGGCCCAGAGTCGGCAGAAGAGCTATGCTGATCGTAGGCGGCAGCCCCTCGAGTTCGCCGTGGGCGATCATGTGTTCTTGAGAGTTTCTCCGATGAAGGGGGTGATGCGGTTTGGACGGCGTGGGAAGCTGAGTCCCCGCTATATTGGTCCTTTCGCGATTGTGGAGCGCATCGGTGAGGTTGCTTACCGGTTGCAGTTACCCTCTGAGTTGGCGTCGGTGCATGACGTGTTCCACGTCTCTATGTTGCGGAAGTATATGCCCGATGACTCTCATGTGCTCGAGTTTTCCGTTTGGCCTGAGGTGACTCCAGATCTTTCTCTCCCAGAGTTTCCGATCCGCGTGGAGGATAGGCGAGAGCAGCGCCTGCGGAACAAGGTTATTCCCTTGGTCAAGGTCGTGTGGCAACGACACTCTGGTGGTGAGGCTTCGTGGGAACGTGAGGACGAGATGCGTCAGCAGTTCCCGTATCTGTTTGAGTGAGTCTTCCTCTTCTTTCCCCTTGGGTTGTTCTCAATTTCGAGGACGAAATTCCTTAAGGGGGGAGGGCTGTAATATCCCGGACCTTTCGGATCCTTCTTCGTGGGTCCCGGATCTGGTTTTCGGAGTGTCCGGCTCCGTTGTGTCCGAAATTTCGTTTCGGACATCTTTCGTGTTCGGATCGGCGCGATCCGGAGTCGTTTCGGAGGCCCGGAGGCGTTCCGTGGCTTTTTCCGCGCGTGTTTTCCGATTTCCGGTGTGTGTTTCGGCTTTTTCTTCGGACGCTCGCTGCGGGCGAACCGGGCAGTTCCCCGAGGCACGAGTGGTACCGTTGCGATCGGTGCGTTCCGAGGATTCCGGAAATGTATTTTTCTAATTTTCGGTATTTTTCCGAAAAATCGGATTTTCCATATATTCCCATTTTCTTTTCTTTTCTTTTTCTTCTTTTCTCTTTTCTTCTTCTTCCTTCCTCTCTCTCCCTCACGCGACCGTGGCCGGCTCTCTCCCTCCTTCTCTCCCGTTCGACCGTGCCGACCCCCGTTCCGGCTGCAGACGGCGGCGGTGCGACGGCGCGAGGACGTGGGTGACGTGGTGGCGATCGTGCGGGCATACGGCGAGCGTGGGAGGCGTGGAGAGGCGAGATTCTAGCGGCGTTCTTCGCGACTTCGAGCTCGGATCGGAGCGTTTCGTCGCGGACCGGAGGTAGGGTGACGTTCCTTAGCCTCATGTCTTCCTTCCCCGTGAGTTTCAGCTCGAGACGAGGTCGAGAGGGGTTTATTTTGAGCCGGGAAGGGTCGATCATGCCGCGGGGTGAGTTCGTCCGATCCATCGTTTTGAGCCCCGATTTCACGGTTTAAGGGCGTAGGAGCATGCTAGGGGGCTTGGGGGTTCTTCTCTCGCCATTTCCCCCTCCGTGGGGTTTGTTTTGAGGCCGATTGGGCGATTCCGGTGAGGTTCGCCATTTTCTCGCCGGTGAGCGATGTGCGGTCGAACCAGTGGCCGCACAACCCCTATGCGGTTCCGTTCGGACCGTTCATCGGCTCGGCGCGCTTTGGGTGAGGCTTGGCGCGCAGTGGGCTTGGGCGGGCTATCGTGGGACCGCATATCCTAATGTGCGGCCCCATAGCTACCGCCCAACCCCAAGGGTTTTGACCGTTGGTTGTGACCGTTGTGCAGTGCTCTGGGATGTGCGGCCAGGAGCTGACCGCATAACCCCTTGCACGGCCAGGTGCTGGCCGTACATCCCCTAGCGCTATGGTTGGATGTGCGGTCTGGCCCTGACCGCACAACACCTGAACGGCTAAGCCGTAGCCGCCCTTCCCCAAGTGCGGCTAAGGACTAACCGTCCAGGCTTTTTACCGTTGGGAGACGAGCGGCCAGTAGGTGACCGTTCCTCACCCGCGTGCGGTCAAGAGTTGGCCGCACATCTGTTTGAACGGTCCTGTGTTGGCCGTTTATCCGTCGTTTGGACCCTGGGTGGAACGGTCCTGATATGACCGTTCTAACCCTTGTGCGGTCCCTGTGTGACCGTACATCCCTGAGCGGCCCAGTGTGGACCGTTCAAGGGTACGGGTTGCGTCGGTGTGTCTCTCGTCGTACAGAGTGTACCGGGAGATGTTGTTGTCAGCTGGTCACCGTGCGTCGGTGTTGGTACAAGGAGCGTTCCTCGTACCTGCAGTTGCACCGTTGTTTTCCGAGACTTGAGAGTCTACTCCTTCTGTGACCCTCCACTAGTCGTAGCCTACTAGTACGCGTGTGCTAGTCGCACCAGGGAGTGGTGTACGGGCTGACCTTTAGAGACGGTTTGTGGACCGGTTACCGTTGGGCCCCACGTCTTGCAGCCAGAGTCCGGCTGAGGGGAAAACCGGTCAGAGGGCCAGACCAGGGACGCGCGGTCTGTGTGTGCACACGTGGTTGGGGGCGGTTGGACCCACGTCGACGGGCGTGACCCCAGCTAGTCACTTGTTGTAGTTACTTGTACGGTGTTTGCGCCTCGGGTAGGACCTACCATGTCAGGCGGTTCACCTGCGGTGCGGTGTAAGACGTCAGGGGACGCTACCGGCTGTGCTTCTAGTGGGTGGTACTCCTGTTGAGTACGGAGTGTCAGACTGTCAGTCGTGTGTTTCCGACCTTCGGGTTTTGACGGTTCGACCGTTGAGTTTCGGTCTTCTCGTACCGTGGCACGTGTGTCGGTTTGCGTGCCGTTAGGGTCTAGTTCTGTAGAGTACAGGGCTTTCCTTTCCGAGGTACCTTTCTACCGCTAGAGTAGTGGTTTCTCGTTTTTCGAGGTAGGGTTCGAGTGATCCCTACTGAGTCTTGTTCCGAGACTCATTCCCTGCGTGTTTTCACCGTGTTTCAGGTGAGGCGCCACCTTCGGGGAGCGTGTCAGGAGCGCAGCGGAAGCGTGGTGCGGGTGCCCAGAAGTAGTGCCAGAGGTCAGAGCCGGGGGATGCCCCGTGTAGCTGTACTTTTCTTTCTTGTCACTGTACTAGTCGTGGACTACTGTTGCTGTTGTTGTCATTTTATTGTGGACCATGTAAAATGTTAATTCATTTCCTGCTTAATATCATAACTGTTTAATTTCTGCAATTATTTGTGATGCTTGTGTAGTTTCCACACCATCCTTTTAACCCTTCCGAGTCTTCGGGCTCGTGGGTGGCGGTGCGAGTCTCGGGTTATCGGGTCTTCCCGGTAATCGGATTCTCGGGTCGTTACAGCAGATGAGTGCTGGAGAAGACTGGGTGCCTGTCTTCGATGTGGAAGTCGAGAACATAGAATTCCGAGTTGTCCACTTCTCAATGAACAAGCTCCGTCGGAAAAGCCTCCAGTTGCTGTCAAGAAGCAAGGAAGACTTCAAGCTCTTATGGATGCGACACCTACCGAAGATGGAGGCGTTGTGGAAGGTACTCTCTCTGTGTGCTCAAGGCTTGCCTCTGTCTTATTTGATACTGGAGCTACGCATTCCTTCATATCTAAGAGCTTTGCGGATATTTTATCTTTGAGGCCTGTTCCATTAGAATCTAAACTTGTTATTACTACCCCTATTGGAGCGGGATCGAAGATTAAATATTTCTACCCTGCTAGTGAGGTTCTAGTTAGCGGTTATAACTTACCCGCTAATTTAGTATGCATGGAGATGGCAGGATATGATATTATCTTGGGAGCTGACTGGTTATCTACATATGGTGCTAGCGTTAACTGTAAATTGGGTACGGTAACCTTTAGTGAGTACCCCAACCTCTTATTTTCTGGTGTCAGGTATTCTAGACACATATCCCTTATTTCGGCTCTTAAAGCTGATAAATTATTGAAGAAGGGTTGTGCGGCTTTCTTAGTTTCTATGACTATGGCCAAGCATAAGAAACCCAATCTGGAGGATATTCCTATTGTTCGGGATTATTATGATGTATTTCCGGACGAGTTGTCTGGTATTCCTCCGGAGAGAGAAGTGGTCTTCTCTATTGATTTGATTCCGGGAGCTACACCTATTTCTAAGGCTCCGTATCGGATGTCCCCTATCGAAATGAAGGAGTTAAAAGAACAATTGATGGAGTTATTAGAGAAGGGATTCATCCGACCGAGTACTTCACCATGGGGAGCTCCCGTCTTATTTGTCAAAAAGAAGGATGGGTCAATGAGATTGTGTGTTGACTACCGGCAATTGAACCAACTCACAATCAAGAATAAATATCCATTGCCGAGGATTGATGAACTATTTGACCAGATTTCTGGAGCTCGATATTTTTCAAAAATTGATCTCCGATCTGGTTATCATCAATTGAAGATCAAGGAGGAAGATATTCACAAAACGGCATTCAGGAGCAGGTATGGACATTATGAGTTCACTGTTATGCCTTTTGGCCTAACCAATGCGCCTGCCGCATTTATGCAGTTAATGAACAGTGTATTCAGGCCATACCTTGATCAATTTGTGATAGTCTTCATTGACGATATTTTGATCTACTCAAAGTCTGAGATGGAGCATGAAGAACATCTCAAGAAATCCCTACAGTTATTAAGAGATCACAAACTTTATGCTAAGCTTAGTAAGTGTGATTTCTGGCTAGAAGAAGTTTCTTTTCTAGGTCACATAATATCCCGGAATGGTATTGCGGTCGATCCTTCAAAGGTTGAGGCCGTGAAAAACTGGGAAAGACCTACTTGTGTGACAGAAATTCGAAGCTTCTTGGGATTGGCAGGATATTATAGAAGATTTATTAAGGATTTCTCCAAGATCGCCGTATCTTTAACGAGATTGACGAGAAAGGAGATTCCTTATATATGGTCCGAGGAATGTGAGAAAAGCTTCCAAACTTTGAAAGATTGTTTGACTACTGCCCCTATACTCACATTGCCTACTGAAGGAGGGAGATTCGAAGTTTATGCTGATGCATCCGGAATTGGCTTAGGCTGTGTATTAATGCAACATGGCAAGGTGATCGCCTATTCCTCAAGACAATTGAAAAAGCACGAGGAGAATTATCCAGTGCATGACTTAGAGCTTGCAGCTGTAGTCTTTGCCTTGAAGATTTGGCGACATTATCTCTATGGTGAGGCATTTATTGTATATTCCGACCACAAGAGTCTCAAGTACTTATTCTCTCAAAAGGAACTTAATATGAGACAGAGACGGTGGCTGGAATACTTGAAGGATTTTGATTTCTCTATACAATATCACCCCGGAAAAGGTAATGCCGTAGCTGATGCTCTTAGCCGGAAGCCGATGGCATTATTATCAAGCCTAATGATTAAAGAGTGGCAATTGTTAGAACAAATGGCAAACTTAGACCTCAATATGGAGGAGAAGGAAGAAGGAGTCTTCATTGCAAACATTAGTCTCCAATCTAAGTTACTCTTAGAAATCAAAGAGTTACAAAATGATGATCCATTGGTTGTTGAAATTAAAGAGAAATTAGATCAACGACCAGATTTCCTTTTGGCAGATGATGGAAGGCTGCTCTTCCGAGGAAGAACTTGTGTGCCCGATTGTTCTACCATCAAGAATAAAATCTTGGAGGAGGCACATCGATCGAGGTATACTATTCATCCTGGTGCTACAAAAATGTACCAAGATCTCAAAAGAACCTTTTGGTGGCCTAACATGAAAAGAGAGGTAGCCGAGTTCGTGAGCCGATGTTTGGTCTGCCAACAAGTTAAAGTCGAACATCTCAAACCGGCTGGTAAGCTAAAACCTCTAGAAATACCGGAATGGAAATGGGATAGTATTGGCATGGATTTTATAGTTGGGTTGCCAAAGACCCGAAGTGGATTTGATGCTATATGGGTGATTGTGGACCGACTAACTAAGTCTGCTCACTTCTTGCCCATCAAAATCAAATGGACCGTGGATGTTCTAGCTGCCCTGTATATCAAGGAGGTTGTAAGGCTGCACGGTATTCCAACTTCCATAATTTCGGATAGAGATCCGAGATTCACCTCTCACTTCTGGAAAGGTTTGCAATCATCCTTGGGTACTAGACTGAATTTTAGTACGGCTTTCCACCCTCAGACAGATGGACAAACCGAGAGGACAAATCAGATTATCGAAGATATGTTAAGAGCTTGTATGATAGATTTTGGGGGAAGTTGGCATGAACACTTGCCATTGATTGAATTTGCATATAACAACAGTTATCAGTCTAGCATTCAGATGGCACCTTTTGAAGCATTGTATGGTAGGAGTTGTAGATCACCCCTATGCTGGAGTGAGGTTGGAGATAAGGGATTGATGGGTCCCGATATTATTCAAGATACAACTCACAATATTCAGTTGATCCGTGAAAGGCTAAAAATTGCTCAATCACGGCAAAAGAGTTATGCCGATAATCGAAGAAGAGACCTTGAATTTCAAGTGGGGGAGTATGTCTTCTTGAAAATTTCACTCACGCGAGGAATTAAGAGGTTTGGTATCAATGGAAAATTGAGTCCAAGATTTATTGGCCCTTTTGAGATTCTAGAACGAATCGGTGAAGTGGCATACAAGCTGGCTTTACCTCCACAATTGGCTGGTGTCCATGATGTATTTCATGTATCCATGCTGAGGAAATATGTGTATGATCCTTCGCATGTGATTCAATTCGATGACTTGAAGCTCCAGAAGGATTTGTCTTATGAAGAAAGACCGATCAAGATCTTAGATCGGAAATTTCAACAACTAAGGAATAGGGCTATACCAATGGTAAAAGTCCAATGGAGTAAGCGTGGATTCGAGGAGGCTACTTGGGAATTAGAAGAGTCAATCAAGAAGAAGTACCCAGATCTAATCTCAGGTTAGAATTTTGAACCCTCCATTTAAAATTTTAAATTACTATTACATGATGTGAATTTGGAGGACCAAATTCTTTTAAGTGGGGGAGGATGTAGCAACTCGAAAATTTTTATATGCATTTATATTAAAAAAAGAAAAAAAGAAAATAATGAAAGATGAAAATAAAATAAATTATGAATATTTTTCTGTTATGCAAAGATGAGCCCTATTCCACGTGTTAACACAAACAGCGAGATTCGCGATATGATTTCGAAAAGACGAAGATGTCGACATCTGATTTTTATTAGCTTTAATCTAATCCTAATTAATGGATGAGGTCATTCTTACATCATCGAATAAATGAGGTCATAGATTATGTCATCCGCATAGTGGAACAAAGTTGGTGTAATGGGGTTGGTATAATGGGGTTGGTATAATAGTGGAACAGGGTTGGTATGATGGAATGAGGTTGGTGGAATAGTGAAAGTAGGTGGGAGATTTTGGCCTATAAATAGGGCTATGCTCTTCCATACTCAAATCACAACTCTCTTGGGAGGAATTGCTGGTTGGAGAGAGGGAGAAAGCTCGAAGTTGGAGGAGTATCGAAAGCATTATTCGTTCTTAAATTTCTTACTCTTGATCTTCAAAAAGGTAGGTGTTCTCTCAGGCTAAATTCAAATAAATGCATGCATTAGATGTAGATGTATGGTTACTTTGATTCTATATCATTTTCTCTAAATTTTATCGAGTATTGATCATGCTATCCATACAATTAGACATAATATTTTAACTAAGATTTTTAACCGCTTGAAGATCCCTCTCGGATCACGGTGTCTTTCTAAGACCGTGTTCCGGATGCGCGATCTGTACCCCGATTGTGATATTTTCAGGTTATATATCATCTAGCATTTTAGATATGTCATGTTAAGTTACATATCATTTAAATTCACACACGATTAAGTTAAGGTTATGAAAGATAATAATTCTATTCCATGAGCTTATATTTCCGTCCTAGTTATTGTTACCTTCATGATATCTTTGATCTCCATGACTATATTACATCTCTGGCAAGTTAAATGGAGTAGATATTATCTGTTAAAATTACATGGACTTAGTGGCATAATCGTGAGTTTTGACGATTTTCATGATATCACGTTACCGTATTTTCAACAAGTCGTGTAAATAACTAGATTTCCAAGGAAAATGGTGTCTAAGGAAAGAGGTCCACGGGCAAACGCTTTAAGTGGATAAGTGGTTTATTAATTAGGACCTCACGGATGCGAGGGGAGCCTCCCACTGTCCCACCTCTTACCTGGCCATAATTCCTCGGTTTTCTAATTAAGCACCCGACTATAAAAAAAAACTTTATCTAAGCCTATTTAACAAGATTTTTCGAGAGAACCATTCAAGCCGTGTCCATCAATCCAATTCTTTTATCAACTTAATGACATTAGACATGATGCCTTCCTATTATCTTAATGTCGTTAAACATTATGTCTTAAATATCATCCTTGAACTTCTCTTACATCTACTTGAAATCTTGTACTACTAGTCCCTCGAATGATAATTTTGCTAGATCTATACTTTATTTCATAAGCTCTACCTTGAAATTCTTTGGTCATACATATAATGTGGATGTCAAAAATATACTTGGGATCTATGATCCATAACCCAATGCCTGGCGTTAATAGGGCCCGGTCTGGTCCTGGGGAGAGCGCCCAAAAGTACTTGTGCCCATGGGAGTTGAATGACCTGGTGTGGCATTACACCGAAGTGCTTGATTTGCTAGATTAATTTATGACATTCCACAATTTGTGAATTTCCTGAATTGCTTGAATACATGAAGTACTTGACTTGTACATACTTGCGTAAAATGGCCAATTCCATAATATTACTGGCTACATGATTATTCTCTACTTGAACTTTACTCTTGATATCTTGTCTACTTGTGATTCCAATTACTTCATTACTTTACTCTCCCTCCTATGCTTGTTCCATATTTTATTTACGTTTCTTGACATAGCACATACCTTTATCCAAACTGCTAATTACTTTAAGTTGCCTGGTATAGAGATATAAGTCCTACTGAGCATTTTGCTCACCCTACATTTTTCGGTTAACATTTCAGGTAATTCCGATGATGAACCCCAAACTCATGGGAATGAGCTAGAGTGATCAAGGAATCAAGATTACCTTAGTTACCTAGGTTTATGAACGGTTGCTCTTGCTAGAATTATGTTTTTTATTTAGAAGTTGTATCTTGCCTTGTCTCATAAGGCTTAAGAATGTTGTAAAACTTTATTTTGATGAAATAAGAGTATCAATTTCTTCTTATCTATTCTTGTGGTTTGGACCCCAACCTTCGTGCTCTGAATGACTTGAGTGTTTCGACTCGTCGTGCCTCAATATTCCGCGTCGGGGCGTGACAGTCTTTGTGGTATCAGAGCCTAGGTTTCATAAACCATAGGTTCCTCTTGATATAAGTTTTAGATGTTGACATAGAAATTTGGATAAGATCTTGAACCTTCCCGGTAAGATTGGGTAGAGCCATGGGCTAAGCTTTAAAGAATGATTAATCAAGAAATAAATAAAGCGCTTAATTTTATAGTTGTGCTCGCAGATGGCTGCCGAGAGAGCTCAATGGCGTGAGATGCAAAGGACGGTTCAAGGTTTAACCAATGCACTACAACAAGTAGCTCAAGGAGGAGCTAGCCGTGGAGCGGGAGATCTGCATAGAAATTTCAAGAGCATGAACCCTCCTAAGTTCGCTGGGTCTACCGACCCGGATGAGGCCGAACATTGGGTAAAGGAAATTGAGAGGATTTTTCGAGTCATGCAATGTGCTGATGAGGAGAAAGTCCTACTCGCTACCTTTCAGCTTGAAAGGGATGCCCATGCTTGGTGGGAGTCGGTCGAAGCAACTCTACCACATGACCAGGTGTTGTGGGAAGAGTTTGTAGAACACTTCAACAACAAGTACTTCTCCGACCGAGTTCAAGAGAGGAAAGCTACCGAATTTGCTTCCTTAAAACAAAGGAGTTTGACGGTAGCGGAGTACGAAGCCCAATTTGCAAGATTATCTCGGTATGCACCACATCTTGTGAGTACCGAGAAAATGAAGGCAAGGAGATTTTTAAATGGCTTAAAGCCTCAATATATCACTCAACTCGCCCCGATGGATATCCAAGTATATGCCGATGTGGTGAGGAGAGCCCAACTCTTGGAAGATGCAATGGAATTGACTGATCGCATCCGGGGAAGAGATGCCAAGAGGGAGCAAGTTACTGGATTAGGTAATTTCAAGCCCTCCTTCGGAAAGAAGTGGCCTAATTATGATGAGCGTAACTTCAATAAAGATGGACGTAATTTCAATAAGGATGGGCGTGACTTTCAAAAAGACAAGAGGCCGAGATCATTTGACAAGCAAATCATCCCGGTCGCTACATCATCAAAGGAACTATGCAAATATTGTGAGAAACCCGGACACAAGGCAGATGTAATATCCCGGACCTTTCGGATCCTTCTTCGTGGGTCCCGGATCTGGTTTTCGGAGTGTCCGGCTCCGTTGTGTCCGAAATTTCGTTTCGGACATCTTTCGTGTTCGGATCGGCGCGATCCGGAGTCGTTTCGGAGGCCCGGAGGCGTTCCGTGGCTTTTTCCGCGCGTGTTTTCCGATTTCCGGTGTGTGTTTCGGCTTTTTCTTCGGACGCTCGCTGCGGGCGAACCGGGCAGTTCCCCGAGGCACGAGTGGTACCGTTGCGATCGGTGCGTTCCGAGGATTCCGGAAATGTATTTTTCTAATTTTCGGTATTTTTCCGAAAAATCGGATTTTCATATATTCCCATTTTCTTTTCTTTTCTTTTTCTTCTTTTCTCTTTTCTTCTTCTTCCTTCCTCTCTCTCCCTCACGCGACCGTGGCCGGCTCTCTCCCTCCTTCTCTCCCGTTCGACCGTGCCGACCCCCGTTCCGGCTGCAGACGGCGGCGGTGCGACGGCGCGAGGACGTGGGTGACGTGGTGGCGATCGTGCGGGCATACGGCGAGCGTGGGAGGCGTGGAGAGGCGAGATTCTAGCGGCGTTCTTCGCGACTTCGAGCTCGGATCGGAGCGTTTCGTCGCGGACCGGAGGTAGGGTGACGTTCCTTAGCCTCATGTCTTCCTTCCCCGTGAGTTTCAGCTCGAGACGAGGTCGAGAGGGGTTTATTTTGAGCCGGGAAGGGTCGATCATGCCGCGGGGTGAGTTCGTCCGATCCATCGTTTTGAGCCCCGATTTCACGGTTTAAGGGCGTAGGAGCATGCTAGGGGGCTTGGGGGTTCTTCTCTCGCCATTTCCCCCTCCGTGGGGTTTGTTTTGAGGCCGATTGGGCGATTCCGGTGAGGTTCGCCATTTTCTCGCCGGTGAGCGATGTGCGGTCGAACCAGTGGCCGCACAACCCCTATGCGGTTCCGTTCGGACCGTTCATCGGCTCGGCGCGCTTTGGGTGAGGCTTGGCGCGCAGTGGGCTTGGGCGGGCTATCGTGGGACCGCATATCCTAATGTGCGGCCCCATAGCTACCGCCCAACCCCAAGGGTTTTGACCGTTGGTTGTGACCGTTGTGCAGTGCTCTGGGATGTGCGGCCAGGAGCTGACCGCATAACCCCTTGCACGGCCAGGTGCTGGCCGTACATCCCCTAGCGCTATGGTTGGATGTGCGGTCTGGCCCTGACCGCACAACACCTGAACGGCTAAGCCGTAGCCGCCCTTCCCCAAGTGCGGCTAAGGACTAACCGTCCAGGCTTTTTACCGTTGGGAGACGAGCGGCCAGTAGGTGACCGTTCCTCACCCGCGTGCGGTCAAGAGTTGGCCGCACATCTGTTTGAACGGTCCTGTGTTGGCCGTTTATCCGTCGTTTGGACCCTGGGTGGAACGGTCCTGATATGACCGTTCTAACCCTTGTGCGGTCCCTGTGTGACCGTACATCCCTGAGCGGCCCAGTGTGGACCGTTCAAGGGTACGGGTTGCGTCGGTGTGTCTCTCGTCGTACAGAGTGTACCGGGAGATGTTGTTGTCAGCTGGTCACCGTGCGTCGGTGTTGGTACAAGGAGCGTTCCTCGTACCTGCAGTTGCACCGTTGTTTTCCGAGACTTGAGAGTCTACTCCTTCTGTGACCCTCCACTAGTCGTAGCCTACTAGTACGCGTGTGCTAGTCGCACCAGGGAGTGGTGTACGGGCTGACCTTTAGAGACGGTTTGTGGACCGGTTACCGTTGGGCCCCACGTCTTGCAGCCAGAGTCCGGCTGAGGGGAAAACCGGTCAGAGGGCCAGACCAGGGACGCGCGGTCTGTGTGTGCACACGTGGTTGGGGGCGGTTGGACCCACGTCGACGGGCGTGACCCCAGCTAGTCACTTGTTGTAGTTACTTGTACGGTGTTTGCGCCTCGGGTAGGACCTACCATGTCAGGCGGTTCACCTGCGGTGCGGTGTAAGACGTCAGGGGACGCTACCGGCTGTGCTTCTAGTGGGTGGTACTCCTGTTGAGTACGGAGTGTCAGACTGTCAGTCGTGTGTTTCCGACCTTCGGGTTTTGACGGTTCGACCGTTGAGTTTCGGTCTTCTCGTACCGTGGCACGTGTGTCGGTTTGCGTGCCGTTAGGGTCTAGTTCTGTAGAGTACAGGGCTTTCCTTTCCGAGGTACCTTTCTACCGCTAGAGTAGTGGTTTCTCGTTTTTCGAGGTAGGGTTCGAGTGATCCCTACTGAGTCTTGTTCCGAGACTCATTCCCTGCGTGTTTTCACCGTGTTTCAGGTGAGGCGCCACCTTCGGGGAGCGTGTCAGGAGCGCAGCGGAAGCGTGGTGCGGGTGCCCAGAGGTAGTGCCAGAGGTCAGAGCCGGGGGATGCCCCGTGTAGCTGTACTTTTCTTTCTTGTCACTGTACTAGTCGTGGACTACTGTTGCTGTTGTTGTTATTTTATTGTGGACCATGTAAAATGTTAATTCATTTCCTGCTTAATATCATAACTGTTTAATTTCTGCAATTATTTGTGATGCTTGTGTAGTTTCCACACCATCCTTTTAACCCTTCCGAGTCTTCGGGCTCGTGGGTGGCGGTGCGAGTCTCGGGTTATCGGGCCTTCCCGGTAATCGGATTCTCGGGTCGTTACAGCTGGTATCAGAGCGCGGTTGTGGAATTACATGAGAATCATAGGTAATTGTATTGGTCCACTAGTCCACAACGATGATGTACATGTGACGCTGGCATTGGGCACCGCGTGTTTTATTCTGACCTTCCGTTTCTGAGTTTTCTGTCTTGTGCTTAAGGAGCGAGGATGGCGCCGAGGAGGAGTTCTCGCTCTCAGCAGGGGCAGTCGGCTGGAGGCCAGGAGATCCAGCAGGGGGTCCAGAGGGACCAGGAGGAGCATAGCAGAGTTCCGGGAGCTACCGAGGCCGCGGATGCTGCGAGGGCTCCGGGGGCCGAGGGTTTTCTCCGTGGCATGTACCATCTCATGGCTCAGCAGTTCGGCGGAGAGGCCGGTGAGGGCTCGTCAGTCAGGGGTGGGCCAGGCCGAGCAGTGAGGGATTTCATGCAGTTTCATCCACCTTACTTTAGCGGCCAGGCAGACCCTGATGCGGCTCGTGATTGGCTTGATGAGATGGAGCGGGTGTTCAGTTCTGCGAAGAGTGCTGTCGAGGACAGAGTGGTGTTGGCCTACAACCAGTTGCAGGGTACGGCTCGGAGGTGGTGGTCTTCCGAGTGGAAGACGTCCTTTCAGCTTCGTCCGCTTGAGCAGATCGAGTGGGATGACTTTGTCAGTGCTTTCGAGCGTACGTACTGTCCAGATATTGTTGCTACGCAGCGGATGCGGGAGTTTCTGGAGCTGGTGCAGGGTGACATGTCCGTGTTGCAGTACAGGGCCCGATTTGTCGAGCTGGGTCGGTACGCACCTCATATCATGGAGCATGAGAGGGTGAGGACGACGCAGTTTGTGCAGGGCTTGAGGTTGGAGCTGAGGCACCATCTGATCGCGAATGGGGCCACTGATCTCGAGACGGCGTCTCGTGTTGCGATTTCCTTGGAGATGGATATGCAGAGGACTCGAGGACCGATCAGCCAGGGGCAGTCTGTGTCAGGTCGCAGCCAGCAGTCGGCTACTCAGCAGCAGGGTTTCTTTCAGTCTGCGTCGGGTGGTTCAGGAGTACCGGCATCGGCAGCTTCGGTGACAGGATCTGCGTCCTTTGGCACGAAGGTCAAGAAGTTCTTCAAGAAGGGGTTCGGCAAGAAGAAGTCCAAGGATCAGGGGCAGGCTTCATCGGGCAGTGTGCAGCAGCCGTTTCCTTTGCAGCGACAGGGATCGGTGGGTGGATCGCGAGGACCTTGTCCACGGTGTAGTGGGACCCACCCAGGCAGGCAGTGCACGGCGCCGATCATCTGTTTTCGGTGTGACCAGCCAGGGCACATGGCGCGCGACTGTCCTCAGAGGCCGCCGCAGCAGCAGGTTTCCCAGCAGCAGCAGCAGCAGGGACAGTATCCGCCGCTACCCAGGTCAGCTAGTGTGGGAGGCAGGCAGAGAGCTCGTGGCCAGATCACGCACTTGACCAGGGCAGAGGCAGTGGCGTCGCAGCTCGTGGAAGGTACCGTTCAGATTTTGGGTTGTGCGGCTCGGGTTTTATTTGATTCTGGCGCGTCTCATTCGTTCATTTCGGAGGATTTCGCGTCGAGCGTCGAGGAGCCGGTGACCCAGTTGTCCTGTGATTTGGCTGTGGAGTTGCCTTCGGGTGACTTTATGGTCACTCCGTATTGCTTCGACCAGGTTCCGGTGTGGATCGATGGGCGGAGTATGCCAGGCAGGTTGTATGCGTTGCAGCTTTGGGATTACGACGTGATTCTAGGCATGGATTGGCTCGAGACTCATGGAGCGGTGGTGGATTGTGGGATGAAGAGGGTCTACTTCCAACATCCGAGCAAGAGGACCTTCTATTTCCAAGGTATCCGTTCCGCCTCTTCTCGATTTCTTATCTCTGCTATTCGAGCCCGTCGATTGCTTGATTCAGGTTGCCAGGGTTTTCTCGCGTCAGTGGTTGTGTCTGACCGGATGGAGCCGAATGTCGAGGACATTGCGGTGGTGTGCGAGTTTCCCGATGTTTTTCCTGAGGAGTTGCCTGGATTACCTCCCCAGCGGGAGATCGATTTCGTGATCGAGGTTGTACCTGGTACGGGACCTTTGGCGAAGGCTCCCTACCGTATGGCCCCCGCGGAGTTGAGGGAGTTGAGGGCGCAGTTGCAGGAACTGTTGGCCAAGGGGTACATTCGTCCGAGCTTTTCCCCTTGGGGTGCGCCCGTGTTGTTCGTGAAGAAGAAGGACGGTAGTCTGCGGTTGTGCATTGACTATCGGCAGCTGAATGAAGTGACCATTAAGAACAAGTATCCGTTGCCGCGGATTGATGATTTGTTCGACCAGCTGCAGTCTGCGCGAGTGTTCTCGCGGATTGATTTGCGGTCCGGTTACTATCAGCTGAGAATTCGCGAGTCCGATGTGGAGAAGACTGCGTTCAGTACGAGGTACGGGCATTATGAGTTTCTGGTGATGCCGTTTGGGCTCACCAATGCCCCAGCAGCCTTCATGGACTTGATGCAGAGGGTGTTCCACCCGTATTTGGACCAGTTCGTGGTCATTTTCGTGGATGACATCCTTGTTTATTCGCGGTCTGCTGAGGAGCATGCGTACCATTTGGGTGTGGTGCTGCAGACGTTGCGAGATCACCAGTTGTTCGCGAAGCTCAGCAAGTGCGAGTTTTGGCTCAGCGAGGTGCACTTTCTGGGGCACGTGATTTCTGGTGATGGTATTTCCGTGGATCCCGCCAAGGTCGAGGCTGTGATGCAATGGCCGAGGCCGAGGTCGGTGACGGAGATCCGGAGTTTCTTGGGGCTTGCGGGTTATTATCGCCGGTTTATCCAGGATTTTTCCCGCATTGCGACCCCGATGACGAGGCTCACGCGGAAGGATGTGCCTTTCGTCTGGTCCGAGGAGTGTGAGCAGAGCTTTAGGGAACTGAAGAGATTGCTCACCTCGGCTCCGGTGTTGGTTTTGCCTTCTGGATCGGGAGGTTTTGTGGTGTGTACAGATGCTTCCGGCGTCGGATTGGGTGCTGTTCTGATGCAGCATGGTAGAGTGGTGGCTTATGCATCTCGGCAGCTAAAGCCCCATGAGGAGAACTACCCTACCCATGACCTTGAGTTGGCGGCAGTGATCTTCGCGCTGAAGATCTGGAGGCATTATCTGTACGGTGAGAAGTTCGAGGTGTTCACTGACCATCAGAGTTTGAGGTATGTGTTCTCGCAGAGAGATCTGAACCTCAGACAGAGGCGTTGGATGGAGTTCATGAAGGACTATGACTTCACCCTGTCTTATCAGCCGGGCAGGATGAATGTCGTCGCCGATGCCTTGAGTAGGAAGGTCGTGATCAGTACCTTGATGCTGAGGAAGTGGAGGCTCTGGGAACAGGTGCCCGAGGTGTCCTTCAGGCTCAAGATTCCCCAGGAGCCAGGGTTGGCAGTGCTTGCGAGTCTGACTGTCACTCCTGCTATCCGTCGTCAGGTGACAGAGGCTCAGCATGCGGACCCTGAGTTGCCCCGGATTCTTGCGATGGCTGATGTGGAGCTCGGCGAGGACGGTGCTGCGAGGTTTCGTGGCAGGCTGTACGTCCCAGCGGAGGAGCAGGTTCGTCGTGCGGTGTTACGCGAGGCTCATGGGAGCAGGTACACTGTGCACCCGGGTGCGACGAAGATGTATCGGAACTTGCGGAGGCAGTTCTGGTGGCCTGGCATGAAGAGAGATGTTGCCGAATTTGTGGCCAGGTGCCTGATCTGTCAGCAGGTGAAGGCAGAGCATCAGCGACCAGGCGGTACTCTCCAGCCCTTGGATGTTCCTGCTTGGAAGTGGGACCATGTGACCACGGATTTTGTGGTGGGGTTGCCCAGAACCCCGACTGGGCAGGACAGTATTTGGTTGCTGGTGGATCGGCTGACGAAGGTGACGCGGTTGCTACCGGTCAAAGTCAGCTGGAGCGTGTCCAGGTTGGCTCGTCTTTATGTGGAGCGGATCGTTCCGTTGCATGGGGTTCCCATTTCGATCGTGTCGGATCGGGATCCGCGCTTCACTTCTGGATTCTGGAGGAGTTTCCAGCGAGCTCTTGGCACGGAGTTGGCATTTAGCTCGGCGTATCATCCGCAGTCAGATGGTCAGTCTGAGAGGACCATTCAGACCTGGAGGACATGCTGAGATCCTGCTGCCTGGAGTGGCAGGGGAGTTGGATTCATCACCTACCGTTAGTGGAGTTTGCCTATAACAACAGCTTTCATTCGAGCATCGGCATGGCTCCTTATGAGGCATTGTATGGGCGTCCTTGTCGGACTCCACTTGATTGGTTTGAGGTGGGTGAGCGTGTTTTGACGGGACCGGAATTGGTGCAGCAATGTGTGGATGTTGTGCACCTGGTTCGTCAGAACATGTTGGCGGCCCAGAGTCGGCAGAAGAGCTATGCTGATCGTAGGCGGCAGCCCCTCGAGTTCGCCGTGGGCGATCATGTGTTCTTGAGAGTTTCTCCGATGAAGGGGGTGATGCGGTTTGGACGGCGTGGGAAGCTGAGTCCCCGCTATATTGGTCCTTTCGCGATTGTGGAGCGCATCGGTGAGGTTGCTTACCGGTTGCAGTTACCCTCTGAGTTGGCGTCGGTGCATGACGTGTTCCACGTCTCTATGTTGCGGAAGTATATGCCCGATGACTCTCATGTGCTCGAGTTTTCCGTTTGGCCTGAGGTGACTCCAGATCTTTCTCTCCCAGAGTTTCCGATCCGCGTGGAGGATAGGCGAGAGCAGCGCCTGCGGAACAAGGTTATTCCCTTGGTCAAGGTCGTGTGGCAACGACACTCTGGTGGTGAGGCTTCGTGGGAACGTGAGGACGAGATGCGTCAGCAGTTCCCGTATCTGTTTGAGTGAGTCTTCCTCTTCTTTCCCCTTGGGTTGTTCTCAATTTCGAGGACGAAATTCCTTAAGGGGGGAGGGCTGTAATATCCCGGACCTTTCGGATCCTTCTTCGTGGGTCCCGGATCTGGTTTTCGGAGTGTCTGGCTCCGTTGTGTCCGAAATTTCGTTTCGGACATCTTTCGTGTTCGGATCGGCGCGATCCGGAGTCGTTTCGGAGGCCCGGAGGCGTTCCGTGGCTTTTTCCGCGCGTGTTTTCCGATTTCCGGTGTGTGTTTCGGCTTTTTCTTCGGACGCTCGCTGCGGGCGAACCGGGCAGTTCCCCGAGGCACGAGTGGTACCGTTGCGATCGGTGCGTTCCGAGGATTCCGGAAATGTATTTTTCTAATTTTCGGTATTTTTCCGAAAAATCGGATTTTCCATATATTCCCATTTTCTTTTCTTTTCTTTTTCTTCTTTTCTCTTTTCTTCTTCTTCCTTCCTCTCTCTCCCTCACGCGACCGTGGCCGGCTCTCTCCCTCCTTCTCTCCCGTTCGACCGTGCCGACCCCCGTTCCGGCTGCAGACGGCGGCGGTGCGACGGCGCGAGGACGTGGGTGACGTGGTGGCGATCGTGCGGGCATACGGCGAGCGTGGGAGGCGTGGAGAGGCGAGATTCTAGCGGCGTTCTTCGCGACTTCGAGCTCGGATCGGAGCGTTTCGTCGCGGACCGGAGGTAGGGTGACGTTCCTTAGCCTCATGTCTTCCTTCCCCGTGAGTTTCAGCTCGAGACGAGGTCGAGAGGGGTTTATTTTGAGCCGGGAAGGGTCGATCATGCCGCGGGGTGAGTTCGTCCGATCCATCGTTTTGAGCCCCGATTTCACGGTTTAAGGGCGTAGGAGCATGCTAGGGGGCTTGGGGGTTCTTCTCTCGCCATTTCCCCCTCCGTGGGGTTTGTTTTGAGGCCGATTGGGCGATTCCGGTGAGGTTCGCCATTTTCTCGCCGGTGAGCGATGTGCGGTCGAACCAGTGGCCGCACAACCCCTATGCGGTTCCGTTCGGACCGTTCATCGGCTCGGCGCGCTTTGGGTGAGGCTTGGCGCGCAGTGGGCTTGGGCGGTCTATCGTGGGACCGCATATCCTAATGTGCGGCCCCATAGCTACCGCCCAACCCCAAGGGTTTTGACCGTTGGTTGTGACCGTTGTGCAGTGCTCTGGGATGTGCGGCCAGGAGCTGACCGCATAACCCCTTGCACGGCCAGGTGCTGGCCGTACATCCCCTAGCGCTATGGTTGGATGTGCGGTCTGGCCCTGACCGCACAACACCTGAACGGCTAAGCCGTAGCCGCCCTTCCCCAAGTGCGGCTAAGGACTAACCGTCCAGGCTTTTTACCGTTGGGAGACGAGCGGCCAGTAGGTGACCGTTCCTCACCCGCGTGCGGTCAAGAGTTGGCCGCACATCTGTTTGAACGGTCCTGTGTTGGCCGTTTATCCGTCGTTTGGACCCTGGGTGGAACGGTCCTGATATGACCGTTCTAACCCTTGTGCGGTCCCTGTGTGACCGTACATCCCTGAGCGGCCCAGTGTGGACCGTTCAAGGGTACGGGTTGCGTCGGTGTGTCTCTCGTCGTACAGAGTGTACCGGGAGATGTTGTTGTCAGCTGGTCACCGTGCGTCGGTGTTGGTACAAGGAGCGTTCCTCGTACCTGCAGTTGCACCGTTGTTTTCCGAGACTTGAGAGTCTACTCCTTCTGTGACCCTCCACTAGTCGTAGCCTACTAGTACGCGTGTGCTAGTCGCACCAGGGAGTGGTGTACGGGCTGACCTTTAGAGACGGTTTGTGGACCGGTTACCGTTGGGCCCCACGTCTTGCAGCCAGAGTCCGGCTGAGGGGAAAACCGGTCAGAGGGCCAGACCAGGGACGCGCGGTCTGTGTGTGCACACGTGGTTGGGGGCGGTTGGACCCACGTCGACGGGCGTGACCCCAGCTAGTCACTTGTTGTAGTTACTTGTACGGTGTTTGCGCCTCGGGTAGGACCTACCATGTCAGGCGGTTCACCTGCGGTGCGGTGTAAGACGTCAGGGGACGCTACCGGCTGTGCTTCTAGTGGGTGGTACTCCTGTTGAGTACGGAGTGTCAGACTGTCAGTCGTGTGTTTCCGACCTTCGGGTTTTGACGGTTCGACCGTTGAGTTTCGGTCTTCTCGTACCGTGGCACGTGTGTCGGTTTGCGTGCCGTTAGGGTCTAGTTCTGTAGAGTACAGGGCTTTCCTTTCCGAGGTACCTTTCTACCGCTAGAGTAGTGGTTTCTCGTTTTTCGAGGTAGGGTTCGAGTGATCCCTACTGAGTCTTGTTCCGAGACTCATTCCCTGCGTGTTTTCACCGTGTTTCAGGTGAGGCGCCACCTTCGGGGAGCGTGTCAGGAGCGCAGCGGAAGCGTGGTGCGGGTGCCCAGAAGTAGTGCCAGAGGTCAGAGCCGGGGGATGCCCCGTGTAGCTGTACTTTTCTTTCTTGTCACTGTACTAGTCGTGGACTACTGTTGCTGTTGTTGTCATTTTATTGTGGACCATGTAAAATGTTAATTCATTTCCTGCTTAATATCATAACTGTTTAATTTCTGCAATTATTTGTGATGCTTGTGTAGTTTCCACACCATCCTTTTAACCCTTCCGAGTCTTCGGGCTCGTGGGTGGCGGTGCGAGTCTCGGGTTATCGGGTCTTCCCGGTAATCGGATTCTCGGGTCGTTACAGCAGATGAGTGCTGGAGAAGACTGGGTGCCTGTCTTCGATGTGGAAGTCGAGAACATAGAATTCCGAGTTGTCCACTTCTCAATGAACAAGCTCCGTCGGAAAAGCCTCCAGTTGCTGTCAAGAAGCAAGGAAGACTTCAAGCTCTTATGGATGCGACACCTACCGAAGATGGAGGCGTTGTGGAAGGTACTCTCTCTGTGTGCTCAAGGCTTGCCTCTGTCTTATTTGATACTGGAGCTACGCATTCCTTCATATCTAAGAGCTTTGCGGATATTTTATCTTTGAGGCCTGTTCCATTAGAATCTAAACTTGTTATTACTACCCCTATTGGAGCGGGATCGAAGATTAAATATTTCTACCCTGCTAGTGAGGTTCTAGTTAGCGGTTATAACTTACCCGCTAATTTAGTATGCATGGAGATGGCAGGATATGATATTATCTTGGGAGCTGACTGGTTATCTACATATGGTGCTAGCGTTAACTATAAATTGGGTACGGTAACCTTTAGTGAGTACCCCAACCTCTTATTTTCTGGTGTCAGGTATTCTAGACACATATCCCTTATTTCGGCTCTTAAAGCTGATAAATTATTGAAGAAGGGTTGTGCGGCTTTCTTAGTTTCTATGACTATGGCCAAGCATAAGAAACCCAATCTGGAGGATATTCCTATTGTTCGGGATTATTATGATGTATTTCCGGACGAGTTGTCTGGTATTCCTCCGGAGAGAGAAGTGGTCTTCTCTATTGATTTGATTCCGGGAGCTACACCTATTTCTAAGGCTCCGTATCGGATGTCCCCTATCGAAATGAAGGAGTTAAAAGAACAATTGATGGAGTTATTAGAGAAGGGATTCATCCGACCGAGTACTTCACCATGGGGAGCTCCCGTCTTATTTGTCAAAAAGAAGGATGGGTCAATGAGATTGTGTGTTGACTACCGGCAATTGAACCAACTCACAATCAAGAATAAATATCCATTGCCGAGGATTGATGAACTATTTGACCAGATTTCTGGAGCTCGATATTTTTCAAAAATTGATCTCCGATCTGGTTATCATCAATTGAAGATCAAGGAGGAAGATATTCACAAAACGGCATTCAGGAGCAGGTATGGACATTATGAGTTCACTGTTATGCCTTTTGGCCTAACCAATGCGCCTGCCGCATTTATGCAGTTAATGAACAGTGTATTCAGGCCATACCTTGATCAATTTGTGATAGTCTTCATTGACGATATTTTGATCTACTCAAAGTCTGAGATGGAGCATGAAGAACATCTCAAGAAATCCCTACAGTTATTAAGAGATCACAAACTTTATGCTAAGCTTAGTAAGTGTGATTTCTGGCTAGAAGAAGTTTCTTTTCTAGGTCACATAATATCCCGGAATGGTATTGCGGTCGATCCTTCAAAGGTTGAGGCCGTGAAAAACTGGGAAAGACCTACTTGTGTGACAGAAATTCGAAGCTTCTTGGGATTGGCAGGATATTATAGAAGATTTATTAAGGATTTCTCCAAGATCGCCGTATCTTTAACGAGATTGACGAGAAAGGAGATTCCTTATATATGGTCCGAGGAATGTGAGAAAAGCTTCCAAACTTTGAAAGATTGTTTGACTACTGCCCCTATACTCACATTGCCTACTGAAGGAGGGAGATTCGAAGTTTATGCTGATGCATCCGGAATTGGCTTAGGCTGTGTATTAATGCAACATGGCAAGGTGATCGCCTATTCCTCAAGACAATTGAAAAAGCACGAGGAGAATTATCCAGTGCATGACTTAGAGCTTGCAGCTGTAGTCTTTGCCTTGAAGATTTGGCGACATTATCTCTATGGTGAGGCATTTATTGTATATTCCGACCACAAGAGTCTCAAGTACTTATTCTCTCAAAAGGAACTTAATATGAGACAGAGACGGTGGCTGGAATACTTGAAGGATTTTGATTTCTCTATACAATATCACCCCGGAAAAGGTAATGCCGTAGCTGATGCTCTTAGCCGGAAGCCGATGGCATTATTATCAAGCCTAATGATTAAAGAGTGGCAATTGTTAGAACAAATGGCAAACTTAGACCTCAATATGGAGGAGAAGGAAGAAGGAGTCTTCATTGCAAACATTAGTCTCCAATCTAAGTTACTCTTAGAAATCAAAGAGTTACAAAATGATGATCCATTGGTTGTTGAAATTAAAGAGAAATTAGATCAACGACCAGATTTCCTTTTGGCAGATGATGGAAGGCTGCTCTTCCGAGGAAGAACTTGTGTGCCCGATTGTTCTACCATCAAGAATAAAATCTTGGAGGAGGCACATCGATCGAGGTATACTATTCATCCTGGTGCTACAAAAATGTACCAAGATCTCAAAAGAACCTTTTGGTGGCCTAACATGAAAAGAGAGGTAGCCGAGTTCGTGAGCCGATGTTTGGTCTGCCAACAAGTTAAAGTCGAACATCTCAAACCGGCTGGTAAGCTAAAACCTCTAGAAATACCGGAATGGAAATGGGATAGTATTGGCATGGATTTTATAGTTGGGTTGCCAAAGACCCGAAGTGGATTTGATGCTATATGGGTGATTGTGGACCGACTAACTAAGTCTGCTCACTTCTTGCCCATCAAAATCAAATGGACCGTGGATGTTCTAGCTGCCCTGTATATCAAGGAGGTTGTAAGGCTGCACGGTATTCCAACTTCCATAATTTCGGATAGAGATCCGAGATTCACCTCTCACTTCTGGAAAGGTTTGCAATCATCCTTGGGTACTAGACTGAATTTTAGTACGGCTTTCCACCCTCAGACAGATGGACAAACCGAGAGGACAAATCAGATTATCGAAGATATGTTAAGAGCTTGTATGATAGATTTTGGGGGAAGTTGGCATGAACACTTGCCATTGATTGAATTTGCATATAACAACAGTTATCAGTCTAGCATTCAGATGGCACCTTTTGAAGCATTGTATGGTAGGAGTTGTAGATCACCCCTATGCTGGAGTGAGGTTGGAGATAAGGGATTGATGGGTCCCGATATTATTCAAGATACAACTCACAATATTCAGTTGATCCGTGAAAGGCTAAAAATTGCTCAATCACGGCAAAAGAGTTATGCCGATAATCGAAGAAGAGACCTTGAATTTCAAGTGGGGGAGTATGTCTTCTTGAAAATTTCACTCACGCGAGGAATTAAGAGGTTTGGTATCAATGGAAAATTGAGTCCAAGATTTATTGGCCCTTTTGAGATTCTAGAACGAATCGGTGAAGTGGCATACAAGCTGGCTTTACCTCCACAATTGGCTGGTGTCCATGATGTATTTCATGTATCCATGCTGAGGAAATATGTGTATGATCCTTCGCATGTGATTCAATTCGATGACTTGAAGCTCCAGAAGGATTTGTCTTATGAAGAAAGACCGATCAAGATCTTAGATCGGAAATTTCAACAACTAAGGAATAGGGCTATACCAATGGTAAAAGTCCAATGGAGTAAGCGTGGATTCGAGGAGGCTACTTGGGAATTAGAAGAGTCAATCAAGAAGAAGTACCCAGATCTAATCTCAGGTTAGAATTTTGAACCCTCCATTTAAAATTTTAAATTACTATTACATGATGTGAATTTGGAGGACCAAATTCTTTTAAGTGGGGGAGGATGTAGCAACTCGAAAATTTTTATATGCATTTATATTAAAAAAGAAAAAAGAAAATAATGAAAGATGAAAATAAAATAAATTATGAATATTTTTCTGTTATGCAAAGATGAGCCCTATTCCACGTGTTAACACAAACAGCGAGATTCGCGATATGATTTCGAAAAGACGAAGATGTCGACATCTGATTTTTATTAGCTTTAATCTAATCCTAATTAATGGATGAGGTCATTCTTACATCATCGAATAAATGAGGTCATAGATTATGTCATCCGCATAGTGGAACAAAGTTGGTGTAATGGGGTTGGTATAATGGGGTTGGTATAATAGTGGAACAGGGTTGGTATGATGGAATGAGGTTGGTGGAATAGTGAAAGTAGGTGGGAGATTTTGGCCTATAAATAGGGCTATGCTCTTCCATACTCAAATCACAACTCTCTTGGGAGGAATTGCTGGTTGGAGAGAGGGAGAAAGCTCGAAGTTGGAGGAGTATCGAAAGCATTATTCGTTCTTAAATTTCTTACTCTTGATCTTCAAAAAGGTAGGTGTTCTCTCAGGCTAAATTCAAATAAATGCATGCATTAGATGTAGATGTATGGTTACTTTGATTCTATATCATTTTCTCTAAATTTTATCGAGTATTGATCATGCTATCCATACAATTAGACATAATATTTTAACTAAGATTTTTAACCGCTTGAAGATCCCTCTCGGATCACGGTGTCTTTCTAAGACCGTGTTCCGGATGCGCGATCTGTACCCCGATTGTGATATTTGCAGGTTATATATCATCTAGCATTTTAGATATGTCATGTTAAGTTACATATCATTTAAATTCACACACGATTAAGTTAAGGTTATGAAAGATAATAATTCTATTCCATGAGCTTATATTTCCGTCCTAGTTATTGTTACCTTCATGATATCTTTGATCTCCATGACTATATTACATCTCTGGCAAGTTAAATGGAGTAGATATTATCTGTTAAAATTACATGGACTTAGTGGCATAATCGTGAGTTTTGACGATTTTCATGATATCACGTTACCGTATTTTCAACAAGTCGTGTAAATAACTAGATTTCCAAGGAAAATGGTGTCTAAGGAAAGAGGTCCACGGGCAAACGCTTTAAGTGGATAAGTGGTTTATTAATTAGGACCTCACGGATGCGAGGGGAGCCTCCCACTGTCCCACCTCTTACCTGGCCATAATTCCTCGGTTTTCTAATTAAGCACCCGACTATAAAAAATTTTTTTATCTAAGCCTATTTAACAAGATTTTTCGAGAGAACCATTCAAGCCGTGTCCATCAATCCAATTCTTTTATCAACTTAATGACATTAGACATGATGCCTTCCTATTATCTTAATGTCGTTAAACATTATGTCTTAAATATCATCCTTGAACTTCTCTTACATCTACTTGAAATCTTGTACTACTAGTCCCTCGAATGATAATTTTGCTAGATCTATACTTTATTTCATAAGTTCTACCTTGAAATTCTTTGGCCATACATATAATGTGGATGTCAAAAATATACTTGGGATCTATGATCCATAACCCAATGCCTGGCGTTAATAGGGCCCGGTCTGGTCCTGGGGAGAGCGCCCAAAAGTACTTGTGCCCATGGGAGTTGAATGACCTGGTGTGGCATTGCACCGAAGTGCTTGACTTGCTAGATTAATTTATGACATTCCACAATTTGTGAATTTCCTGAATTGCTTGAATACATGAAGTACTTGACTTGTACATACTTGCGTAAAATGGCCAATTCCATAATATTACTGGCTACATGATTATTCTCTACTTGAACTTTACTCTTGATATCTTGTCTACTTGTGATTCCAATTACTTCATTACTTTACTCTCCCTCCTATGCTTGTTCCATATTTTATTTACGTTTCTTGACATAGCACATACCTTTATCCAAACTGCTAATTACTTTAAGTTGCCTGGTATAGAGATATAAGTCCTACTGAGCATTTCGCTCACCCTACATTTTTCGGTTAACATTTCAGGTAATTCCGATGATGAACCCCAAACTCATGGGAATGAGCTAGAGTGATCAAGGAATCAAGATTACCTTAGTTACCTAGGTTTATGAACGGTTGCTCTTGCTAGAATTATGTTTTTTATTTAGAAGTTGTATCTTGCCTTGTCTCATAAGGCTTAAGAATGTTGTAAAACTTTATTTTGATGAAATAAGAGTATCAATTTCTTCTTATCTATTCTTGTGGTTTGGACCCCAACCTTCGTGCTCTGAATGACTTGAGTGTTTCGACTCGTCGTGCCTCAATATTCCGCGTCGGGGCGTGACACTCCTCCTCCAGCTCCGCAATCCGGGCGTCACGCTCTGCCACCCAGGCATCACGCTCTGCCACCCAGGCATCGCGCTCCTGCTCAGCACGAACAGCACGGGCCAGGGCCTCCCGAATCTCGGCCACCTGTCAAAGCACGCATGCACCGTAAGAGAACAGTGATAGAAGGAAAGCAGCTAGAAAAGGGTCGGGGCCAAGCAAACACTCACTCGAGCCTCACGGTCACGCTCGGCCTCCTCAGCCCGAGCCACCGCGTGCGCCGGCTGCTCCTGGAGGGCAGAAACCTCCGGAGGAGGGCCCCGCAAACTGGAACCCGCTCCACCAGCCATCCCGGCTGCCGCTGTCTGGTGGGCCCGCTGAAACACGGGGCAAACGTCAGTCAAAGGCTAAGCATCAAAAATCCAGGTCACAAAAAAATGCATTGCATAGACTCACCAGGATCTCCAACTCCTGTCGGATGGCCACCAACTGTCGCCTGGCGTCCGCCAGCTGGGCCCGCAGGTCGGCGATCATGTTGTCACGAGCATCCTGCATTGCACATAAGTCAGTACCACATGCATATACATATAGAAGGGTGAAGCATTTTCATTTCACACTTACCTCTGCCATACCACCGAGGGAGAGGCGGTCCCCGTACGTAGCTCGATATCGTCTCATGTAATCTGTGCTGTCCTGTACATGGGACACCACTGGGACCCCGCCCTGCTGCCAGTCCTGGTACTGTGCTAGGAAACGCGTACGCAAGTCCACAATCTTCGCCTTCCCCTTGGTCTTCCGCCCAATGCGGGCCGGCGCATCTACGTCAACCCACTCCTGGGCCAGCCCCAACGTCCTCATGACCAGTCTAAGCCGCAGCGGCTCAATCTCGTTCAGGCAATGGACCCACACGTCCCGCCTGAAGCGAGGAAGACCCGCTACAACCCAGGGCTGGCCAGCATCGCCCATGCCCAGGTAGGGCCTCCACACCACCTGCATCACCATACATACATTATGTTAGTTACCATTCAGTCACATGCATAAACACAAAAAAAATCATACGCATCATACCATGGCCTCGGGATACTCGCTCAGCTCCCGACGAAGTGACGCCAGCTGGTAGCCGTGGGGTGCTGCAACCACGACCGGCCTCCACTGCCGCGCCAGAGGCACGGCCCTCCTGTTCCCATGCCTAGCCCTCCCCATCGGGAAATAGTAATAGCTCCACACCTGCATCCATCATACATCATTAGTACAATAATTGCATATTTAACTGTGGGAATGCATAAATAAAATGTTTACCTGGAGGAAAGGTGCGAAGCCACTGACTGTCGTCTCCTTCTCCGAAGTCTGGGAGAGATCAGCAATCAAATGGGCAAGCAGAGCCGCTCCCCACGCGTAGTGTCCCACTCTGTCCAGATCCGCCAAGATCCCGAGGAAACGGCAGTGGATGCCATCCCCCTTCGTCCCCAGCAGAAGGCGGCCCAGGAAGAAGAAAAGAAACCTCCGAAGATCTAGGTCCACCAGCTCCCTCTCGCTCGGATCCTGGGTGAAAGCTGCATGAGCATCCCCCTCCAGTCGAGCCAAGAACTCCGCTCCAGTCTCGCTAACCCGCTGGCGCGGGTCGACGAATCCGAGCGCCTCCATGATCTCCACTCGGCCGACTACCCTGCTGTCTCTATCAGTCACGCTCGTCTCTAACCACAGCAGGTCCAGGGCACTCTCTCGGTAGTCGGGGTAGGTGACCCCGCTGACTGCCTCTCCGTCAACCCGTAGCCCGGTAATCCGAGCCACGTCCTCTAGTGTCGGCACCATGTGCCCCCAGAGCATCAAAAACGCCCGGCTCGGTGCGTGCCACCGCTCCCTCAGTGCCTAGATAAGAGGAAGGTCGAGCCGGAAGGGCTCGATCCTAAGGAAAGCTCCAAAGCCCATGGCGTCCACACGCGCCCTCTGAAAATCCGGCAGCCCACGGTATGCTGCCATCACCAGGGACCAGCTAATCTGGCCCTTCATCACGCCCTGCAAACCACAAAACCAACAAAGAACACATCAGCATCATGAACAGTAATAAACAATAACACTGTATATATACTACTTATTCTTTTTATTTTATTTTTAGTTTTTTTAAAAAAAAATTTATATTTTCTTGTGGAGGCGTCCAATGCCCTGGACGCCTCCTTCCAATTTGCTTTTTTTTCTTAAACCCAAAAACCCAAAACAAAATTTATTAATAATATGTATATTTTTATGGAGGCGTCCAGGGCTTAGGACGCCTCCTTATTTTTTAATTTTATTTTATTATTTACGTAAATAAATAAATAAACAAAAATAAAAAGAAAAAGTGGAGGCGTCCAGGCCCCTGGACGCCTCCTTCTCTCACTACCCGGCCTTCTCTCACAGCCTCTCGCACGCCCGTTTTAGCCTATTGAACCATAGAGTGAGAATTCCGAAGTACTTACCGGGTCGTGATCGTCCTCTCCCGCGTCACCAGCATCCGCAGCGGCCTCCGCGGCCAGAAGCGGCACCTCCATCTCCTCCTCCGCAGCAATCTCCTCTGCTACGGCCTCCACAGCATCGTCTCTCAGTCTCCTCGGACGACGAGCCAGTCGTTTACGCTTGTCTCCACCTCGGTTCGGGCCTCCTAACTCCATTGGGGCGAAGAATGGGTCTGTCTGGTTTGACCGGATCGTTTGAATGAATAGTAAGTGAGTAAGGGGGGGAGCCCCCCCCTATATATAGATTGATCTTTAATTGGGGCGTCCAGGCGCCTGGACGCTCCCACTTTTTTATTTTTTTAAAAAATTCAAAAAAACTTTGGGACGTCCAGGCGCCTGGGCGCCCCCAAACCAAAAAATCAGAAAATAAAAAAAATAAAAATTAGGGGCGTCCAGGACCTTGGACGCCCCCCAAAAAAGTTTTTTTTAAAAAAAATTATAAAAAAACAGGGGCGTCCAGGCCCCTGGACGCCCCCCAAAAAAGTTTTTTTTTTAAAAAAAATTATAAAAAAACAGGGGCGTCCAGGCCTCTGGACGCCCCCATAATAAAAAATAATAAAAAAATATAATAAAAAGAAAAAAGGGGGTTAGAGTATGTATATAATCCAAACAAAAGAAAAAAAGGAAAGAAAAAGAAAAACCACAAAAAAGATAATAATTAAGGGGACGGGGGTCCGAAACATCCAAATGCCAGATTTTATTCCATCAGAAAGTAGAATGAGCTACACCAGGGGTTTAGGCACTTAGGCCTTAACTTCCCCAGTTCGGTTACATAAGCCCTCCACGGCTCGCATTCTTCCACCACGTGCGCTAAGGCCTTTCCCGCAACACTTGTCTTCCAGGGAGCTTTAATGGCCTTCGCTTCCTTCGCGTCCGCTTCAGTGCCCAACTCCCTTTTCTTCAAAGGAACAATGCCAGTCGGTGGCGGGAACGAATGGCGTGGGATGCCAATCTGGAGGCAGCACCGATGCGCATTATAAAAAATAAACTCGGTCGCGCCGATCAGTTGAAGATCAACTTTGGGAGAAGGCCTCATGAGGCGATCTAGCGAAAGCAAACATGCCGGTGCGCAAGTAAAGAAGCCTTGTGTCACGGTGCGGAAGTGAGACCGCCAGTCTTCACGTTTCTTCACCCACGGAACGCGGTTCACTACAGTACCACCGAAGCCTAACACGTCGGCTATGTGGTGAAGCGGGCTTTGTTGGAAGAGCTTCGAAGCAGTTGGCATTCCCTCGCGGTGGTCGAATTTGAAGTGCAAATCAAGCCAGCAATTCAAGACAAGTGCGCAACCAAAAGGAGGCTTACCCATGCTCGAGGCAGTAAGACCACTGTAAAGATAGGCAAGGACGGCGGGTCCCACCCTTTTTCCACGCCAGATCCCGCAGATGGCACCCAGTTGGTCTTCCTCCACCATGTTGTCGGTATAAGGGAACAAGAGAGCACCCGCCAGACAGATAGTGAACCCCTTCATGATTCCCTCCAAATAGTCATCATCTGGTGACCCTCTCAGGGCGTCCATGACCCACTCCGCGAGCTTTCGGAGATCGATCCCCTTTTGAGTACGGACCTTTCGGGCTGCGTCGAGCGGCATGAAGCTTCCAAGTACACTTTCAGAAGTCCCCCGTGTCAGCATCCGCATAGCCTTCACCTTCCCGTCACTCTTAAATTTCTTCAATCCAAGCAGAAGCTCCACCTCCTCAAGGAGGATGGTCACCTCGAAGATCGGGAAGATAAAAGTGTGGGTCTGGGGATGCCAGATCTCCACTAGTACGCCCATAGCCGCCCAATCCATACGAATCTTCTCGTAATGCTTGGCGTGAATAAGGAGCCCCTGCAGATGCCACTTCGAGAGTATGGCCCTCATGCCAATGGAGATAGTGGAAGTTAACTTTGAAAGCCATGGCAGTTTGGAAAACTTCCTCGGGCCTGGGAAGAGTGGATATGGCTGGAAGAGGAAAGAAATAGGAAATGAAGGAAGTAAGAAGAAGGTTCACATGGAAAATTTGAAATGAATCAGCTTACCATATGCGACAAGATCGTCCCACTCAGATGACCCTCGAGGTCGGAGAGTCGCCTGATCTCGCTGCTAGGCCTGCTCCTCTTCATAACGCGGGAAGACTCTCCTTCCATCCTGAAATCTCTAGATTCTCCTCTCTTTCCTCTCCTGAGCTTCCAAAACCCACCTTGGTGCATTTGAATGAACTAGCCTAAGGGGAGTTCTTATAGGAAGGGAAGGGTGCTACATGACAGAACATGTCACATCAGCGGTCGCTATCAGGATTTTGGCTAGATCTCCTTCCCATTGTGGTGCGATTCTGCTATGATTCTGCTACTTTATGATGTTGCTAACCTTTGCTGGCCTGTGCAGGTTTTACTAACGGACGTCTTTGTCCTATCTCCTGTCCCACCTTTCATTGGTTGGTCCCACCTTGTCGTACATCGTAGTATATGATACTTACGCTACTAGAACATGTCAAGGACCTTGCGGCTCGAACGAATCTGGGATCTGAGTTCCCCTTCAACAAAAATGGTGATGATCTCAGAGGAATTTGGGTTGTACGGATAGGCCGTCAACTTGTGATAGAATGGGGACGACGGTTCCATTCAGTGAGTTGGTACGCGGATAAACGGGCCCCAGCCCAGTATCAGCTCACCGGGTCGGTATCCTGACCCGTTCTTCACAAGTTGACAATATTATCCTTGGCTATTTTCTATTTTAGTTTGTTTTAAATTTTTCTTTGAACCCAGCATGCATTCATATAGGACTTTGATTTATTGCGGAAGATCATTCAAGTGATTCGATTGTGAAAGCCGTTGTGCTCCAATTCCCACAAATATGAGATATTCCACTCCGAATGAAATACTGAGTTTCCTTGAGACAGCCCTACGCTGCTCTTCCAAAGGAGACCCTTGTTTGGACAGACCCTCAGATATTCCTTTACCTTTTTTGACCCACCTTGGCCGCAGCACTTCCACATTGGCTGGTAACCGCTCCCCAAAGGTGAAACCTCCGGTTTATGACCCAGGTACTTCCACACCGAGAAGTTGGTCTCCTTTTGTTTCGTGCCTGAGCGCACATCTCACCCTCCCTTATTTGATCTCCATCCAAGCAATCGTCAATATTTGAAAGACCTTCTTCAAGGTCGCCTCATTGAAACTCCAGGAAAGATTCTAAACAGTAACGTCAAAAGCGTGTCTCATCACACCTTGGCATCAACTTATCAGTCCGCTCCCACTTCACTCCACTCCACTTCGATACCATTCCACTACGTGTCGCTCCCTTGCAAAGCAGACGCCAAGGCGGGGCAGCTGTAGACACGCCATTCCTGACGTCTCCTGAGAAAGTCTCATATTACTATACAACGCCCCGCAACGGCTTACGCATTTTGAATCACTCGAGTGCTTCCTTTTCTCGGGTCTTCTTCTGCCTTTTTCGGCATCCGGAATCGTCTCGTCACGGCATTCGGACGGCATCAACACCAGTCAGACGTATCAAGAGGTTCCGGAACCAAGATGTTGACTGCCGGGCCGACGCCTGATTTGAGGACCCGGGTGGGTCTTAATGGGGGCGTCCAGGCTCCTAGACGCCCCCATCTTTTTAATTTATTTTATTATTTTCTCAGGGCCCAAAAATAAATAAAAATATATATATTTTAATGGAGGCGTCCAGGCCCCTGGACGCCTCCATAAAAACTAATAATAATAAATATTTATAAAATGCCAGTTGGCATAAAAAAATAAAATAATTAAAAATATATATATATTAATGGAGGCGTCCAGACCCCTGGACGCCTCTATAAAAATAAATATAAAACATTAAAATGCCAGCCCTGGTATAAAAGATAAAAGAAAAATAAAAAATAAATATATCTTGGAGGCGTCCAGACCCCTGGACGCCTCCATCAAAACCCTCACGGGCGCCGGCCACCAAACGACGGTATGTCGTGTGTGAAAAAATTCAAAATATGGAGACGTCCAGCTAGGTGGACACGCCCATTTCTGAATCACGAGGCGCCGCTCACAAAACCACGCGTTGTGCCAAACCGCGTGCGGCCGTCGTCGGCTTTCGGTGGACCTGCTTGAGGCGTCCGGGACCCTGGACGCCTCCACAAAAGTATTCCAAAAAAATCAATAAAATAGAATAAAATATTAGTTCGGCCCTGATGGAGGTGTCCAGGGCCCTGGACGCCTCCACCCTCCGGAGCTCTATAAATAGAGCCCCACCCCCTCAGTTCTGGGAGAGCTTCGAAGTGATCCGATAGGCTGCCGGAGCCCAGAGGCTACGGAGTCATTTTTTTAACCCGTGGGTTCTTTTTTAGGTGGAGGTTCTGCCGGCTTCTCGGGTGCTCACGCTCGCGAGAGGAAGGTCCTCTTCATCCACCGCGCTTCCACGTCGTCCCCACGCTGCCGGAGCTCCGTCGGATTTCACCCTCGGCTCATCCAATAAGCCTTTTCTTCCCCTTTTTCTTCGTAGTTCGTTTGCATTCATCATCTCGCATCCTCTATCCCCCTTCATAAGGGCGCCTCTTCTTTTATACTTCTTACATCCATCATCTCATTTTCCTCCTACTCGAGTTCGAGAGGGGTTTAAAAGATAACACCAACCAGGTGTGTGTCTTGCCATCATTTCGTTATTTTTATCGCAAGGATTTGAATACTACACCTCCACCTTTCTAATCCACTTGTCATTTGTTTGTCGTTATTTTGCAAGGGTAGCCGAGGAAAGCCCTCTCCGTCGGCCGGCCGGAGGGAGAGGAAGAAGCAACCCGCCATCTCCCGCTCTTGAGGTAGGCACGATCACTTTCTTATTTTGGGGTTTTTCGTCCCCTGGCGATCACATCTTATTTTCGAGGCCGCGGCGAGTCACTTCCCCAATGGCCGTTTAAATTTCCGTTCTTATATTCTCTTTATACTCTGTTATATTCTGCTCATATTCTCGAGGCCGCGGCGAGTCACTTCCCCAATGGCCGTTTAAATTCCCGTTTTTATATGTTATATTCTTATCTATTCGTGTTCTCGAGGCCGCGGCGAGTCACTTCCCCAATGGTCGTTTAAATTCACGTTCTTATACGTTATATTCTTATCTGTTTATGTTCTCGAGGCCGCGGCGAGTCACTTCCCCAATGGCCGTTTAAATTCACGTTCTTATACGTTATATTCTTATCTGTTTGTGTTCTCGAGGCCGCGGCGAGTCACTTCCCCAATGGCCGTTTAAATTCCCGCTCTTTGTATTCTCTCTATATTCTGTCATCTTATTATCTGCTCATATTCTCGAGGCCGCGGCGAGTCACTTCCCCAATGGCCGTTTCAATTCTTGTTATTTAATTTTTGCACCATTCCCGTCCCCCCGAGGCCGCGGCGAGTCACTTCCCGCTATGGCCGTTTAAACCCCATATTTTGCTATATCACACTTATCCCGCTCGCCCCGCCGGAGCAATCTCCCGTGGTGGCCCCTTCTCTCTCTTCTCTTATCTCTGTGTTGCAGCAAACAAACACCAAAAGAAAGAAAAGAGGAGCCCCCGCGCGCTCCGCGTCCTCTCCGCTCTTCCCCGAACCGCGTGACGTCGCTCACACCAGCTAGTGAAGAGATTAGCGTTATTACCATCCAACCCTCCACGCAAGGCCACGTTGGCGTTTTGACTGCAGGACCCCCCCAAAGAGGACGAGACCTGCAGCGCCTTCGACTCGAGAGTTTGGATGAGAGTGTACGTACGTAGGATCGAGACTACCAACCTTTCTTAAGGTGACGGGGTACTTTTGAATGGAATCTCTTCGTTGCATCCGATAAATTTACGTATAATCTTTCTAAAAAATATCTTATTTATATTTTTAAAAATAAAGGGTTTTTTTGCATATTAGTCCCTACAAATATGACGAATTACTTTTTAGTCCCTACAATGTCTCTATTGTTTAAAAAGTCCTTGGAAATCTTACCGTTAAACTAAAAAGTCCCTATCGTTTTTTACTGTCGACGATATTAAACGCAAGGTGAGTTAACTTGACCGTAGTTGGTGAAAAGACCAACCCACCCTCGATTAATCGATGTTCATGGCCGTAGTAACCCTTCTGCCGCGCCACCCTCCTGTTTAGGGTTCCCCCCGTACACAATCGCCACCCTCCTCTTTCCCTTCCCCCCGTACACAGTCGCCATTGCCGTCGATTTCACTCTTTGGTCGTCGTGACAACAACGATCGCCGGCCACTGCCAGGGTCGATTAGGCACCATCGCCATTGCCCAAACCTGCACGTAACAACCGCGGCGCTTCACGGCACCCCATCTGCCGCCGCAGACGTACGACCGCCCTCGTTCAGACGCCGCATGACCGGAGTCACCACCCCACGTCCAGGTCTGGGTCACACACCTCCGTCTCCACTCCGGTATGCGCCAGGCGCTCCTGCCACCTCACACTCAGTATGATCTGCAAATATAAATATTTACTCATGCATTTTATATGTTTACAGAGTCGAAATATTAAGGACATCAATTTTTATTTTCTTTCTATATGGTTTAGGGATAAGATTGTTGTTATGTCGTTTTTTGCTATAATGTTGTTAGATTATTTAATGCTCTAAAAAGTTTTGTTATTAATTGTACATGTCTGAATTCACGGGTGCAGTTTCTTTATGGTTCTGTCAAAAAGTTTTGCTTTAATGTTTTTCAGTCACTCAATTCATATTAGTTAAGAATGTTATTATTGTACTCAGATTATTGGGTATGCGTGCTGATTTTGTAATGTGGATAACTGTTCTAGAGAGTTTATTTCTGTCTTCAGATTGTTAGATTGTGAAAATGGGGGAACGAGAGCCATCATTAAAGTTGACATATAAATTTGGTGGTTATTGGAAAACTCTTCAGTCTGGGAGGAGGACATATGCACTAGGTCAGAGTAAGACAGTCGTGGCATATCCTGATTACTACAGTAGATGCATATTAATTGAGGATATGGGACATCTATCTAAGTGGGCAAGTACACATTGTTTAGAATTTCATTATGAATTACCTAATAGCAGACCTGTTCAGTATGAAGAAATTGTTTCAGATGCTCAATTATATGAGGTGATGAAAGCCCATTTGCTGGTGATACGAGAGGCCTACCACTTGTAGACATGTTAGATGGAATTAGGCAGAAAATTATGGTGAAAATGGATCACAGGAGGAGACATGCACGTAGGATCAAAGAAAAGTTTGTGCCACAGGCTGTTGCCTATTTAAATGCAATTGTTAGGAAGTTGGGAAAATATGCAGTCAGATATTCCACTGATTTTATGGCTGAGGTGGAAGGTCCGTATGAGAGGTGTGTTGTTAAATTGGACGAGATGTATTGTTCTTGTCGTCAATGGCAAGTCAGTGGGCTGCCTTGCCAACATGTTGCTGCTGCTGTTGATGCACGTAGGGGCCTCCAAATTAATAATTTTGTTGATAGATGTTATTCAATTGAGACATATAAAGTCACATATGCAAAGTCAATACAACCATTGCCAGGTAAGAGCATGTGGCAGACTGTAGAATCTGTTGAGGTGCTTCCTCCTCGCTGCCAAAGACCCCGAGGTCACCCTCGGAAGAAGAGGATTAGAGATGCTGATGAAAATCAAAAGGCACTTAGGAGATCCCATAAATGCAAAAGATGTGGACAATGGGGCCACCATAAAAATACTTGCAAAGAACCCCTCCCAGGACCAGAATCTGCAGTTACAGACATTGGCACTACTTCCACAACTGTGGCACGGAAGTAAGTTCGTATTGTAATTATGATTTGTATTTTGTCTATTTGATTTACTTTGTGCATAATATTGAAAGTTATGTTGTAGGTAAGGCCCAAGAAGACCACCCAAGTTCGTAAGTGGTAGGGCTACTCAGGCTCAAACTAGTGATGGTGGTGAAGGGCCACAAGTTACAACTTCGGTTGGTCCAGGTCAGACCCACGGGAGGGCTAGGAGAGGTACCAGCAGGGGCAGCACTGAAAGAAGCAGTCGGGGGAGAGGTAAGTTAGCACACATGTTAAATTTCTAAATTGAAATAAGAATTAGACTGATATTAATACAAGTATAACTCATGTAGGTCGCACAATTTCGGTGGAGGCATCGGGCTCCAGCAGCACTAGCGGAGGAGACATTCGTGTGCACACGGTGATAAATATGGACAGTCAAGCATCCATTAACTTTGATCAGCATTCCTCCATGTTCAACTTCCAATAACTCCCGCCAAATTGTGAGTTTAAAATATACTTTTTAACTTGTAGGTAAAGATTATGTTATTTCTAATAGTTAACATCCTCTCTTTGTCACACCTACAGGACATTGGCTGATGTGAAGAATGTTGTTGCCGACCGGATGTGAAGAATGATATTGAAGAACAATATTTCATATCCGTTTTATGTGTTGTTGTCCTCAATGTAAACTCTTATAGATTGTGAAGTTTTGATATAACTGATACAAGTATCTGTTTATTTGTTGGTGATATGAATGATATTTGTAGTTTTGTGCTGGGCTTAAACCAGGTTTGAATGATAGATGGTTTGTGTTGGTTTGAAATGAATGATACATGGGTTGTGATGATTTGATATGAATAATACAATGGTTGCAAGGGTAACTAACTGGTGCAGGTGCTGATGGTATATGCAAAAATCCCTAATGAGAATTAGCCAAGAAATAATTATGTGATCTGTAAATAATGCTATTGACAGCAGCTGGTGTCATGCCAAAATCCAAACCCTCCATGAGAGGTCGACACTTCAAGCAAGAGAGGTCGACACTTCCTATGTACAGACTTTGCAATGTATAGACTTTGCTCAGTTCAGCAAGAAATGTATAGACTTTTGGAATGATGAAAATAATGTATTTTCAATGAAGATGCCCTGCATCTTTGTGTTACATGTGAAGAGGTCGACACTTCAAGCAAGAGAGGTCGACAGAGAGGTCGACACTTCCTATGTACAGACTTTGCAATGTATAGACTTTGCTCGATTCAGCAAGAAATGTATAGACTTTTGGAATGATGAAAATAATGCATTTTCAATGAAGATGCACTGCATCTTTGTGTTACATGTGAAGGGGCCGACACTTCAAGCAAGAGAGGTCGACACTTCCTATGTACAGACTTTGCAATGTATAGACTTTGCAATGATTTGGTCCGATGTATAGACTTTGCAATGATTTGGTCCGATGTATAGACTTTGCAATGACTTTGCAATGTATAGACTTTGCCAATGTATAGACTTGGCGTTATGAAGCACATACTTCACCGATGTATAGACTTGGTCTGATGTACAGGCTTGACCGATGTACAGACTTGGTCCGATGTACAGACTTGCTTCCCTGACGCCAGTGATGCTCTCCTGGGACAATGAATGCCCTCCAGAGACAGCATGTGCTTCCCTGCTAGACCCGGACAGCATATACTCCCCTGGAGTAACGAATGCTTCCCTAGTACTGAAAGGATGCTCCCCTGGAGCATCAATTGATCTCCAGCGACTGAAGGATGCTCCCTTGGAGCAGCGAATGCTCCCCTGGAGATGCGATATGCTCGCCATGCTCCCCTGAGCTGAGGAAGCTCCCCTGGAGCAGTGGATGCTCCCCTGGGGCAGCGATTGCTCCCCTGAGCAGCGAATGCTCGCCATGCTTCCCTGATGCTGTGAATGCTCCCCTGAAGCAATGGATGCGCTCCTAAGGCAGAGTGTGATCCCGTGCAGAGGCGCACGAGTGAAAGAGTTCTGACTCCACACTATAACAGTTCACATCTCCTCGCAGCTTAGTTCCCAGCATCCAGCCGGCTCCAACTCTGATATTCCCTCTACAGTCACAGCTCACTTCGATCATTTATTGAACATTATGCAGCACTTGGAAGATGAACATGTTCAGATAATTCCAAGGGCCAATGTCTACTGTCAGAAATTCATTGGCACGTTTATGCATTACAAGAAGAAAGGAAACAGGATAGTAAGAGATCTTCCAGGCTATGAGACATTACAAGGTCCAACAGTTCCCTCAACCGAACCTCAGGCTACTCCAGACACACACATTGGAGCTATAGTTCCTTTTGGAACTTCTCCATCCTCTTCACCTCCTCAGATGTTCAGAGAGTCATATGCACCTCCAGAGTTCCATACACAAACATCTGCACCAGATCAAGCCGGCACAAGCTCCAATCATTCTCTTCATTCTCATATGATGAAATATATGCAGGAGCAATTTACTGTCATGAAAAGTGAAATTTTTAAGCTGAACTCCAATCAAGAGCTTATTCATACCCAACTAGTATATGTCAGTGCACAGCTGCTTCCTATTATGAATGAACTTAAGGAATTCCGTGCAGACACTCAGATGAAAAACACTGAACTTCAACAACAAATTCAAGAGCTTTCTGTTCAACATTCACAGTTCCAGGATGCAGTAGTTCACTGTTGGGGGATAGAACCGGAGTACCCAGAACAGGAGGACAAACAATAGAGGAGGAAGAAGAGAAAAAACTAATCACACAAGAACACACAGGGATTTTTACGTGGTTCGGAGGCAAGATGTCTTCCTACGTCCACGGCCGCAACAGGATTCCACTAGATAATCACAGACTTGTTGTTGTTCCAATACAATGAGAGAGCACATCCTTTTATACTAGGAGATTATGGCGTCATTAGTCAGGGTATTAAAGATAATAATACCCCGGTTAAACAGAAACCCTCTTCCGGGATACATCAGTCGCGCATGCTCGTCTATCCTCCCGGATGCTCTCCTGGGACCGAGTATGCCCTCCAGCGACTGCAGATGCTCCCCCACCACCAGTCAGGTTAATGCATTGCCAAGACAAGTGTCGACACCTCTTCATGCATTACCAAGACAAGAGTCGACACTTCTTCATACAGGTCGGCCTGCTCCAAGTGACATCGAAATGCCTTGAGCCCGTAATACATGCTTCCCTGACGCCAATGATGCTCTCCTGGGACAATGAATGCCCTCCAGAGACAGCATGTGCTTCCCTGCTAGACCCGGACAGCATATGCTCCCCTGGAGTAACGAATGCTTCCCTGGTACTGAAAGGATGCTCCCCTGGAGCAGCGATTGATCTCCAGCGACTGAAGGATGCTCCCTTGGAGCAGCGAATGCTCCCCTGGAGATGCGATATGCTCGCCATGCTCCCCTGAGCTGAGGAAGCTCCCCTGGAGCAGTGGATGCTCCCCTGGGGCAGCGATTGCTCCCCTGTAGCAGCGAATGCTCGCCATGCTTCCCTGATGCTGTGAATGCTCCCCTGAAGCAATGGATGCGCTCCTGAGGCAGAGTGTGATCCCGTGCAGAGGCGCACGAGTGAAAGAGTTCTGACTCCACACTCTAACAGTTCACATCTCCTCGCAGCTTAGTTCCCAGCATCCAGCCGGCTCCAGCTCTGATATTCCCTCTACAGTCACAGCTCACTTCGATCATTTATTGAACACTCTGCAGCACTGAGCATTCCATCGGCGGCACACGAGATGAGACGACAGCTCCTCGAGACAACTGCATTCCACTAACATTTGATGACTGCATACGACATGAACAAGTTATTATCACTGTAAACATAGATGTGGAGAATAATCTAGCCATCAAAATAGCATACCATTTCAGACATGGGGAGAATAACAAGGGTCGATTTGTCGTGTTGGGCGTGATGGCAAGGGCCGGCGGTGGTCGGTGGGCCATCGGCGGTAGGCCGTCAGCGTCGACCGGTGGGGCTTCTGCGGCTGGGGCCTTGCGGTGGGGCGTCTGCGGCGGCCGGTGGGGGTAGTCCGCAGCTTGCAACGGCGGTGGGGCGTCTGCGAGGGTGAAGGGTTTCACTGGGAAAGGGTCATGAGTAAGGGTAGTTTAGGATTTTCAACTTTTTTTAACGGAAGGATGGAATATTCCATCGAATATCCAATTGTTTTAACGTCGATGAACTACACGGGACTTTCTGTAAGAGTTACATGATTTTAAGGACTTTTTAAATAATAGAGAGATTGTAGGGACTAAAAAATAATTCGTCATATTTGTAGGGACTAATATAAAAAAAACTCAAAAATAAAAAATACATCTAAAAATATATATTCAAATATGAGACAAGACATGTCTATTCAAACGTCTCCTATCACATCACGGATTCTTTACAGAGTCGAGACTATAACTCTGATAAATCGTGGATCCAATGTTATATTAACTGTTAACCATGCACCGCGGCAACCCCATGCATAATCTAAGGAGTTTGGCGTGCACTGAAGTGAGGGTCTTCGGATGAAACCTCCCCATGGAATTACGCGGGAAGACTGGAGAGTAAACAACAGTACACAGCGCCATGGGCAATGATGGCACCGCACGCATCTGCATCAAAAAGGTTCGAGACTTTTTAACTCTGTGTAGCCCAGTTCTAATTACTAGAGTGCAAATTAATGCCGGCAGCTGGGTGATTTCTGGGACCCCAGTTCATGAGCTCCCCCTCCCATGCATGATGCAACAAGGGAGATTTGCTTGTCTCCTGATCTCATGGAAGGAGCGAGATTTTCTTCCTTCGTCTGTTCCAGTACAGCACAAAACTTCCCACGTGATCTTGGAGAAGACTTCTCAGCAGGAGACAACGGAATGGACCAGATCCCGCCGATGTCGACGACATCTAATCTATTCTATTCTTCCCCTAACATTCCATAATTTCAAGTACTCTTTATATATATGTTTTGATATATATATATATATATATATATATATATATATATATATATATATATATATATATATATATATATATATATATATATGTGTGTGTGTGTGTGTGTGTGTGTGTGTGTGTGCCCTTTTTCTTAAAAAAGAAGGTGCTTGGGATCTGGTATATAGCATGGGGTTTGGGCGGCTTTTAATTTAGAACTCTTAATTTTGAAATCGGATCGAAGATTGTCCACATGAAGCAATGTAGGGGAAAAAATAACATAAAAACAATTCATGACATTCTAAGTTGTGGAAGATCACCGTGCATTCATATATTCCGACGCATCAAACACCCCCTTAAGGAGATCTCCAAGAAAAAGGTACGGCCATCGGGGCTTCAGGGGCCCGGTTGGGGAACCCACATTCACAATCCATTGTCTTCTTTTTTAGAAGCCTGGAGAAAGTGGATAAGTACTACGGCCAAGTGGAGTAGCCGTACCACTTCTTCTTCTTCTCTTTCTTCTCCTTGTTCCTGACAAAGTGGATAAGTGCTACGGTCTAGTGGAGCAGCCGTACCACTTCTCTCTCTCTCTCTCTCTCTCTCTCTCTCTTCCCCATCCGGGGTCCGGATGATCTTTGAAAACAAAACTAACACGTTGCAAGGCGATGACTTCTGCACGTCTGATAGGACCGGGATCATTGATTCTTCTTGTAAGAGACCATTTCTAAAAATATATAAAAATAAAAAATTATAGGAGCGATGCACCATAATATAATTGCCATGTTCATAAAAACCATATTATAAAAGCCGGACTTGGAAAAGTCAGCAATCTGATCCGTACGTGTGAACTAATAAGATTATAGTGTGTGTACGAGCGATATATTGCATGAATGTCGTAATCACAACAAACATTTGATAATACCGGACTTGGAAGGGATCAGCAATGTCATCCATGCGTGTGAACTAACTATAATAACAGTATAGTGTGAGAAAAAAATTTCCGGATGGTGCTGCCCATTCGAGGAAAAAAACCCATATCTCTGCCAATTAATATATATCACACAACTTGCTTGGTAACATTAGTGGAAGACTGGCGGAGGGGTGCGACCACTGAGTCACAGGATTAGGCGTCCGGTTGCCCCCCGCTCCTCAGGACGCGCCCTCTTCCGTGCTAGGCGGCACGTGAGGCGCCTCCAAGGGCCATAGAGACTCCACCCAACTCGTTCTCGATTTCGATCCCAACCACTTATGACCCTCCCAGGCCACTGCACCACTTGCCAAAAAAAAAAGGAAGCAGCACACACGATGACAAAGATTTTTTTTGGTCTTGGTTCTATTCACAAAATTGATTTCTATATATAGAACTATGCCATCACGAATTCTCAATCTTGTCATAAACCAAGGATAAACCTCTTCTTAAAAATCTAGAATCAAGGTATCAGTGAATTATCGAAAGTTATTATCCCGAAAGTTTTAAAAATAAGTTTGCATTTCTAGCCTCATGCAACATTCTCACCATTCTTATCTGATTTTGAACCGTTCATTTTTTTTTCTAACACAGATATTACGAGAGCTGAACATTCTAAAACAAAACCTTAGATCAGGGTTCGTCGATTCGAGGATTCATATTAGATCAGATTCCTCTTAATTCGGTACAAATTGACTAAAGACAAATTAATTAAGTCAACTCGACTCAACTTAGTCCTATCGCATAATTAAAATAAACTAAACAATGGATTTTTTAATTACTGTAGATTATTTTTACATATTATTTAAATAGTTCATAATGGCTGTGCGATTCATCAGACTCGTAACTCAAAATGTATTAGATACGATCTGAATTACTCGAGTTAAAATAAATCGGACCAAATCAAGGAACCACGTCTTGTACCAAACATCCTCCTCTTCCTTCTTTCCAAGATCTTTCTATGACTCATTCTAATGGTATTTTTCATGTTTATGTATAATATTAATATCCATGAGCATACAATTAAGGCTCTTGCAAACTTTTAGGGGTTATGTATAAGTTTTTTATTTCAATAACCTTCAAACTTATTGCAAACTCTTTATATATATATATAGTGCCCCCCCCCTTCAAAGAAAAACAAATTCTCCCTTCAAAAAAAAAGAGAATAAACTGGTTTAATATGAAGAAAAAGAAAAGCATGCAGTGTGAGGGTGAGTATAAGACCTGCAACCCACGCATCAGTTCTATTTATGGCCACCTCTCTCTCTCTCTCTCTTTTTAGAGGGTAGTCTTCTCCATGTGTAATCAAAACCCAGAGAGCACAGCCAAAGATGATGATTAATTGAGGGCTTCGCCCCCACATAGCACAACCAAACATCTCTCTCTCTCTCTCTCTCTCTCACACACACACACACACACGCGCGCACACACACACACACTTGTATATCATATGATTGCCGGCAGATGCGTTTCTCTTTGTCCTTCCAACACTCAACTCGCACATGGATCACGCACCAGTTGAGCAACTTCCTCCGAGTCCAATATTACAGTGCATATATATATATATATATATATGTATGTATGTACGGTGCAAATGACATGTATATAATTATATAAACATAGTTTGATGGAATGATCGATACGTGTGGTACGATACAGGACGTAATGGATTGTACTTGAAAAAAAAAATCGGTACGTGCGAGATGCATATTTCAACGGTGACAGTGGAGCTTCCCTAGTATAATAATATTATGACTATAATATATTGCGATACTAACCGTAGTATAATACCGTACCATCAAAAACAATCGATGCGACCGAGTACGTCAAACCTCTCATATATAATACACCACTCCTACCCCATGGCAAGGATACGTTAAACCAGCTCCACGTGGCATAACCCACGGACGTACCTCACAACGTGTAATAATAAGTTTTAAATCGTCCCTCCGGAGTCCGGACGGATACTCCTCAACCGATGGCTTTTGGAAGAGGGAAGTGGTACGGCTCGATGTCGGCCGTGGTACCCCCATTTTCTCGAGGAGCCCTCGTCGGAGTAATTTTCATACTTGCCCCCCCCCCCACCACCACCAAAAGTGGCCCCAAAACATGGCAATCATTTAGAGGTATGCCGTGTCATCAGTAATGATGACGAGTGCACACTCATGGTTTTTACGCACGGTTTGTATTAATCTTGATTTTTTTAATTTTTGTGACATACAATTTACATGACCTTAACGTGTGATGTAAGATACACTCACAATGTCTCAAAAAAAAATTAAATAAAGAAGATCGATTAAAATATAAAATTAACATTATTTATCTGATCTATTTTTTTAAAAAAATCTAGACCGTCTGACGTAAGCGTGACTTACACTACAAGTTATAATAACTTAAATTTCACATTATAAATATTAAAAGTTTAAAAATTTAAATACAGTGTACATCTGAGATGTGTAATAATTTTCTGGTGTGCACTAAATATTTTTCATGTGTCATATATCCGCTCCCATTTGGAAGAGGAGAGCTTGACAAGGAGGTTATTTATTTTGTTGTAGAGTTTTTTAATTCTCCTATCCTAATTAAAATCGGTAAATTTTTGGGGGATTACAGGTTAACGTACTTATTTTAGATAAGAGAAATGCTTAATACTCTCATGGACGGGTAGATTTTCTACCCGTCTTGGACGGGTATTGATTCACGCGTGCACTGGAAATCTATCCATCCAAGAGAGTAGATAATATTTCTACTTAAATAATTGTAACATTTCCTCCGAGAAACTAGACACTGTAGATTGAAATTAGGTCAAAATGGCGTCACATAGGCTAGCAAGAGTTTGGACTCCGATATTCTATATTGCCCATGATATTAAAAATGGTAATGAATAGATAATTTTTATGGCATCTTATAATGTTTTATATTGCTCGGTAAACAACTCTTAAAAGCTGACCCCACAAGAATAGATAGATGAATAGCACACTTCCTAGTGACTCATGGCTTGAACGTGGCACCCATCTTCCGGCAGGGAAGCGTCCAGACAAAGAGGTATTAAATGCCAACGGATTAACGTAGGAAAAGAGATTGAAGTAAGACCACTCTGATAAAAAGTCAGTGGCCAGTAACTTCACACATGTTCATGGGGTGGATACATGCCAACCCCCCCCCCCCCTCCCCTGTTAGTATTGGGATAAAGATGGATATCCTTGAGTTATCCTCCATCCATGTTCAGTACCTTGAACGAAATACACTACTAAGGTTAAGTGGGGTCAGCCATGCCTTAGGATATCCCATGGTTGTATTATCTAAGGAGAGAGTAACTTTTAGACTCGCAGAGTGATTGAGAGATTACGTGTTCGAATTCGAGTATCAGATGGGTGAAAGAGTACCGGGTGTGTAGTTCTCAATTTCTGATTATAGATCTCCGATTTGTTAACACGGTAATTGTAAAAGGATAATATCACCGATTAGGGACCTTAATTAGTCTTAAAGTAAAGATGTCGGGTATCCAAGCTGAGTCTTAGATTAACTGCGTTAGATTCCAAATTATCAAAATAAAAGAAGATAGTAACCAAAAGAGAAGGATAGCATAAAGGGATGGAGAAAGGAGAGAGTAACTTTTAGACCCACAGACCTAAATTGTGACATTTTTTATACAGATTCATTCTTGTATCGCATTTTATAACAGTAAACCTTTCTCACAACAAAAATATGGAAATTGGTAAGAGTATAACTGAACATCCGACGTCCGTAATAATATTAAGACTGCTACTGGTACAAAGATTTGATATAAAAAATAAATATATCACATAAAATAGAATAAAATAGTCCCTCCTTATTATAGTACTATTAAAATTATTGAATCATACAATGTCCTGTTACTAAGGGATGCTCTTATTAGAACATGTAGGTTGTACTACCCCATGTTGTCCCAACCCTATAGATGACAACATTTGATAAGAGTCTTAATGGGCCCTTAATGGGAGCATGTTCCCCACAGGTCCCCTTTCAAAGGGGCCCCAAAACTTGCCGGCCGTTGAAGTTATATATATATATGGCACACCATATGCCCACCCACTCTTGGATGGGAAGAACTTGAGAGAGATGGTATAATCAGGATGGTGTTTTTCACTTGAAAATTATTTGATTTTATGTTAAAAAAATCCTGTGAAAAATCATAAAATATCGCAAAACATAAAATGATGTTTCATTAATAACATTTTATGGTGGTCAATTATGGCCTATTTTGCTAGCTTTGAACAGGGAACTTCCAGGAGAATAATGATCGGAACACCTCAGTCGTGGTCGCAGGTAGGCAGCATGGAGATTTAAAGAATAATTTTCAAACATGAGGAGGGCAAAATTCATACGGCCCATGCGCGATCTGTTAACGTCATGCTCGTGTTGGCCCAAGGGCTGTGAAACGTATAGCGGACCCCCGACAGTCGACAGCCCATGCCCGGCGGCCTAATAAGGTCAGCCATCGAATTCGCCAACCCACGAGGGGAATCGACCCAGGCATATCGAATGTCGAATGATCCTCTCACAACTGAACGTTACTCCAGGCATCACCGGCCTCCACTTTAGTAAAGGCGAGCACGCCCCACGGGAGCCGTTCGATTCGCCTAAAAATCGCCCGGCCCCGGAGGAGCGGACGCACATCGGGAAACTCCTCACGATCGAGGGAAGACGTTATCTCACGACTCACACCCTTCCATGTTAAGGGATAGACCTCCACCGTCGGGATAGCCCCTATAAATGGACCTTCGACTAGGGAGGGACGGACACGGTGACATAAATGCACACGCATACCGAGACATGCTGAGAGCTACAGACGTCTACAGATAGAGAGAGCCTTCTACAGGAGAGAGCCCCGACCCGTTTCCAAGCACACTTCTAGTCTAGCGAGCACTCTCCGAGCGTCCATTGGGTGTGGCGAGCACTCTCCCGAAAGTTCGATCCTCACTACAGGCTTGATCGCTCTGCTCTCATCCTCCTCTCTCTCCTCCATCCTCCTTTGATCCTCACATAACAAGGTCTTGACTTAAGCATTGGAGGATTGTCCCCTGGGATAACGCTCAGGGCTCTTTCTGACACTATTCCTCTGATATTTTGTAAGTTTTCACGGGTGACTGAACTATCTTACACAACAAATAAATATTAAAAGTGTGATACGAGATTCGAGAGATCATTTTCTCGCATCTACAAAACCTATCACTTATTTTCATATTTTTTAGATTTTACTAATATCAGTCCTTAAATTTTGATTCAAAGGCCGATATAAGAGAAGGCCGTCGTTAAGATGCTCCAATTCTATTTATAAAAATATCTTTTTTCTTATTTTCCATAACATGAACAATGTAAAGTATCATATATTCTGTGTTTTTATTTTGTTTTTTTAATTATAGCAAGAATAAGTTCAAATGTTGTTGCTCAGTTTATTCTACATCGAAACCTAAGTGGAATAATTTGTGGCCCAGATCGTGCTTTAACTTTGAGTTCAATTAACACAGTATTAGGGCTATCAATACGCACCTAAAGCCCATTGGTGTGACTTAGTTTGGCCTCTATTAAACGGGTCTAGCTGCTCTAGCACCAACATTTTCAGTGAGTTTGGGTCACACTTTCAAGTTGAATGCTCTTCATGGGCTGGACTAGAACAGTGTCACACTCAGGCCCAAAAGTCTTAGAAGAATGAATGTTAAATAGAGATTTTTACATAAAAATTCATATTAAATATGAATTTGTAAAAAAAATATTCTTAAAAATATATGAGTAGACATATCACTGGGTTAATTTAAATAGTACATAAATGTCATTTAAACGTGATTTTTTACCATTTTTTAACAAAAATAAATAATTTACCTATAAATAAATATGCTATTTTTACATAATTCAAATTTACATAATAATGATACGCATGTTAATACATTTGCAAGAATAATTTTTCTATAAATTTTTATTTAATAATAATTTTCACGTAAAAATAATGATATTCGTACAATGTAATTCAACATTTGTGTTATATCTTTTGGTGGTCAAGATGATTAAAATAGATCATCATCTTTGCCGTCAAAATGTCATTGGCTACTAGATTAACAAATGTAATCACACTTCCGTCTACTAGATTAATCTATTGACTTGACTCGGGTTAAATCATTTATAATAAAATAACTTAAAATAAAAATGAGTTAAGTTAAACCACTTAAGTTAATTCATACTAAGTTTAATCCATTACCAAAGAGGGGCTGTAAGGAGTTTGGTGTGCCGTAACTTGTAAAACGGGTGATAGTAGCCATGCACTGAAGTGAGGGTCTTCGGATGAAACGCCCTCCCCATGGAATTACGCGGGAAGACTGAAGTGAGGGTCTTCAAGTTGAATGCTCTTTATATATATATGTTTTGATATATATATATATATATGTGTGTGTGTGTGCCCTTTTTCTTAAAAAAGAAGGTGCTTGGGATCCGGTATATAGCATGGGGTTTGGGCGGCTTTTAATTTAGAACTCTTAATTTTGGGTTTTTGATAATTTTAAGCTGAGAATTGAAATCAGATTGAAGATTGTCCACATGAAGCAATGTAGGGGAAAAAATAACATAAAAACAACTTATGACATTCTAAATTGTGGAAGATCACCGTGCATTCATATATTCCGACGCATCAAACACCCCCTTAAGGAGATCTCCAAGACACAGGTACGGCCATTGGGACTTCGGGGGCCCAATTGGGGAACCCACATTCACGGTCCATTGTCATCTTTTACAAGCCGGGACAAAGTGGATAAGTACTACGGCCAAGTGGAGTAGCTGCCACTCCTTCTTCTTCTCTTTCTTCTCCTTCTTCTTGACAAAGTGGATATGTGCTACGGTCAAGTGGAGCAGCCGTACCATCTCTCTCTCTCTCACAGTTGGCGGGTCTCCATCCGGGTCCGGATGACCTTTAAAAACAAAACTAACACGTTGCAAGGCGATGACTTGTGTACGCCTGATGGGACCGGGATCATTGATTCTTCTTGTAAGAGACCATTTCCAAAAATTAAAATAAAAATTAAAATAAAAATAATTGCCATGTTCATAAAAACCATATTATAAAAGCCTGAGTTTGAAAAGTCAGCAATCTGATCCGTACGTGTGAACTAATAAGATTATAGTGTGTGTACGAGCGATATAATATTGTATGAATGTCGTAATCACAACAAACATATGATAATACCGGACTTGGAAGGGATCAGCAATGTCATCCATGCGTGTGAACTAACTATAATAACAGTATAGTGTGAGAAAAAAAAATCCGTAGGGAGCTGCCCATTCGAGAAAAAAAAACCCATATCTCTGCCAATTAATATATGTCACACAACTTGCTCTGTAACATTAGTGGAAGGCCGGCGGAGGGGTGCCACCACTGAGTCACAGGCTCAGGCGTCCGATTGTCCCCCGCTCCTTAGGACGCGCCCTCTTCCGTGCTAGGCGGCACGTGAGGCGCCTCCAAGGGTCATACAGACTCCACCCAACTCGTTCTCGATTTCGATCCCAACCACTTATGACCCTCCCTGGCCACTGCACCACTTGCCAAAAAAAAAAGGAAGCAGCACACACGATGACAAAGGTTTTTTTTGGTCTTTTGGTTCTATTCACAAAATTGATTTCTATATATAGAACTATGCCATCATGAATTCTCAATCTTGTCATAAACCAAGGATAAACCTCTTCTTAAAAATCTAGAATCAAGGTATTAGTGAATTATCGAAAGTTATTATCCCGAAAGTTTTAAAAATAAGTTTGCATTTCTTGGACGCAGCCTCATGCAACATTCTCACCATTCTTATCTGATTTCGGACCGTTCATTTTTTTTCTAACACAGATATTACGAGAGCTGAACATTCTAAAACAAAATCTTAGATCAGGGTTCGTCGATTCGAGGATTCATATTAAATGAGATTCCTCTTAATTCGGTACAAATTGACTCGAGACAAATTAATTAAGTCAACTCGGCTCAACTTAGTCCAATCGCATAGTTAAAATAAACTAAACAATGGATTTTTTTAATTATTTTAGATTATTTTTACATATTATAGTATTATTTAAATAGTTCATAATGACTGTGCGATTCATCAGGCTCGTAACTCAAAATCTATTAGATACGATCTTAATTACTCGAGTTAAAATAAATCGGACCAAATCAACGAACCACGTCTTGTACCAAACAGCCTCCTCTTCCTTCTTTCCAAGATCTTTCTATGACTCATTCTAATGGTATTTTTCATGTTTATGTATAATATTAATATCCATGAGCATACAATTAAGGCTCTTGCAAACTTCTAGGGGTTATGTATAAGTTTTTTATTTCAATAACCCTCAAACTTATTGCAAACTCTTTATATATATATATATATAGTGCCCCCCCCCCTTCAAAGAAAAACAAATTCTCCCTTCAAAAAAAAAAGAGAATAAACTGGTTTAATATGAAGAAAAAGAAAAGCATGCAGTGTGAGGGTGAGTGTAAGACCTGCAACCCACGCATCAGTTCTATTTATGGCCACCTCTCTCTCTCTAGAGGGTAGTCTTCTCCATGTGTAATCAAACCCAGAGAGCACAGCCAAATATGATGGTTAATTGAGGGCTTCAATTCGCCCCCACATAGCACAACCAAACATATATATATATATATATATATATATATATATATATATATATATATATATATATATATATATATAAATGCTTAATACTCTCATGGACGGGTAGATTTTCTACCCGTCTTGGACGGGTATTGATAATTGTAACATTTCCTTAAATAATTGTAACATTTCCTCCGAGAAACTAGACACTGTAGATTGAAATTAGGTCAAAATGGCGTCACATAGGCTAGCAAGAGTTTGGACACCGATATTCTATATTGCCCATGATATTAAAAATATTAATGAATAGATAATTTTTATGGCATCTTATAATGTTTTATATTGCTCTGTAAACAACTCTTAAAAGCTGACCCCACAAGAATAGATGAATAGCACACTTCCCAGTGACTCATGGCTTGAACGTGGCACCCATCTTCCGGCAGGGAAGCGTCCAGACAAAGAGGTATTAAATCCCAACGGATTAACGTAGGAAAAGAGATTGAAGTAAGACCACTCTGATATATAAAACGTCAGTAGCCTGTAACTTCACACATGTTCATGGGGTGGATACATGCCAAACCCCCCCCCCCCCCTGTTAGTATTGGGATAAAGATGGATATCCTTGAGTTATCCTCCATCCATGTTCAGTACCTTGAACGAAATACACTACTAAGGTTAAGTGGGGTCAGCCATGCCTTAGGATATCCCATGGTTGTATTATCTAAGGAGAGAGTAACTTTTAGACTCGCAGAGTGATTGAGAGATTACGAGGAGTATCGGGTGTGTAGTTCTCAATTTCTGATTATAGATCTCCGATTTGTTAACACGGTAATTGTAAAAAGATAATATCATCGATTAAGGATCTTACTAAATCTTAAAGTAAAGATGTCGGGTATCCAAGCTGAGTCTTAGATTAACTGCGTTAGATTCTAAATTATCAAAATAAAAGAATAGAGTAACCAAAAGAGAAGGATAGCATAAAGGGTTGGAGGTAGGAGAGAGTAACTTTTAGACTCACATACCTAAATTGTGACATTTTTTATACAGATTCATTCTTGTATCGCATTTTATAACAGTAAACCTTTCACACAACAAAAATATGGAAATTGGTAAAAGTATAACTGAACATCCGACGTCCATAATAATATTAAGACTGCTACTGGTACTTAGATTTGATATAAAAAATAAATATATCACATAAAATAGAATAAAATAGTCCCTCCTTATTATAGTACTATATAAATTATGGAATCATCCAATGTCCTGTTACTAAGGGATGCTCTTAGAACATGTAGGTTGTACTACCCCATGTTGTCCCAACCCTATAGATGACAACATTTGATAAGAGTCTTAATGGGCCCTTAATGGGAGCATGTTCCCCACAGGTCCCCTTTCAAAGGGGCCCCAAAAGTTATATATATATATATATATATATATATGGCACACCATATGCCCACCCACTCTTGGATGGGAAGAACTTGAGACAGATGGTATAATCAGGATGGTGTTTTTCACTTGAAAATTATTTGATTTTATGTTAAAAAAATCCTGTGGAAAATCGTAAAATATCGCAAAACATAAAATGATGTTTCATTAATAAAATTTTATGTTGGTCAATTATGGCCTATTTTGCTAGCTTTGAACAGGGAACTTCCAGGAGAACAATGATCGGAACACCTCAGTCGTGGTCGCAGGTAGGGCAGCATGGAGATTTAAAGAATAATTTTCAAACATGAGGAGGGCAAAATTCATACGGCCCATGCGTGATCGGTTAACGTCATGCTCGTGTCGGCCCAAGGGCTGCGAAACGTATAGCGGACCCCCGACAGTCGACGGCCCATGCCCGGCGGCCTAATAAGGTCAGCCATCGGATTCGCCAGCCCACGAGGGGAATCGACCCAGGCATTCGGATGTCGAATGATCTCCCACAGCCGAACGTTACTCCAGACATCATCGGCCTCCACTCTAGTAAAGGCGAGCACGCCCCACGGGAGCCGTAAGACTCGCCTAAAAATCGCCCGGCCCCGGAGGAGCGGACGCACATCGGGAAACTCCTCACGATCGAGGGAAGACGTTATCCCACGACTCACACCTTTCCCTGTTAAGGGATAGACCTCCACCGTTGGGATAGCCCCTATAAATGGACCTTCGACTAGGGAGGGACGGACACGGTGACATAAACGCACACGCATACCGAGACAGGTTGACAGCTACAAACGTCTAAAGACAGAGAGAGCCTTCTACAGGAGAGAGCCTCGACCCACTTCCGAGCACACTTCCGGTCTAGCGAGCACTCTCCGAGCGCCCATTGGGTGTGGCGAACACTCTCCCGAAAGTTCGATCCTCACTATAGGCTTGATCGCTCTGCTCTCATCCTCCTCTCTCTCCTCCATCCTCCTTTAATCCACACATAACAAGGTCTTGACTTAAGCATCGGAGGATTCTCCCCTGGGGTAACGCTCAGGACTCCTTCTGACACTATTCCTCTGGTATTTTGTAAGTTTTCACTGGTGACTAAACAATCTTCCACAACAAATAAATATTAAAAGTGCGATACGAGATTCGAGAGATCATTTTCTCGCATCTACAAAACATATCACTTATTTTCATATTTTTTAGATTTTACTAATATCAGTTCTTAAATTTTGATTCAAAGGCCGATATCAGAGAAGGCCGTCGTTAAGATGCTCCAGTTCTATTTATAAAAATATCTTTTTTCTTATTTTCCATAACATGAACAATGTAAAGTATCATATATTCTGTGTTTTTATTTTGTTTTTTTAATTATAGCAAGAATAAGTTCAAATGTTGTTGCTCAGTTTATTCTAGATCGAAACCTAAGTGGAATAATTTGTGGCCCAGATCGTGCTTTAACTTTGAGTTCAATTAAGACAGTATTAGGGCTATCAACAGGCACCTAAAGCCCATTGGTGTGACTTAGTTTGGCCTCTATTAAACGGGTCTAGTTGCTCTAGCACCAACATTTTCAGTGAGTTTGGGTCACACTTTCAAGTTTGATATTTACATAAAAATTATTATTAAATATGAATTTGTAAAAAAAATATTCTTAAAAATATATGAGTAGACATATCACTGGGTTAATTCAGATAGTACATAAATGTCATTTAAACGTGATTTTTTATAATTTTTTAACAAAAAGAAATAATTTACCTATAAATAAATATGATATTTTTATATAATTGAAATTTACATAATGATACGCAAGTTAATACATTTGAAAGAATAAATTTTCTATAAATTTTTATTTAATAATAATTTTCACGTAAAAAATAATGATATTCGTACAATGTAATTCAACATTTGTGTTATATCTTTTGGTGGTCAAGATGATTAAAATAGATCATCATCTTTGCCGTCAAAATGTCATTGGCTACTAGATTAACAAATGTAATCACACTTCTGTCTACTAGATTAATCTATTGACTTGACTCGGGTTAAATCACTTATAATAAAATAACTTAAAATAAAAATGAGTTAAGCTAAACCACTTAAGTTAATCCATACTAAGTTTAATCCATTACCAAAGAGGGGCTGAGCGAATATTACTCAATCACATGTGTTGACTGTTGAGAAAAGCCCATAATTAAGTCACAGGGGCCCCTCTCAATGAAGTTGACCTTAGAAAGTAATGTCCACATTTACTTTCTTTAATCTCGTATTGTCATGCTGGATCATTGGCAAGCAGTTGTTTTGTTAGCGGGCAACTGCATGTGTCTTGAAGGTTCCTCTCAGGTTATGTATGTTTTTGCGGTTCACCAGCTAGTGAAGAGATTAGCGTTATTACCATCCAACCCTCCACGCAAGGCCACGTTGGCGTTTTGACTGCAAGACCCCCCCAAAGAGGATGAGACCTGCAGCGCCTTCGACTCCGTGAGTTTGGATGAGAGTGTACGTACGTTGTATCGAGACTACCTACCTTTCTGAACGTGACGGGATACTTTTGAATGGAATCTCTTCATCGCATCCGATAAATTTATGTATAATCTTTCTGAAAAACATCTTATTTGTATTTTTAAAAATAAAAATACATCTAAAAATATATATTCAAATATGAGACAAGACATGTCTATTCAAACGTCTCCTATCACATCACAGATTCTTTATACAGTCGAGACTATAACTCTGATAAATCGTGGATCCAATGTTATATTAACTGTTAACCATGATAGGTTAGTATAATTCACGTGAGATGAGTTAGGATGAGTTTTCACTTTTTCAATTTGATAACTTATTTTTACTCTAAGAATAATTCATTCCATAGAAATGGTAGAATGAGTTATTCTTAGTATAAGGACTTTTATCTTAATCGATCCTTGATAATTTAACTCTGCTATCAAATTCGAATAAGGGTGAAAAGGTGAAATAATTCATTCTTCTCTGGACTTATTCTGTTAACAAAGTGGATAAAATTTAGAGTCGAGACTATAACTCTGATAAATCGTGGATCCAATGTTATATTAACTGTTAACCATGCACCGCGGCAACCCCATGCATAGTCTTAAGGAGTTTGGTGTGCCGTAACTTGTAAAACGGGTGACAGTAGCCATGCACTGAACTGAGGGTCTTCGGATGAAACCTCCCCATGGAATTACACGGGAAGACTGGAGAGTAAACAACAGTACACAGGCGCCATGGGCAATGATGGCACCGCGCGCATCTGCATCAAAAAGGTTCGAGCTTTTTTAACTCTGTGTAGCCCGGTTCTAATTACTGGAGTGCAAATTAATGCCGGCAGCTGGGTGATCTCTGGGACCCCAGTTCATGAGCTCCTCCTCCCATGCATGATGCAACAAGGGAGATTTGCTTGTCTCCTCTCATGGAAGAAGCGAGATTTTCTTCCTTCGTCTGTTCCAGTATAGCAGAAAACTTCCCTCTGTGTGTGTGTGCGCGCGCGCGCCCTTTTTCTTAAAAAAGAAGGTGCTTGTGCCATAAAATCATCCAACATTTTTAACTAGGGGAAGTAAACTTCTTAGGTACAAAATCACCGGCTTAATTTAGAACTGTTAATCTTGGGTTTTTGATAATTTTAAGCTGAGAATTGAAATCAGATTGAAGATTGTCCACACGAGGCAATGTAGGGGTAAAAATAACATAAAAACAATTCATGACATTCTAAGTTGTGGAAGATCACCGTGCATTCATATATTCCGACGCATCAAACACCCCCTTAAGGAGATCTCCAAGAAAAAGGTACGGCCGTCGGGGCTTCAGGGGCCCGGTTGGGGAACCCACATTCACAATCCATTGTCTTCTTTTTTAGAAGCCGGGAGAAAGTGGATAAGTACTACGGCCAAGTGGAGTAGCCGTACCACTTCTTCTTCTTCTCCTTTTCTCTCTCTCTCTCTCTCTCTCTCCCCGACCACCAGTTGGGGGTCTCCATCCGGGGTCCGGATGATCTTTGAAAACAAAACTAACACGTTGCAAGGCGATGACTTGTGTACGTCTGGTGGGACCGGGATCATTGATTCTTCTTGTAAGAGACCATTTCCAAATAAAAAATAAAAATAAAAAATTATTGGAGCGATGCACCATATAATTGCCATGTTCATAAAAACCATATTATAAAATTAAGCCGGAGTTGGAAAAGTCAGCAACCTGATCCGTACGTGTGAACTAATAAGATTATAGTGTGTACGAGCGATATATTGTATGAATGTCGTAATCACAACAAACATATGATAATACCGGACTTGGAAGGGATCAGCAATGTCATCCATGCGTGTGAACTAACTATAATAACAGTATAGTGTGAGAAAAAAAATTCCGTAGGGAGCTGCCCATTCGAGAAAAAAAAACCCATATCTCAATATATATCACACAACTTGCTTGGTAACATTAGTGGAAGGCTGGCCGGCGGAGGGGTGCGACCACTGAGTCACAGGATTAGGCGTCCGGTTGTACCCCGCTCCTTAGGACCCGCCCTCTTCCGTGTTAGGCAGCACGTGAGGTGCCTCCAAGCGCCACAGAGGCTCCACCCGACATGTTCTCGATTTCGATCCCTGCCACTTATCACCCTTGGACAACTCCCTGGCCACTGCACCATTTGCCAAAAAATGAAAGGGGAGCAGCACACACGATGACAAAGGTTTTTTTTGGTCTTTTGGTTCTATTCACAAAATTGATTTCTATATATAGAACTATGCCATCATGAATCCTCAATCTTGCCATAAACCAAGGATAAACCACTTCTTAAAAATCTAGAATCAAGGTATTAGTGAATTATCTAAAGTTATTATCCCGTAAGTTCTAAAAATTCCTCAAAGTTTGCATTTGCTGGACGCAGCCTCGTGGACGCAACGTCATGCAACATTCTCACCATTCTTATCTGATTTCGAACCCGTCGATTTTTTTTTCTAACACAGATAAAACGAGAGCTGAACATTCTGAAACAAAATCCTATACCAGGTTCATCAATTCGAGGATTCATATCGGATCGGATTCCTCTTAATTCGGTACAAGTCTGCTCGACGTAAACTAAGTCAACTCGACTCAACTTGGTCTAATCGCATAGTTAAAATAAACTAAACAATAGATTTTAAAAAATATTTTTTAATTATTTTTACATGTTATATTATTATTTAAATATTTTATAGTGACTCTGTGCGATTCACCCAACTCGTAACTCGAATTCTGTTAGATGCAATCTGATTCGCTCAAGTCAAGACATACAAATCAGAAGTCAACGAACCATGCACACCTTAGACCAAGCAGTCTCCTCTTCCTTCTTTCCAAGATCTTTCTATGACTCAGTCTAGTGATTTTTATTCATGTTTATGTACAATATCCATTTGCATACAATTAAGGCTCTTGCAAAATTCTAGTGGTCATGTATAATTTTTTTTTAATAACCTTCAAACTTATTGCAAACTCTTTATATATAGTGTCCCCCCCTTCAAAGAAATACAAATTCTCCCTTCGAAAAAAAAGAGAATAAACTGGTTTAATATGAAGAAAAAGAAAAGCATGCAGTGTGAGGGTGAGTACAAGCATCAGTTCTATTTATGGCCACCTCTCTCTCTCTAGAGGGTAGTCTTCTCCATGTGTAATCAAACCCAGAGAGCACAGCCAAATATGATGGTTAATTGAGGGCTTCAATTCGCCCCCACATAGCACAACCAAACATCTCTCTCTCAACTCGCACATGGATCACGCACCAGTTGGGCAACTTCCTCCGAGCCCAATATTACAGTGCATATATATATATATATATATATATATATATGTATGTATATATATATATATATGTATATATGTATGTACAGTGCAAATGACATGTATATAATTATATAACCATAGTTTGATGGAATGATCGATACGTGTGATACGATACGTGACGTAATGGATTGTACTTGAAAAAAAATCGGTACGTACGAGATGCATATTTCAACGGTGACAGTGGAGCTTCCCTAGTATAATAATATTATGACTATAATACATTGCGATACTAACCGTAGTATAATACCGTACCATCAAAAACAATCGATGCGACCGAGTACGTCAAACCTTACATATATAATACACCACTCCTACCTATGGCAAGGATACGTTAAACCAGCTCCACGTGGCATAACCCACGGACGTACCTCACGACGTGTAATAATAAGTTTTAAATCGTCCCTCCGGAGTCCGGACGGAGACTCCTCAAGCGATGGCCCTTGGAAGAGGGAAGTGGTACGGCTCGATGTCGGCCGTGGTACCCCCATTTTCTCTGGGGGGCCCTCGTGGGAGTAATTTTCATACTTGCGCCCCCCCCCCCCCCCCCCAAAAGGGGCCCCAAAACATGGCAATCATTTGAAGGTATGCCGTGTCATCAGTAATGATGATGAGTGCACACTGATGGCTTTTACGCACGGTTTGTATTGATTCTAATTTTTCAATTTCTGTGACATAAAATTTACATCACCCTAACGTGTGAACTAAGATACACTCACAATGTCTCAAAAAAAATTTAAATAAAGAAGATCGATTAAAATATAAAACTAACATTATTTATTTGATCTATTTTTTAAAAAAAATATAGATCGTCTGACGTAGGCGTGACTTACACTACAAATTATAATGACTTAAACTTCGCATTATAAATATTAAAAAATTAAATATAATGTACATCTAAGATATGTAACAACTTTCGAATGTGCACTAAATATTTTCCATGTGTCATAGATTCACTCTCATTTGGAAGAGGAGAGCTTGACAACGAAGTTATTTATTTTGTTGTAGAGTATTTTAACTCTCCAATCTTAACCTCGGTAAGTTTCGGAGGGGATTACGAGTTGACATTCTTATTTTAGATAAAGAGAAATGCTTAATACCTCCGTGGACGGGTAGATTTTCTACTCATCTTGGACGGATATTGATCCACGCGTGCACTGGAAATCTATCCGTCCAGGAGAGTGGATAATATTTCTACTTAGATAATTGTAACATTTCCTCGGAGAAATTATTAGACAGTACTGTAGATTGAAATTAGGTCAAAATGGCGTCACATAGGCTAGCAAGAGTACATTTCGACTCCGATATTTTATATTGCTCATGATATTAAAAATATTAATTAATAGATAATTTTATGGTATCTTATAATATTTTATATTGCTAGATAAACAACTCATGATAAAATGGCGTCACATAGGCTAGCTTTGAACAGGGCACCTCCAGGAGGAAAGTGAGATCGCAGGCAGGGCCGCATGCAGATTTAAATAATTTGTTTCAAACCTATCACTTATTTTCATATTTTTAGATTTTACTAATATCAGTCCTTAAATTTTGATTCAAAGGCTGATATCATAGAAGGCCGTGATCAAGCTGCCCCAGTTCTATTCATAAAAATATCTTTTTTTCTTATTTTCCATAACATGAACAATGTAAAGTATCATATATTCTGTGTTTTATTTTGTTTTGTTTAATTATAGCAAGAATAAGTTCAAATGTTGTTGCTCAGTTTATTCTAGATCGAAACCTAAGTGGAATAATTTGTGGCCCAGATCGTGCTTTAACTTTGAGTTCAATTAACACAGTATTAGGGCTATCAACAGGCACCCAAAGCCCATTGGTGTGGCTTAGTTTGGCCTCTATTAAACGGGTCTAGCACCAACAGTTTTCAGTGAGTTTGGGCCACACTTTCAGCTTAGATGCTCTTCATGGGCTGGACTATAACAGTGTCATACTCAGGCCCAAAAAAAACCATATCTTTTATAAATGAACCCATGTTCCTTGATCCGGGCTGAATCCCAGTTCCACTGGCTATTTTGGGAACCTGACTGAGATCCATGTGAATTATGATGTAAGCTGAAACAACTCCATGGCTAGATTGTGAGCTTTGACGACTCTGACTGGGTCGGTTGGTAAAGATCTCACCTCATCGAACGTCCCGAGTTCAACTCTCATGAGAACGACTCATCTAACTGGCATTTAATTTTTGAGAGATATGAGTCCAGAGTTTGCTAGTCTGTCTAGATCTATAACAAGTTACAATTGTGTTTGTCCAAAAAAATAAAGGGAAAAAGTTAAGGCAATTGGAAATGGTGTGTGCACAAGGAGATATCCACCAATCTTGCTACACCAAATGGAACAAAATTAACGTTGGTGGTGCTCTATGGCCCTAACAGCTAACATAGAAAGAGAGGAATTTTATAATTGAAGATTAATAAAGGAGAAAAAAATCCCTATGATGCAGAATTGGGATGATTCATGACTCGTGTCTTACTGATTTTTCAAAACTAAGAGTTAAGCTCGGCCGATTTAACTCGTTGCAGTCTAAATTTCCGATAAGATTTGAAAGTTATACAAAATCATCTTTCTAAGTTTTGGCCATGTTTGAGTCAAGTGATTCGTACCATATTACGGAAAATTTGGCATGTGATACATTGACGAGTCGATATAAAATATTTTATAAAAAAATACATAAAAATGTTTAATTAGATCACTCGACTTAAATGGTTTGGAGTCGAGCCAACCTCTATTATACTAAGATGGATACGGGTAGACCCATGTCGAAGGTGCAACAACAACCCTTGACATTGACACACTTTTCAAATGCAACTTGAAAAATTAACATCAAAAGAAAACTCTATCTCCTCTTTATTCGGACAGGATTAGATATTCAATTACCAAAGACAAAAAAATACTCCTTTCATCTTTATACATGTTTAAGTCCAGGATTAAGGGCTAAGGGCTGCCTGAATAAAGATTAGGACTCTGCCTAATCCATTAGGCCACATTGAAGATTGGTGGGGTCCAACCCCATCCATGGACAGCTCTCTCATGTGAGCCATATTTGATTAAAAGCTCACTTTTGAAATTAATTTGGACTTGTCATCTAGGTATTTCATCATCCACTGCAAAGGTTCATAGGAAACAGGAGTAATGGAATACCTATGAGATAAAATTCTAATAATTGATGTTATTTATTTTTTAGGGTATTTTCAGCTGTTTTTTTTTATAAACATAGATTTGATACAGAAGAATATCCTCTTCTTTTGAAAAACAGAAATAATGACTACCCTTTTTATTATACAAGCATAAAAGATGTTTCCAAATTTCTATTAACTCCATCAACAACTTCTTATAATCTAAAATCGTATTTTAAATGAGATTTCATCCTCTCACTTTAATCATCTGAAATTGAATGCTCTCTAACTTTTTGTCAGGAAATCAGATATTTGCGCAACCTCTTTCATCTGCCGCATGCTTCATCAGTCCTGGGATTTTTAATGGGGGACAGGCCGGAAAAATTAGGACCAGCCAAACTTAGGCCGGGGGCCCATACTGGGCCCCGGCCCACGATCGACCCGATCTAATCGGATCTTCTTCCCACTCGCTCCCAACGGCACCACGGCGCTCCCTGCGACCTCGAAGGGAAGCCGTCGCTGCTGGCGCCATGGCGACCATCGCCGCCTCGGCGGCTGCCGCCACCGACTTCTCCAAGTGGGACGAGCTTAGGAGGGAGGCCCGCAAGCTCGAGGGAGACCTCGACGTCCGCCTCTCCGCATACGCCAAGCTCGGAGGTGTGCCGGACCATCTGATGTAGTCCCTCCTCCTCCTCCTCCTCCTCTGGCTTCCTCCCTTGCTAATGTCGGTGAGACCTTTGTGTGCTTCCGTCAGGCTACTCGGAGCCGAGGGCGGGGGCGGCGGGGGACCAGCTGCTCGGCGGCGCGCAGCAGTGGAGGTGGGTGGAGATGGAGATCGAGTCGCTCCTGGAGAAGCTCCTGGACGTGAACGACGCCATGAGCCGCTGCGCGGCGGCCGCGGCCGCTCCCACCCTCTCCGTCATGCAGAAGCTCACCAGGCACCGGGACATCCTTTACGGGCTCAACCAGGTACCGCATTTTGGTACTCCTCTGAGAACCGCGATGGGTTGGTTCCCTCCTCTCTGTGGAAACGGTTGATCGCTGACAGGAGCAGTAGTGGTTGGTGGGCGCCTCAGATCCGTTCCGAATGCCTAGTTGTTAGAAGGGAAGGATCTGTTGATTGGGGGAAGTTGCTCTTCCTGGTTTCAGATTCAAAGTGTTCATTTGTTGACGACTTTTGTCACTCTCATCATAGAAGGGGGCAGCCCATTTGTAAATGACCGTAAAACCCCCCAAACCCTGTTTCTGGTATGGAACTAAAATAGGGGCAGGTGAGCACGCGCGATAGCCTAATAGGGAAGCTACGAAAAGTGACGGGTGACAATAAGGATATCCTTACTGAGTTAAGAATGCAAAAAGAACTTGATCTAGTGAATGCTAGCAACCTAACAGCTCACCCCTAAAAGCACTGCAGAATCTAGGAAATTAAAACAACAGGAAGCAGAAAGTTACATGCTGACTCACCTAAAACCATGTCAACTAGGACAGAGAAGATGAAGTCTGCTTGAGATGTGGAAAGTGATCTGTTTATACATGATTTTATTGAAATTCTATGGAAGAATCATGAGTATCACTCATGAATTATATTTCAAGGCTCGAGTCTCTTTTGTCCAGATTGGGCATGAGGGTTGGGATCATCTTATTGGCGCGCAGCAGAAATGATCTCAAATCATTGAATTCTGTCTTGTGCAGATTACATATTCATGGTATACGTCCTGTGTCATTTAAAGCCCGTGGTTTCTTGCTTCACTTTTTCTCCTTTTCATGTTGACCCTAAGTACTACCTTATTAAGAGCAGTTAATTGCTAGTCCATATTTACATTATGTGGGTACATAAACGCCCTCATGATTTTGAAATATTAGAAACACGAATATACAGTGGAGGACGCATGTATATGTCAGTGTGGTTGTCAACCTCAATAGCAATGACATCATTCTAGTGATATTATTCCCATGGATATATGCTTTAACTGGCATACCATAACCACACTTTTGGTGATAGAATATGAAGTAATTTTTGATGACTTGACATCTATATAAATGGTATGTTTCTCAAGCAAAGTAATAGGCATGAAATGGGACTCAATTTTGCATTTCTTGGAACAGGATATGCCTTTCATCATGAGGAGCTAATTGTTCTAGTGATATAGTTACAGTATCATCCACTTTCAAAAAAAGTTACAGTATCATCCAAAATTTATTTCATTTTATGGTTTAATGGATGTGCATACTTTTCTAAATCTTTTTTTATAGAGATTCCTTGCAGATGTTAACACAGATGCATGTATAAACCTAGTGCATCGAAGTATGAGATTTAGGAAGACACAAACATATTTTAAGATTTCTATCAGGATATGAATGAAAATACCCCCCCCCCCCCCCCCAGTGGGCAGGCCGTGGAACAACATGCTTTAAGTTTGTCAACTAGAATCTTCCTTGTCTAGTGAGGAGTGCACATCATTCACAAGTGAAACTATGCCCGAGATGCAATGTTTTGTCCTGATCTAATGTGTATTTTCTTGATGCATCCAAACTTTCAGTGCCAATGGGACCAATCAGTTTCAAAGTTTGTGTAGCTGTTATCCATACAATTGACACTTTTCTACTAAATTGTGAAAAAAAAACAGCACATAGTTGATGCCAGCTCAGATTATTAATAAATTAAAATAAATCCTATGGCCTTGTTCTCGAATGCCAGATTCTGAGTTTTTATGGTCCTACAATTTTCTTAATGATACTATCTATGAGATATTTTATTAGTTTCCTTCTTTTATGTTAATTAGGAATTTAGGCGTATCAAGGGGAACTTAAAATCAATGAGGGAGCTTGCAGAACTCCTTACTTCCGTTCGCAATGATATAAATGAATACAAGGTAGTTAGATTGCTTTACTGAAATGTTGATAGTTTTTGGCAATTTCATTACTTATTTGGCATGGCTTATCATGACAGGCATCTGGCAGTTTACAGTCTGTTCCATATTTATTGAGAGAACGTGCAGCTATCCATGGAAGCATTACTCTGGTGAGGCAAATACCCTGAAGGTTACAGTTCTGCTAATTTGCTGCATAATTGGCTGCAGGACTAAAATGCATTTTGCAGATTGATGAAGTAACCAGTAAAGCAGAAGCAGTGAAAGGAGCATTGGCAGCTCAAAGAAGTGCTTTTAGTGAGATCCAGGGAAAAGTCAAGCAGTTGGGTGACAGATTCCCTGTGATTCGTGGCCTATTAGGTAATCACCATCTCCTTACATGTGTCTCAATGACAAAAAGAAAGTCAAGTCCCTTTTGTCCTGAAATGGCGAGGTAAAAATTCACATCTCCGTCAATAGACGCTGTGCTGATACGTTGATTATTAGACCAGCTGGTCCTGGTCAGTAGGACTCTGATCATTCCAATATGAATCACTTTGTTAAGTGTCCCTTTCAGATCCTCTCTGTTTCTTCGTTGCTGGCTACTTTAGTTTCTTTTTCACTCATTTCCAGCTATCTTCAAGCTTTATCATTGTGCCTTAGATAATTCATTTGTATGGGAACTGGGAAAACTAAGAAACAGTGTTATGTGGTCATAAAGTTACCAATATGTTTGCTGATGTGTGTGTGTTGATTGATTTATGTAGGCACTATCAAGAGAAATCGATCAAAGCACACTCTTGTTCTCTCAGCTGTCATTGCTGGCTGCACATTATTTCTCATCATATACTGGATCTCAAAATGATTATTTCAGGATAGAACCTAGAACCACTGTCAAAGGTGGATGTTTTCGGCCTCTTGCCTTTAAATCTAAATCTTCTCATGATTTCTACAATGTCTTACACGCATCCAATGTATGTTGCAGATTGTGGCATGATCTTCCACAAGATAATCTCAGGGTCAGTCTGATGGATGTAATTCTTTGGATTGCAAAGGGATGAAAAAAATGGTCAATGCATGAAGTGAAGACTTTAGAACACCGTTGATGCCATAACTAATGCAGGAGCAGAATTGGGTCCGACAGGATATCGGCATATTTCCAACCCGACATGATGATTTGTTAGTTGGAGATGTAATTTCGAGATTAGAGTGGTCATTTCATATTTATCAAGTATTTTTTGGATTATTTTAGGCTTAGTTGGGCCAGAGTTATTATTTAAGGTTTGTTTTATTTAGAGTTGCCTTGTTAGGGATTATATGTAATTCTGTTATTTCTTTGGACGTCTCTGTAATTTTTCAATATTATGAATAATCTTGTATTAGCCCTAATCAGGGTTAGACAAGGGTTAGAGAAAATTTTTACAGTGTAGCTGTGTGTTCCCCTTCTGGCGAGATGCCCTAACCTCCCTCCTTATTCTTCCTGGTGTGAGGCCGAACCCCCACTTCCCTGCTTCTTTTTTGTTTGATTCCTTCGTTATTTTTCCCCGTAACCCATCTCTTATTCTTCTCGTCGTGTTCCTTCTCCACCAAAACTCCCACATTGTTCATTTCCTTCCCCTTCCCTTTCCCGTTTTGTTTTCCTTTCTCCTCTGCGAATCACGGACACCGCGGAACCCCTGCCCGCCGTTGCCGCCCTGCTGCTCCACGTCGCCACCCATCACCGGAGCCGCCATCGCCACTCCCTCCCCGGTTCTCACGCTGCCAGGACGCAGCCCGCGGCTACATCACTGGCTCCTGGGATTGGCATGTTCTGAGCAAAGGCTTTCTCCAAGTGTGGTTGCTGGTTTATATAGTTGTCATTCTGATGTCTTAATCATTCTGTGGCACATGTTAGCATCTGCTAAAGAGACCATCACAGGTTGGAGAGAGAAGCTACTTTCGGGATTCGCAAGTTGCAGCTGACATCCATCTGGGGCCACACCTGTTCACTGTTTGCATGAGCATTTGCCTCGTATCTGCCTGCTGTGTTACCTGCAGAGGTGCACGAGGAAGTAGGGGGAATGATGCATGCTGTTCCTAATTATCTGCCTGCTATTTCTGTTGGGTTATTTGCTCAGAAGAGAACTTTCATGTTTATTCGAAGTCTTCACATCGTGTCAGTAAATAGCTTTGGGCCAATCTGGAATTGCACCTCCTATTTTTAAGGTTCCCTTGCCAGAACTCATATTTCCATACATAAGCAACAGAGGATGCATTTTGCACCCGAAGGCCCATTAAGGAGTTAATGCTAATGGTGGCTTAGCATCACTTCAAACTCCCAAATCAGCGCCTTTCATCCCAGAACAGCCTTTTGTCCTGCGTCAAATTAGCATAGATTTGTAGCATGTCACATGTTTGGTAAATTGCCCATGAGAGCTCGAATTACTTTGATGGGGTAAACCGGAGTTGTCCTGCATCAATAACCCTTTGGAAGGTTGTCATTTAGTAGTGTATAATGATTTTGGCATTTGTGACTCTGTTTTGCATGTTGTTGTACCATTGTCCAGAGCATAGAAAATTCTGATATTGTAAATCCTTCATTCTGGTGGTCTTTGTAGAAGAAAGCCTCTTTAAGTCGCAGGAAATGAACATGCACAAGTCAGGCGAAAAGAAGTCGAAGTTTGTGGACGAGCTTTGTATACCATAAACATTGTTGGCCTGATTTCATTCTCATATAGGAGATTCCTGTCGTTTTAGGTTTATGTTTGTTTGCACTTTGGGCTCCCTTCGGCTTTCATGCATACATGGGGGGCCACAGCTTCTGCTGGTATCCCTCTCTTTTTGGATTCTAGCAGAATCAGCAGCAATGGTTGAGACTTGAGAGCCCCTCCATTTGATGCCACATCTCTGATTCCAAAATTTCACAACTAATAGAAAAATCTAGAATCTGGAAAAGGCTTATTTTTCATTTGGTTTTTAGGCTTCTCCCCCTTTAGGTTCTCCCAGCGTCGTAGTGCAATCAAATGCAGCATGGGCGGTAACTTTAGCATACAAAAGCTGCAGTACTTCACTTCAAATAAACATGGCATATTAGAGGAGAGGACAAACCCGCACTCATTTTTTCCTGTCATAACTTTAGTTGACCAAAAACTTGCAATACTTCACTTTGGCAAACATGTTAAAATAAAATAATAGAGGATACCAAGGTGATATAGAATTTTATCATCATAAAAATGTCCATATTGACTTGTGTCGAGAAGGCACACCCCCGAGTAGGGAGATGACGAGAATTCAAGAGCTATGTAGATTTTGAGAAAGGCTCGTTGCTGTGCTGCACACTCGGACGTGCAATGTCTTTAATTTTTTATTTTTTTAAAAAAAAATCAGAGTGATCTCTAAAATATCTTAACTTGGAGTGTGCAAATCATGTCACTATTAGATTATTCAAAAATATGTAAAAGAAATAAAAAATATGATTGAATGAATAATGTTGGGTTTATTTTTTAAAAAATAATTTTTATTATTTTTATTTTTTAAATAATAAAATAATGACGTGATTTGTACTCTAAATTAAGATAATAAAATAGTGACGTGATTTGTATTCTAAATTAAGATAATTTGAAAGTTATTTTATTTTTTAAAATAAAAATTAAAAATATTACACACTCAGGGTGTACAATGAGTCTTTTTCATAGATTTTAATTTCATACGGCACCACGGCCCATGAGATGCTTTAGCCATGTCACCGTATTTAGAATAAATAAGAAAAGTTAATTTTTCAAGATTTTTACATATATGCTCTCAAAAAGTTTAGTTTTGTCGAATATATATCATGAATATCTTTTATTGAGACATAAATGTTATGATTATATCTCTTTAGTTTATTGTCATCGACGGAGGAGAATATTACGTGAAATGTGTCATCTACGGTCATTAGATCTAGAGTATATTTGACAAAATCAAATTTTATAGGGATATATATACATATAAATCTTACTCTTTAACTCGAGTTAAACACAAAGGAGTTACGACGATGACATAATCGTGATATTATTGATATTTTGAGGATATTCATGATAATATGTTCCGATGAAAGATATATTTGATAAAATCAAATTTTATAAGGATATATATGTAAAAATTCCTAAATTTTTTTATGATACAGAGATACAGAATCACTATTGATTTAATAAGTTAAAACGATAAGTAAAACTCAGTTTGGCCTTCATTGTTTCCTTCTTCGACTTGGATTTATCTCTTGAAAAAGGTCAGGCCGTGGTCTGGTTAACTGCTGTGATTATTGTAACGACTATAACGAGTACAATGACTACTACTACGATCATAAATAAGATTTATATAAAACTATATATAGTGATTTTGGTATCACTGCAGCGAATGCAATGTGCCGAGGAATATTGACGATGACTCTTTTGAAAAATGACTAATACCGCTATAATGTTTATAAAGATTGTGGTGATTATAACGACTGTAACACTTGTCATGGTTATAATGACTGTAAATGAGTGGAACATGTTAATGTGTGATGGTGAAAGATCTTAGACCAATCGTCATAATCCCCACAATTATTATAATAATTATTGTGGACATGGTCAACGATGCTGACTGATGTGTGAAGTATTCAGAAACATGGAAACCAGCAATCACATGCATGGTTTGTCGACTCGGGTTGACTTAGACGGCTGTACTGTATCTGAAAAAGATCAATCGAGTCGGGTCGAGTCACAATGAGAGAGAGAGAGAGAGGGAGAGGGAGGAGATGATGCACGTCGAGTCGGGTCGAGTTGATTGTAACTCGGGCGTATCGTACTAGATCAGGGAAGATCCGGTTCGATACGGATCATCGAGTCGACGAATCTTGATCATATGAAGACCAAAAAATAAGGTGGAGCAGAATTCGCAGACCTCTAATAATTATTTTAAAAGTGGTGTATTATTTTCAATCATGTTCCGATATGGGTAGAAAAAGAGAAAACCCAAAGAATTTTTTACTCTAGAATCTTGCATTTTCCATTTTATAACTCTATATTCTTCATCTTGTCATATATAACATCATAATAATATGTATTTTGTCATATATATATATATATATTTAAACATATATATATCATTTATTTAACTTAAGCTTAGATAGGTTAAGATGAAAAAAGATTAAAATATTTTTATTTAAACTTCCCACATAATTAAGATACTGACATATATATATCCCAACAATCTTTCATATTATCTCATAAATCCGCTGAAAATTTTTTATTTTACATGTTCTATATAATATTTTGTTAATTTTGACGGTTCGAGTAACTCAAATAAGATTCTTTAATATATATATATATATATATAATAATATCAAGAATACAGAGACAAAGGGCAGAATAAGTAAAGTTTTAGATATACATATAATTATTTATTTTTCCCCCCTAAGATACCAGTGTCGATCGGCCGTTGCTGCCCAACCTCTCAAAACAAATTCCTTCGCCCGCAAACGGGTGACGGACGTCTCGTCCCCACGACTGTGGCTCTGCGGCGGACACGACGCCGCACCGCCACACGAGCCGTCCCTCCCCCCTCTATCTGCTGCTGCTGCTCCTCTCCACTCGCTCCCTTCCCTCCTTGGCCCCGAGCAGTCCCCATTTCCAGACCGCTGTCGATGGCATTCTGCACTGCGATGCTCTCCCAGGCGAGCCCGGCCACCCACTTCTGCCCCTCCCCCTGGCGGCCTCGTTCCCCTGTGAGAGCTCCCGTCCCAGCGCTGTGTTCTGCCCATTTTGTCCATACTTCTTGTGGGCAGTGATGAGGAAACATCCTTAACTTCAACTTTTTTTTTCTTCTGATATCTCTGGTGTGGATTCTTTTCCTGCTTGCTGTAGGTACAGGGAATTGTCAGATTTAGGATATCATGTGTGGATACTGCGGCCAAGGCTGCGTCGAACACCGACGACTCTGGGAAGTCGCCCAAGGTATGCTCAGTTGTCCACTTGCTTGTGGTGGTGCGGTAGACTGCTCATGGCTCACCGTTCTCTGCTGTTACTTGTTTTTCGTCTCCCCTCTTGCTAAAGGATGGAACTTCACAACAGCACAAGAATATAGCACACTCACGTACACAAAAATGATGAGCACATAGGTATGGTGCCAAACGACTAAGGACGATTTGCGAACGGTGGGGAGAATGGAGGAATAACTCATCATCCAATTAGCAAGCTACGAGGTTTTTGAAAAGTGATGCCATGCGCATGTCTTCACTCGGTAACCCAAATTTTGGAGATGTCTTCATGAAAGGGGAAAGATTTTAGATTGGCACCTGAAGTGCAAGAAAATTTTGGGAAACATGGATGACTGAGTACCCACCGAATAAAAGTGGTTAAGACATGAAGTACATCATTGTTCCAGAAGTTGCACAAGATAGAATTCAAAATTACTATTAAGTCATCCAAGTCATCAACAAACTCCATGTTTGTCTCTACCTTTAGTAGGAATGTGTAGAGACGTACCTGAGAACTCTGAAAAGTTAGCCGAATGGGTTTGGGTGCGTGAATTGGCCTGGACCCTCCTGATTTAAGTCAGATGAGATCAGCAGGATTAGGCCGACTTGGTGGGCCCAAGCAAATTCAGGTGCAGCCAAATTAAAAAAATAAAGAATTAACAAAACATGAGAGAATTAAAGAAAGAGAAATATATAAATTTAAACAAGAATAAATTAGGTAGTTCAAAAAATGGTTGAGATTCGACATAAGTCGACCCTGATCTGGTACAAGTCAGTCCGACTTGGATCATATCGGGCCAACTCGGCTGAGTCACACAACTCTAGCAATTTGATGGCATCTTTGTTTGCAAATCAAACTTTCATGAAATTTTAGGACTTTTCACCCTAGATTTTGACTTAATGATGATATACAACTTATGTAAGAAAATATAATGATACAACCTATTTGTTTCATTTGTTAACTAATTTTTTAATATTATATCATTACTTAGGTAATCAATATACTTCAAAGTAGAGTTTCATGCTCTTCATCCATGGAAATGCAAGGCCCATGACTATTGTTACACCATTGTATCATTATTATGGATTTTCTATTTTAAACATTGTAAACTAACTTTTTGTGTTATATTATTATTTAAATAATTAATAAATAGATACACCTGGAATGGGGCGATACACCTAGATCATGGCTTCGGTGGCCTATAATCTGGTACAAGTTGGCTGTATCGCACTGATCTAGTATGATATGACAAACCCTCAAAAAATCATAAAACTTGGTGAATTATAAAAATATAAGGCATTTACGAAAAAAATTAGGGCACACATTGCCAAAGTCTATTATTTTTAGGGAATAATTACATATATACCCCTACAATCTTGCATATTATATGTTTCTATGTTATTTTTTATATTGTCATGAATACCCCCATAATAAGTAATGTTGCTTCAATTACATCCCTTCGGTTCCAATACCATCAGAGTTAATGGAAATTGTTGGCAATGTAAAATATAATGTTTTGCAGGGTATGCAAGAGAATATGAAAGATTCTAGGGGTATATATAAGGTTCCAATACCATATTTTTCATTATGTGTGGAGATTTATAACTGTCTTTTGGTTGTCGTAATCTACCCAGAGTAAGTTAAACAAATGACGGGTGATGATAGGGTATATATGATGAAATGCAATTTACCATGAGGGTATATACAACCAAAGTATAGTGGTGTATATAAAATCATAGAATATGGGTTACTTGTATGAATCTGTGCACAAGGCAAAGGAGTCTACCAAGAAATATTTTGGCACGAAGATACATACATCCATGAGGCTTGGGTTTCATGGGATGCTGGTTCTAATTGATAAATTATCGCATGTAGAGTTTATTTAATGTATTTTTTCTTTCTTTTTTAGACTGTCATGTTTAGGGGTTGTTTAGTGCACTTTTTCTTTATTTTTAAAATATATGTTACAATGTATTTTTCATGCTTCTAAGTTGTTACTTAAGGTATATTGAACTTATATGGATATATGATATTTAGTGGTTCTACTATAATGGGTCACGGGTCAACCCGAACGGTTAAACTATTGACCCATGACCCAGTAAGTTGTCTGGATCAGAGGACCCAAGTGGGTCAACTGGTAAGGACCTTACCTCATGGTAGGGAGGTCCTAGGTTTGACTCCTGAGAGCGGGGGGGCCTTACCTGGCTCACATTTAATTCTTGAGGGATGTGAGCCTAGGGTTTACCAGCCTTGGGAAAAAAGGATGCACGTGAGTTGGGCGTCGCCGGATTTGAACCCAAATCTTTCACACTCCGTGTAGACCTGAGTACCGCTGTTCTAGGTTCCTCATCATCAACCAAAAAAATAATAATAATAAACTTGTCCGGATCAAGGAATGGCTTGGGTTTTAAAACATTTGTGATACTAGAAAGATATTTTTGAGAAAAAATGTGATTGCAGAAGGAAAGAGGGCTTTGCATCTCTACTGTTATTTTCTAAATGAATTGAGTCAAATTGGGCTGGTAATAAGAACCATGACCGTGCAGTCATGCATGAAATTTTGTCTGACCTAGAAGCATGAGTTCAGATTATGGATCTTTCTAATGAGTCTATTACCCAGTGAAACATTTTTTAGTTCAAGTAGTTTTTATGAAAGGGCTCTGTACCAATGACATTATATATACATATATATATATGTATATATATACATAATATAATGTATAATGGATAGATATTTACGTTGCAAATTGGATTACTCCTGAAAAACCTAATTCTTTTCTTGTAGGATAATGTATAATGGATGGATATTCAGGTTGCATGTGGAAACTATTTGTCAGCAATCTTTTTCAAGGGTGGCATAGATAGAAAGTTTCAATATATGAGTAATGAGAGTACATGAGACTTGGCTTTTCAGTGTCCTATGATGCGGCATTATGCATTTTCCTGGCCCGTGAGGGGAGGGAGGGACAGAAAAGTAGACGTAATGAGCAAAAATGGGTTTGTGGATCGAAGAGCAACTGCTACTTGCCACCTTTTTGATTATATCTGTGGGTAATTTGGAGAAGTACTGATTTCTGAGCATAAGCTTATTCATGTCATAAAAGATATTCATCCTGGTAAGTGTTCATCCAAGGGTACTGGAGACAACTAGTTGCTTGTGGATCACTTCTCAAGTTGTGTACTCTGCATCATGATGGAAGTGAGCATCTGACTCGAAACCAATTGGTAATGAGTGGAGAGGTCCATTTACCTGTAGAGACACAACTTTATCATACACAACGAATGTGGGACTTAACATTCTTCTTCACATTGAGGAGCCAACCTCATGGGAAACATGGAGGATGCAGTCATAACCCATAACTGGAGGAGGAGACAGGGCACTGTGTTGTGTATTTAGGGCATCCAACTTAAAACGATGTGGCAATGAGTGGGAGGCATATTCACATATAGCTCATAACCTTATCATACACAATTGATGTTAGACTTAGTTTGATCACTATATTAATACAAAAGTTCATTGTGCAGTTTCCTCTTGGCTTTCTTAACTACCACTGTCACTATGTCACAAGACAGCTGTGTACCCTGGAGATTGAATCTTCTTTTACTTTGGTGCAGGAAACTCAGATGACTGTGTCAATAACAGGCGCTACAGGTTTTATAGGTAGAAAATTGGTTCAAAGGCTACTTGAAGGTGATCATCACACATGGTCTATTAGATATATTAGAGCATTGAAATTGTTTCATGATGGACTGTCATGGACGGTTTCCTAGACTTCAGTTTATTGCAGTATTGCACTAAGTGATGAAAATTGATAGATTGCTTACTTGGACAATCATGCAGCTTAAGCTGATAGATTGTTACAGATGATTGCTTAGATTTCTTTTTACTGCTTTAAGGAATGAACGTTGATAGATTACTTCCTTGGTCGAACATGCAGCTAAACATTTGTGATCCATTACCATCAATTAATGCCTTTGATGCATGATCTAGTTGGTTTCTCATCCTCTATGTTAGTCTTTGGCTGGATAGATGAAAAGATCTTCCAGTGCATGTCTACATTGAAACCATCAGTTTTGAGCTATTTCCTCATTCATTGTGTAGACAACAATCCTACCCCAAGTTCCTGATCTGATGATTTTAGATTTCTTCTAGTCAAATGCTAAAGGCAGTCCTTTCTCTTTGTTTTGTTCTTTTGTCATTTTTTTTCCTTTCTAACTGTAGAAGAATGAGGTCTATGAAAGGACTTTCTCATCTTTCCAATGGACATTTAACCATTTAATGTAATGGCATGTCCACTCTTCATCTCTCCAAAATTATTTACATGTTTTCTCCATGGCTCTACCTACTGGCAGTGTTTCTGTAGCATATTAATTATTTGCATAATTACTATAGCTGCATTTTGTTGTGATTGTGGCTTTCAATGCATTTCTTTTATGGTGCAACTCTGTGATTTTTGTCGCAAATATTTTTTATGGAATCTCAATTCAGGTGATCATGAAGTTCGTGTTCTTACTCGGTCTAAAGCAAAAGCACAACTAGTTTTTCCTGGTAAGAAGGTATGATCTTATTGATTAGGTCCCTTTTGTGCTAAATGTTTAATGCACTTCCTTGTTTAGAGAAGAAAGACTGAAATTGTGTCTTAATTTAGCGGATTGAAAATTGTGACTAACATGCAAAGGCAGTGACATGCTTCTTGATGCATATCAAATGTCTTCATGCCTAAGTATTCACATGTAAGAGCTCAGACATTCAAGTACTATTTCAGCACTTACAGAACTGCACCATCCATGTGGTTTTATTTTGTTACAAGGGATAATTTTTTGTAGTTTTGTGTATATCTATTCCCAGGCATGTCATGTTCATGATTTACATGTTCTTACTCATAATTTAGGGACCTAGGATACTGTTGAGTCTTCATGTTCTTGCATTTTAGATTCCCAGTCTTCATGTTCTCAATATAGGCCCTTTTGGTCCCTAAACTATGTTTTCCTTGCTAGCTATGTTGTCCAATAAATTTAAACAATCAATGAGCAGTAGATTGATGACATAGTATACACAAAGATACTTGCAAATCTTGAACTGCTCAGGTCCAAACTCTGGTTCTTCAGCATACTGAATAGAATAATGCCCCTGTTTGCAGAAATGGTGCCATTGTGTTTGCTCCCACCTCTGCCCTCCTCTTTCTTCCACCCACTGGAATTTTTAATAATCGTCCTCTCTTGACATCTTTCCTATTCATGCCATGTTTTCCTTAAAATACTGAGAATAATCAGCATAACATGTATAGAATAACAATATGAAATGTTCTTGTAGCCAATCTCTGTGGATTGTTGCTAGCATCTTTGATTAGAAATGACAGTGTCAGACCAACTTGTTATGTTTATATTGCAAGGTAATCATGGAACGCTCAAAAAAGGCATCATGAGATTTTTTTTTTGCCCCTAGGCCTGTTCTTTTGAAACTATGCTTCTCCTTTGATTGGTTACCTTTTTTTGTCTTTCACATTGACAGTATCATTATTGATGGAGATTGGAGAATGGAGACTTGTTGTCAGCATCTTTGTACTTTCTTAAATTTTATGGCAATCCTGTGGTGCAGTTGCTATTATTAGTAATCTTGATTTCCAACTTTATGTGGGTTTCTTGCAGCTGCAAATTTCCCCAAAGTTACTGTTGCTGAGGAACCTGAGTGGAAGAAATGTATTCAAGGATCATGTGCTGTTGTCAATTTGGCTGGGATGCCCATAAGTACAAGATGGTCACCTGAGGTGGCTAGACCATCTTTCCTTGACTTTATTTATTGTTCATCATCATTAAAAAAAGTCAAAAGCTATCCCTCTCCCTAATTCATGTTCCTCTGTTTTGGATTTGCAAAATTGGTAAAGTCTTATACTGTTATCTGTTGTTGACTACCATGTTGAATGTTTGTGCATTGCTGCCTCAATGTGCTTAAGCTGCAGAACCCTCAAGTCTCTTAACTGTTCTTATAGGACTTATGACAGGCCGCTGTCCTTTCCAAAGTTGTCTTCACTGGGAACCTCTCTTGCAGAAGAGTAGAACGGAAATAATATAGCCATTTGTTGCTTACGGGTAGCCATCTTAGGAGTTAGGAAGCCGTTTGCACCATAACATCTTGGTAGTTTTTAAAGATCAAAATTTGGATAACTTGCTGTTTTTTTTAGCTTACAAAGTCATTCAGAATTGGACATTATCAAGTAATAATGATACCATTTTTTATTATGTTTCAGGTGAAGAAAGAGATCAAAGAAAGCCGAACCAGAGTTACTTCAAAGGTTTGTTCTTCAACTTGCAATATAAAGAAATTCTGAATAAATCTTTGTTTGTTACTCATTCAATTGGTGCTCTTGACCTGTTAAGGTTGTTGATTTGATAAACAACTCAAACGATGATGTTAGGCCTTCAGTTCTTGTAAGTGCAACCGCCATTGGCTACTATGGTAAGTAGTTTATTTTGTCATAACCCTCACATTTGAAAATTTTAATAATGTACTTTGAATGTTTGTTATTCCTCACCTGTCATTCATGACACTCGTTGCAAAACGACTGTGCGTGCATCATGTGTTCCTTTGGGCATATTGATTTTGAAATTTGTGTGCGGGAGAGACATCTTGGGTTCACTTTTCTAGCACTCTATAATTAATGAGCATGTAAAAGTGCATTATTATTTAATTTTAACATTGGTCCATTCCCTCCTTTTAAATGGAGATGGTGAAGTAAAATATCGGTGGAACTCAATAACTTTGGAAAAACCAGCTGGCGTACCCAATACATGGTGTAAAATGTTTTTGCAGTATAATTTAGCTTTAAAGCTACTTGGTTGGATGTGGATAAACATTTTAACTTTCATTGCTTTGTTGCTGGTGTAGCCATTTAATGATTGTTTGGTGTTGATCCCCACAAAATTCACAATATTTATGATTTTTTCAGCAAATTTCAGAAATTAAAATATATTATGTCATGGCAAAAAATGATACAAGATCGTTGCCGTTACATAAACGCCCCCGGGATTTCAACGGGCGGGGATAGTTATACAAAGTCAAACCCGAAATGACGCAAGGAAATTTCATCAAGCACGTGGTGGGCGGCATGAAACCACAAACCCACTTAAAGAAATTGACATGAAATCAAACTTTTAACTCCCTCAGAGTATCTCCAAGGCATTCAGCAAAGTCCCATTACCCCAAAATTTAGGGGCAGCAAGGCGGCGCCAAAGGCGGTCAAAAACAACAAAGAAGACCTCCACGCATTGCTGTCCCCGAGAAAGACCAGAAAAGGATAAAAAAATCTTGACTGGTGGGGCTTTTATAGCCTGGGCTGCAGCACAGCGGGGGGGGGGGGGGGGGGGACCGCCCTCAGTATCGGCCGAAACCGATCCGATACCGGGCCTGCTCACTGTGGCAGGCCCAAAACTAAAAAAAAAGGTTTTAATGGTTTCGGGCGAAACCGGTATCGGTTTCGCCCGAAACATAACATGTTTCGGCCCGAAACCCACGTGAACTGTTTTTCCCTCAAATCTGAGGGAGAAGGGCCTGCGGGAGGGGGGGGGACCGCCCTCAATATCGGCCGAAACCGATCCGATACCGGGCCTGCTCACTGTAGCAGGCCCAAAACTAAAAAAAAAGGTTTTAATGGTTTCGGGCAAAACCAGTATCAGTTTCGCCCGAAACTAACATGTTTCGGCCCGAAACCGTCCGGTTTCGGCCGAAACCCACGTGAACTGTTTTTCCCTCAGATCTGAGGGAGAAGGGCCTGCTGCTGCTACTGCGTGCTGCCTGCTGCTGTTGCTGCGTACTCCTGCTCCCCTTGCGTGCTGTTGCTGCCCTGCTGCTACTGTTGTTGGCTGTGTTGCCGTCGTGCTGCTGTGCGCCTGTGCCCCAGCCTGGGTGAGGATCATTTAAAGGTGTAGAGGTTATTTTCTTGAGGTAAATTTAGGGTTTATTTATTTTATTTTGTGTTTTTTTGGTTGGGTTGAAAGTTTTTTTGTTGTAGGTTAATTTTTCAACCCTAATTAGTTCAGATTTCAAATTAAACCATAATTAGTTCCTTAAAATTAGGTTAATTGATAATTAAGCCCTAATTAGCTCATAAAATTTGGGATTTTGTCTAATTCGATTTACTTAGGCTCAATTGAAGCTCAATTAATCTTCATTGAAGAATTTAGGGTGGGAGCATGCTAGTAATTAAGTTTTATGAAGGGTGATTAAGGGTTAATTGATAATTAAGCCCTAATTACTTCATAAGAATTGGGTCTTTTGTCTAATTCGGTTTACTTAGGCTCAATTGAAGCTCAATTAAACTTCCTTGAAGAATTTGGGATGGGAGCATGCTGGTAATTAAGTTTTATGAAGGGTGATTAAAGTTTAATTGATAATTAAGCCCTAATTAGTTCATAAAAATTCGGGCTTTTGTCTAATTCGGTTTGCTTAGGCTCAATTAAGCTTCATTGAAGAATTTGGGATGGGAGCATGCTGATATTTAAGTTTTATGAAGGGTGATTAAATGTTAATTGATAATTAAGCCCTAATTAATTCATAAAAGTTGGGGCTTTTGTCTAATTCGGTTTACTTAGGCTCAATTGAAGCTCAATTAAGCTTCATTGAAGAATTTGGGGTGGAAGCATGCTGATAATTAATTTTTATGAAGGGTGATTATGAGTTAATTGATAATTAAGCCTTAATTTTTTCATTGTACTTACAACTATTTGTCTTTGACTGTCTTAATGCAGCATCATGTCTAGACGTGAACAAAGTCAGGAGCAGCAAGGGCAGGAGGATCCGGGGTGGGCCCACATCTCTTTAGTTGATGCTAAGAGAAGAAAAGTGAAATACAATTATTGTGGTAGGGAGATACATGGCAGAATTACTAGAGGAAAGCAACATTTAGCATGGGTAAGAGGAGAGGTGAAACAATGTGACAGATGTCCCCGAGAGGTCCGAGAACAAATGCGCTAGTGCCTTCTCGGCAAAAAGGAGAGGATGCAACAAAGGGCTAAAGATGAGGCTGAAATTGCTGAGAAGATTTCAGTCAGAAGGGTTAGGAGAGATAATGATGAGGAAGGCACTGAGAATTCAGATCCAGAGCTGACTGAAGCAAGGGAGCGTGAACAAGCCGCTCGAAGGAAAGGAAAGGCACCCATGGGTTCAAGGACCTCCTCCAATACAGTTGCACGACATCCTGACACTGGTGCTGCCCTGCAGAGAGTAGGCCCCATGGACAGCTATCTGCACAGAAGGTCCCATGCTACACAACCTAAAATCATGCAAGCATTGAGAGGGGTAAAAAAATCAGCAGAGGTTACAGGGCATGCATTTAAAAGTATCTGCAAATGATTTTTTCACGAAGGTGTCCCTGCACATGCAGTTGAAAATGAATATTTCCAACCTATGCTTGATGCCATAGCAGATGCTGGCCCTGGCTTGAAGGCCCCATCACGTCGAGACATATACGGGCGTGGCCTTGAAGGAGAGGTTGAGGAGCTCCATGATTGGGTTGAAAGCTTCAAGCATATATGGATGGAGAGAGGATACACCATCATGTGTGATGACTGGACTGGTACCACGAAGAAGTCCATGATTAACTTTTTGGTCTATTGCATCGAAGGTACAGTATTTGTTAAATTTGTAGATGGATCAAATTATGAAAAAAATGTCAATTATTTGTTTCATTTGATGGATAAGTTGGTAGACCAAATTGGAGAGGATAACGTTGTCCAAGTAGTGACTGATAATGAAGCTAGTTATAAGGCTGCAGAGAAGAAATTGATGCAGAAGCGCAGTCACTTATATTGGCTCCCATGTGCTGCACATTGTCTAGATTTGATACTTGAAGATATTGGGAAGGAAAATCATGTGAAGAAGACAATTGAAAGGGCACAAAAAATCACTCAGTACATTTATGGCCGTCCTAGGATCTTGAACATGTTCAGAGAGCATGCAAGTGGGGGGCGAGATATCATCCGTCCAGGGCCAACCAGATTTACTTCGAATTTCATTTCTTTGGAGTCTTTGCACGGGTATAAGATTGAGCTCAATTCTTGCTACTTTATCCTTATAGTTATGATCCGTATTTGATTCAAATTTCATTTCTTTGCACAGTTATAAGAATGAGCTGAAGCTTTCATGTATCACAATGCCCTGCGGGAATACATCGACAAGGCCAATGTTGATGCTCAGATGGAATATTTGGATGTCTGCCACATCGTGGAAGACAACAAATTCTGGGGCAGGGTCTCACGATACATGAAAGTAGTCACCCCCCTTGTGAAGGTCCTAAGAATGGTGGATGGCGATGAGAAGAATGATATGAGGTATCTGTATTTGCCAAAATAGAGTTGCAGGATTCCCTTCCCAGAGAATATGCAAAGTGGTGGAAAATTATTGATCATAGATAGGATAACACATTACACCACGACTTGCATGCAACTGGTGAGTGATTAATTGTATTGATATATTGTTCTTTATGTTATTTTATATCTAACATTTAATTAACTATATATAAATGCAGGTTATTTCCTGAACCCTCGATTTATGTACAATGCCAATGCACATGTTGATGGCGAGGTGCTTCAAGGCACTTTAAAAGTCATTGGTCGTTTATCGAGGACACCAGAAAAGAGACTTCAGGCTGAAATAGAGGTTGGTCTTTATTGATTTTATGAATAAGAGGTATAGAATTTACTTAAGTAGTTATGTTAATCTATTACTTTATCTTTGTAGATGAACTACTATAGAATGAGGACTGGGACGTATTCTGACTCCCAATTGCAATACGCTGTGGGAAGAGTGAGCCCAGGTATACTTTATCTTTGTGCTTTCTTAACCTCAATATGTATTAGTACATCATGGAGAATTGATTTTTATTTACAACTTATATTTAGTTATTTATGGTTGGTGGAATAGCTGATTGGTGGATAATGGTGAATAATAGAGATTTGGACAGTTCTGCATTAACTTTCATTGCAATCAGGGTGCTGAGTCAAACCACATAAGCAAGTCAATGTGAAAGAAATTGGAACACGTTCAGCCTTATACACTCAAAGGTTCGCAATTGGCTAAAGGCTGAACGGTTAGAAAAATTAGTTTATTGCCACTACAATATGAGATTGAGAATAAAAAATATGAAGTTGAGACAACAGTTGCGGGACAAACGCGTCGCTGAGGATGCCACTGCAGAAATTGATGTGGACGCTTTATTTGATGATGAGAATCCCTTGCAGTCTTGGGTGGAGATACGAGAGCAGGTTGATGAGCCCGTTTTTGATGATGATGATAGAAGATGGGCAGAGGGCATACTAGATGAAGATGAGCCAAGAGATCTAGAATTCAAAAGAGTAACAAAGAGGGCCAGAGAGCCTCAAGCGCACTAGAGAAGGGACCCAACTTTGTTTGTTCATGACACTGAGCAGCAGCCTGAGTTTGAGTCAGCTAGACACTTAGAATCAGATAGCAGGCCAGTCACTCCTAGAATGGTCAAGCCACCGGTCTCCTTAAGAAGAAGTACATCAGTGCATGGGCTAACTGAGAGGACTAGTGCTGCTGCTCGAGAGGACCCGACAATTGAGCAGTTGAAGTAGATTTATCTGAGACACACGCTAAGGGGAAAAGGATTCATGTGAAGGGTGACTGAAGAAATCACACCAAAACAGAAAAGAGCTGCCCCAAAGGTTAAAAGGCAACTGGTTTCTTATGGTGATGATGATGATGGTGGTGGTGGTGATGATGATGATGATGATCTCAGTGCAGCTGCATGTGCTACAGGTGCTACTACTGGCGGTGGCACTGCTGGTGGTACTTTCTCCTTCCACGCAGACACAGGCTGAGGATACAGTCATAATGAGCGAGGATATGATTCACAGAGTCAATATGGGCATCCATCAAGTTATGGAGGTGGTCAACAGGAGGCAGCCATTTATAGGTGGGGTCATGAACCAGCATTCCAGTTCCATCCACATCCGTCCAGTTCCTCTTCTCTTCTTCAAGATTCTTATGCTGATTCTAGATTCGAATCAAGCCGACAACCTTACACTCCAAGAGGGATCCAAAGAGGGATGCAGGACTTGGCTACCTCATTATTTGGTTATAGTGAATATACACAATACATGCAACTTGGTTATGGATATCAACATCAAGGCCCAGACGATGAGGGAGAAGGTTCTAGTTATTATCTATATTAGTGCATCACCATTTAGGTAAGGATCACGTTTATTGTACTGCTTGAACCTATTTCATGTTTAATATGTACTCAACAATATTAGTTTAACATGTTCAATGCTTACTTCATCACGTTTATTGTACTGCTTGAATCTATTAGTCTTCATGTTTATTGCACTTAATCCAATATCTTTATAGTCAAATGCATGTCTAATGAGTTTTTTGATTTTTATGAGATTATTTATATTTTTCAATAATTTTCTATTTTTTTACATTTATTTTGATCTTTTTTTATCATTTTCATTAGATTTCGGCCGAAACCGAAACCAAGTCCGAAATCGAAACTGACAACCTTGATATCATCATGTAATGCAACTCCTTGTTTTATCACACCAACATATGAAATAGTATTTCCAGGACGTAGAATTACTTCTCCAGCGTACATGCAGTAGCAAAATAAAGACTTCCTCAAGTGTGAACCCATGTGTTAATTCTACATTGACATTGAAACTAAAAAATAGAAAATCAGAGCGCTAATAATAAAAATAGAGACATGATCAGATTTTTTATCACAAAAATAGAGAAATGATCTACACCCAGACATGAGTCCGTTGTTCTTCTCACACATGCATGGTCAAAAAGATCAGATTTTTACGACAAAAACAGAGAGATGATTTACACCCAGACATCAAAGACGAAACTTCGAGAGTTTTATCAAAGATTCTGCTCTCTCCAAAGATTCGATCGTACCAGGGCAACGGTGTTTCAAAACCACTCTCTGGAACCTCCTGCTGTAGAGACAGAGTAGTAGTACCAGCGCCTTCGCGAGCGCTGTGGAACCTCCTGCTGCAGAGACAGAGCACCGGCACCTTCGCGAGCAGGCTTAAACCCCCAGACCCCAGCTTCTCTTGTGAAGGACTCCAACCTTTCGGCAACGGCGGAACCACCAACTAGTGCGGAACAGACGCTCCTACTATTGCGCCCCCAGTCGTTTCAACAGCCCCCTGCAATCCCGGCGGCGAACAACGGTCAGAATCCCCCTTCACGGCGACAAACAGTGGTAAGAATCCCCTTCACGGCGGTGAACAGCGGCGAACCCTACCGTGCAGCGAGCTTTCCCTCCTTCGGCTGCTGCTCTTCCCGTGGCCATGGGGGTAAAGCTGAGATACCACAAATCTACTAAATCTCTGAGGGCATTTTAGGAAAATACTTGATTCTGCCCTTTTCAGAAATAAAATTATATTAAAGTATTCTTTTTAGTTATTTTAAACTTAGTGTGCCCCTATTAGAAATTTATAAATTTATTTTGCCCTGTTTAGTAATTTTCTCTATTTTGAATCCCGAAAGTGTTCCGTGTGTTAAACATTTGGTATTAGCATTCATGCTTTGTTTCTGATCTACTCAACTTAATCAGTGTTAACACTGCTGAGTGCTTAAAATCATGAATTAATGAAACCTCTGGTTTTGTAGATGTTTGGATTTTCAGGCTGATTTGTCACTCAAACATACCCAAGTAAACTAGGCTATGCTTTATGATCCAAGTACGGTGTGAATCACATATTTGATGGGATCATGTCCTGGAATCCTTCAAGGATTTTGAGATAATTCATCTGGAGTATGGAATGTGATATCCAACACAAGATCTGTTGTCGATCCAGTGAACCTTAAGGAATCAGGTTAAGATAGAAACAGTCAGCTCAAGTCAGTTTCTGAAGAAGGCTACTGAGCCTTACATGTTAAAGTTCGCTACAATAGGTTCCTTCAGTTATTCCTTCAGCTCCCATCAGCTTCTGAAGAGATCTAGCAAGCTTTATTTCTGATGTAGCAAGCATCATCAATGTTGATAGTAACACCAGTGGTTGGGTCTAAGACCATGAGTTGTAGAAACATTTAGTATGTAGAAATTGAGTTTTCATACACAGCGTCACATCTTAAGATGCATTTTCAAATCCAGTCACATTGGTCACTAAAACATTCTTAAGACAACCAGGATAGTGCTGTGTTAACTAAGAAGGGCTATGAGATCATTTCTTTGAAGAGATCATGTCGAATGATCCTTCAGGTTTTTTGAGATATTTGAACTGGAGAGTGGACCATGCTGTATACATTTCAAAAATGTGTCCAGATCCAGGTTGCATAGTTTTCCTTCAAAGAATCTGGTTAAGATAGGAAGAGTCAGCTCCAGACAGTGACAAAGAAGGATAGCAAGCATTGCATGTTAAGGGGTGCTAAGATATGTGTCTTCCAGTTTTTCTTTAAGCTCCAGGCAGTTTCCAAAGAGAGCTGGCAAGTTTGATAATGCTCTGGGATGCAAAAGATAAGCCCAAGATCCCATTGTTCTTTTCCCTTTTAGAAAGTTTTTGACAGTTATCTAAACACATGAGATTTCAGCAATTGGAAGTGCTTTTTACGCTCAAGCTTCCTGTGCTACTATGTTTGCATTTAGCTGTTGTCTCATAATCATCACCTAGAAGGTTTCCCTTTTAAGATGGCTTTCCCATGGAAAGCAGCATATTTCATAGATTAAGCCTAGTAAAAAGCCCAGGACTTTTGGCCTGCACTTTTCATAGCCCCTGATGAATAATGCTCATAAATAATTCTTTCCTTTTTGTTTCACTTTATATGAATTGTGGTTCTAGGTGTGTTTTTTCTCTGCATGTTGGATTGATTAAGCTAGGTCTCATGTGGAAAAGTGATCATCTAGCTGGCCTGTAGAGCCTGAATGATGATGCCATATACAAAAATGGTTCTTGGACTTACTCTGAAATTGAAGACTACAACATTTGTAGGAAGGCAGGCATACTTTTGTTTTTTAAACATAACATTTTTTATTCATAGCTTCTCATTTTTATTGGATATCTTATTATGCAGGAACTAGTGAAACAAAAGTCTTTGATGAGCGAAGTCCATCAGGAAATGACTACTTATCAGAGGTGTGAGAACTGTAGTTTAGCTGTTATTACCAATTAATGAAGCCATTCAACAGAATACATCCTGAAATTTTTATAATATTTTTTTATTACTACTACTACTATTATTATTACTATTATTTGAACAACTACTAATTGATTACGTGACCAGGTCATAAGATTATCCTACCTACAAAGCAGCAAAATGGCTCCTGCATGGGAAATTACTAACCTTGCCTATGAGCTTTTGTTCAATCCTCATGGCTGGATGGAAAAGACAATACTAACAAGTCCAGAAAAAAAATGAAATTCTTGAGGAAAAAAATTGGATCTTTCATCAGTGATAGCATGTGTACTTTCCTTCCAGCATAGGCTTTTTGAGGGGTTACTATTTCTAACATTTTTTAGAAAAGTGGGCATTTGAAGTGTCACTTCTAAATACAACTCTTTGCATTGACGCTCGTACTTTAAAGAGAAGTATAAAACTATGTGGCATCTCTTTCTACTTCCCTACTGCCAACTGGAAAGTACCATGACATCCTTGCAAGTCACACCTGAAGGTGTCTCTTCACCAAGAATAGTATCTGTAACTAGTGAACCATGTCTATTTTGCTGTTGTTAAACAATCTGTGACATTATTCTATCTTGAAACCAATACTATTTCCAGGTTTGTAGAGAATGGGAAGCAAGAGCTCTAGAAGTGGACAAGGATGTTAGGTTGGCACTTATTCGCATTGGACTTGTTCTTGGCAAAGAGGGTGGAGCTTTAGGTATTTTCGGTCACCCAGCCGTTGCTGTTAGATTTTGATTTTTACTGTTGTACGAAGCATTTTTCATTCAACCCCAGACACAGGCATAATTAAGGATTCCAAGTTACTTGTATTGTTAATTTGAAAGCTAGGCACAAACCTAAAGTTGTTGTTGGACTAATTTGGAAAGAAGGCTCAGCAACCTCTCTCTCGTTGCACTTCAGTTGCATCTTTATTTCATTGTTGCTATGTATCTCGGGTTTCCTATGCTTCATGATTCATGGCCACATTGACTATGTTCTGGTTCCAGGACTAATTCTGTTGTTTACAAGAACAGTATTGTTGAACCCGAAAATTTCTATATACATATATATATATATATATATATATATATTAGAAGTGCAAACTGGGGGAACCTCCCCTGGTTACCCATTTAATGCAAACTAGGGGTACCTCCCCTGGTTCATCCTCCAAATGCAAACCGGGGGGAACCTCCCCCGGTTACCCATTTAATGCAAACGGGGGGACCTTCCCTGGTTCCTCATTTACTGCAAACCGGGGGGGCTTCCCCCGGCTCCCCATTAAAACCCAAACCGGGGGATTCCCCCGGTTCCCCATTTAAGTCAAACTGGGGGAACTCCCCCCGGTTTCCCTTCCACCTTAAATGTTAACCGGGGGGACCTCCCCCGGTTCTCCCATCTCCCTCTCTTCTTTCCACCATTTCCCACTTATGCCCCTCCTCCTTTCTTAACCGGGAGGGCTAAAATGTCCAAAGAAAAGACCTTTCATCTCCTTCCTCCAACTCCTATAAATAGGAGGCCTTGGCCATTGGAGGAGAGGGAGCTCTCTCAACTCAAATCCACCAAGGAGCACAAGCAAGAGGCCTGCGCAAAGGGAGACTTGGATCCCTGGGAGTTTCTTGAATAACTTGGATTCTCTTGAAGATCTTTAAGGATCCCTCAAGCATCCATTAAGGTGCAAGGTGAGGAAGGCACAAGAAGGCCTGCGCATGGATCAAAGGTGCTGAAGACTCATGATTTCTTTTGAAAGACATGAGGCAGGAAGCTTGAGGCATGAAACCCAAGAAAGAGGGGTTGCTCAAGGGTTCTTCTGCTTGTGTATGCACAAAGCAAATCAGAAAAAAAAGAAGATATTACACAGGAGCCCCTGTCATCATAGGAGGGGAATTATGCTTATGTCCCCATGCTGGGTATATTTGAAGATCAGAAAACTATGTGAATGGCTCTACAATAGCATGAGATATTTTCTGGAAAATTGGTATTATAAACCTGCCCCCGCACAAGAATAAATGAGCAAGAAACCCAAGTAGGTTTGGCGGATTATGAGTTTTCATCAAAGGGAACAAAAGAAAAAAATTGAAATTGCATAGCCCAAGGTTGTTTTGGTAAAGAAGAGGCTCCCTCTCTTTCTTAAGCCTTATCCGATGGGTCGAGGGGTTGAAGTATTTGGTCAATGATTTTTGAGAAAAAGAGAACCTGCGCACCCATTCTCCCCCTTGGCCTCTTAACCATGGCTTTCAAGGGTAATAAGTGCTCTTAACTAAATGGAATTTGGGAAGAGGGAATTAAATTCTCTTAGGCCCTCTTTAATTGAAGAATAAGGTGGAGTACCCCATCCTTATTCACGCTAACTGGTTTGGTTGCTGAAATAAGGTATTCCGACAAAAAGGTGGGTTAAGGGCCAAAAAGGTGGGTTAAGCATATTCTAGCAAAAGGGTGGAATAAGCTAACCCGAATACAATCAAAGTAATATTGTTTATTTTTTGGTACACCCTAACCCGGGTTATGATATCCCCCTTAACCTATTCTCCAATCAAAGAGGGCCTTATGGAATTAAAAAGGAGAAGTAAATGTCTAGTCAGGCCCTACGAGCCTTAACCGGTGGAGATGGAGGAGGTGGCTGCCCTTCTCCTCTCTTTTCTCTGCATCTGTCGGATGGAATAATTCTGAGGGAATAAATCCCACTGCCATCTTGACCTGTTTAAAAGGGGAATAAATGCCCTGGTATCCTTGGCCGATGGAGCTTGAAAAGGAAACCCCACTGCCATCTCAGCCCTCTGTTCCTCGATGGAGTCAAAAGGAAACCTTGTGCATTCTGCCCTAGTGCAATATTGTGAGAAGAAAATGTGAGAAGAAAAATGTGTATTTACTGCCTATGTGCAATTTTATGAGAAGAAAAAAATGTGTTTGTTCTCAGAAAGTATGTGAAATATGAGAAATAATGTGAAATTACACGTCATCCCCTGTCGTTGCACAAATTCGAAATTACAGATATGTCCCTACCATGGGATATTTCTTGAAAATCAAAATTATAGATATACCCCTGCCATGGGGTATTTTCTGGAAATTAGAATTGCAAACATATCTCGGCCACATGGAATTTTCTGAAAACCAAAATTGCAGACATACCCTCATCACAGGGTGCTGTCAGAAAATCTGAACATTGCAAAACTATCCAGAAGTCCCAGGAAATTACAAATAAACTCTGGAAGATGCAGAAATCGCAAATATGCCCCTGCTGGTGGGTTACAGAAAAAACCTGAACAGATTATAAATTGCGGAGATGTCCTGATTTACAGGAATACACCCGATGGTGGAAAATTGTAGAAAAACCCTGAAGTTTCAGAAAATTACAAAAGGTCCCCGATGACAGAAAATTACAGAAAAACTCTGAAAAGAAGAGAAATTGTAGAAATGCCCTGATCTATCAGAAAATTATGATGATATCCTGACTGGGGGGGAAATTGCAGAAAAGACCCTAGAAGGTTCAGAAATTGTATAAATACCCCCATTTATGGGAAAATTGTTGGGACACCCTGCTTGTGGGAAAGGGTCAGAAAATTGCAAATAAACTCTGAAAAGTCAAGAAATGACTGATAAGTCCTGAAGAACCAACAAATTGCACTGGGAAGTCAACAAATGAAATGACAGAAATGCCCAGAAATGATAGAAATACACTGGAAAGTCAACAAATGACAGAAATGTCAAGAAATGATAGAAATACCCTGGAAGGTTAACAAATGATGGAAATATCCTGGAATGTCAAGAAATGATGGAAATATCCTGGAATGTCAGAACATGACAGAAGCACCCCAGAGGCCCAGACAGTCAAAAATGATAGCAATGTCCAGAAAATCAAGAAATTACAGATATACCCTGGGAAGTCGAACAAATGACAGATAAGTCTAGGAGAATCAAAAAATTACAGATATACTCAAAAAGGGTCCAAAATCGCAAATATACCCAGAAAGGGCCAGAAACTACAAATATACCCTCATCTTGTGCAGAAATGTCTTTTATGGACACCAAGTCAGCTTAAGGGTCCAATCACAATTAAAAGAGCGATCGTGACTATGAAGTAACTCCGACGAGGCGATAGTGATCTTATTGACGATCCAACGAACCAATCATGATGAAATTTGGGATCAATAATTAGATATCGTTCAATAATAAATATGATGGTCTGATAGTGACCGAAAACAGATCCAACAGTTCGATCGTGATGAAATCCAAATCCAACCATCCGATCGGGGACAGAAGCAAATCTGAAGACCCGATCGTATAATCGAGACCAAATGTAAAGGGGTCTTAAAAGATCATGCATTCAAGGAATGAAAGCATTCAAAGTTCTTTGCAAGAGTATGCATCTTGAACGGGCGATCAGTAAAATCATGATCATTTGATGAAACCCTAAACATCATAATGGATATCTAGGCAAAAGGGCGTTCTTTGACAGTTAATCAAAGGTGTTCTGACTTAATGCCGATGTAAATAAACACCGACTATAGCCGGTAGAGAAATGCCCAGCATCCAAACCCTATATCGTCTGATAAAAAATGAAACGTGAAACAATCATGCACATGCTAATCAATTAGCTAAAATATGTGCATATTTATCCAAAAAAAGATAAATCAAAATTAAATTTATTTTTTTGCGTGTAAACAAGTATCTTATTATCTATATGCAACTTTATTTCATCCTTTGCTTATTTCGGTCAGCATTTCATTTGTACATGTTGTCTTATGTGTCCAATATTTACTCAACCTTGATGTACCATCCATTCCATTCATCCTCTTTCATGTATTTCAGAAAAAATGATTCCTTTCTTCATGATGTATGCTGGTGGACCACTTGGCACCGGAAGACAGTGGTAAGTTCTCTATTTTCTTATATGCAATGTGTTTAAAAGGTCCTTGAGCACTCTTTCAATAGAGCTTATTTGTCTCGTAAGGTTATCTATCCTTTGTCTCTTCTGTTATAGTATCATTTGTTATCAAAGAAAAAATGCAACTTCTGTTTCCATGGTGGCCTATTATGAAGGAATTCCACCTCAGGTCAGATACCTGGATCAGGATAGGTTGGCCTAATCGGTCGATCCAATAGGACCAACCTGATTAGGGATATAAAATAAAAAGGACATCAAAATTAGAAAAATGTGTAAGTGGTAGTACTCTTATAAGTGTTTATACAATACAAAAAATCTATACACATAAAAAGTACAAAGTACAAGTATATAATAGATAGGGACATTGCTATAGAATTTCAACTCATCTAACCCACTTGGTCACCCACTACCATTGGACCTAGTGTGTTGAGCAAGAAAAAAGAGGAGGGGAAGGAGGAAGGATGATGGTGGCAGTATGCTCAATGGCGGTTCCCTCTCTTCTTTCCCCCCTTTTTTTCTTCTTTTCCTCCTTTTCTTGAGACTACAAAATTGCTTGTAAGAAATTATTTAAAACCTCCTTTTGCAGTTACTTCACGTAAATTGCTTAATTAACCACTGCACATTTTGGTAGACATTTGCACATTGACTTTGTCTTAGATGGTGCAACCTCCTTTCTTGAAGCCATTCAAACAGTGAAATATATTATGTAGTTATGTTTGACTGCCATCTGGTTCTCATATGTGCATTGATATCATTTGTGTAGGTTTTCATGGATTCATGTGGATGACTTAGTGAACCTTATTCTTGAGGCATTGACAAATCCATCTTATAAAGGTATTACATTGTTTACCGGAGAGTGAATCCGAATCATCTGTTATCTTGAAGAAAAATATGAGATCATGTCATCTGAAATGTTGATGTTCGGAAGTTTAGCATTACTTTAAACTTCAGATAGGCTTTAAGACGGAGTTTTTGTCAGAAACGGATATTTCAGCAAATCAGATTTTTTATTTTAGAGTAAATAAAGAAGTTCATGTACAAAAGCAAAATGAAGAACAATGTTAATTTAGTTTGCTCTTATTTACTGCAGGGACCATACTATGATCAATGGCATTTGTTATGATTCTGTAAACCCTATAAAGATGCTTTTTTTCTCTGTAGAACGTGTATGACTTCTAATTTGGTTTACTTCTGTAAACATGAGTTTAGTTCCTTCAGATTAGCAACAAGTTGCTTGTTATTGTTACTTCCATGGCACACTGGTGTTCAGTTTTTAGATTTTAGTCAAGGACAGTATCAATCCCTAAGTTACTTGGCCTCACTATTATGTGTTCCATTTTTTTAAATAAAAAAGTTGAACCAGTAATCCATTTCATAGTGATTATTTTTCTTTTTCTAGGATCTTCTGTAAGTGATCTAGATTGTAGTTTCAGATATATCTGTTTTCTGTCTGTTGTCATCTAAACTTCATTTATGATATTTTCATGAGCTTTTCTTGCGTCAAATCTGCAACTCCTATATATTTCCAAAGGGCAATGAGAAGAAAGGGTAATTAATTCCTTGTGTGAGCTATACGCCATCATCGAAGTCTACTTCTTAAAGTGGCATCAGAAAATATAAAATTGAAGTACCCACCATTTCTTTCAAAGAAGTTGAAACCACGGGATGATAAAACTGTGTGAAAGACAAAAAGACCACCCCAGTAATTCATGTGGAATTGTGAGTTAGAATAGGAATGTTTGAAGGACTTAATACTGGGTGAATATTTGGAAGTACAAAGGTGCAATCAAGGCGGTGATGGTGGCCAAAATTACATCACCAAGATAGATCAAGTTACTGTTTGTTTGAGCATAATCTTCAATGGCAAACTTGCTAACTTCTGAAGTAGTTTGTTAACCTGCTGATGCCATCTGGAAAGTTCCTCTGATGCAAACAAAAAAAAATGGCATGCTTTAACCGGGATTTAGTTGAACTTAGCATGCTTCTATTAGAATGATTCTGACTAGCATTTAATCTTCTTAGAAGTACGTTGGATCTGTGTATATTTTTTCATATTGACTGGGATTTTGTCTGTTTGGTAGGGATAATCAATGGAACTGCTCCAAACCCAGTTCGGTTATCAGAAATGTGTGAAAACCTGGGTGAAGTTATGGGCCGTCCCTCATGGTTGCCCGTCCCAGATTTTGCACTGAGAGCAATGCTCGGTGAAGGTGCCACTGTTGTATGTGTCCTCTTCAACCACTCTAAACTCCAGATTTGTTGGCTATGATTAAGAGGCAGGTAGATATTTTATTTCCCATGCATGTTGGCTGCAGGTTTTAGAAGGACAGAAGGTGCTTTCCTCAAAGGCCCGAGAGTTGGGTTTCTCATATAAATATCCGTATATCAAAGATGCACTTAAGGCCATTATGTCATCATAGAATCATGGTTCAATTTAGTGTATATCTGCCATTTATTTGTTCTTTTCTCATGGATTTATATTTTTCTACTAGCATAAAGCAGTCCACTACAGCTATGATATTTTATGGAACCAGATGCTCAAGCACTTACCTGTACAGCAATGAGAAAATAAATTTTGAGACTGCTGGACATGGTGACAACTTGCCCTTTCTGCCATCACCCTGCAGAGATTTGTTTATCCATGTCACCTTTTTACTTGTCCTGCTGAGTCATCTCCCCTTTGTAACCAGTTTTAAATAATTGAACCAGCTGCCTAGCATAGTTGATTCACCACCCTTCCCCATTTGGGGGAGGGCCCGGGTTCGAACCCGATTATCCCCCGTTTAAAAAGAGACAGAGAGTACCTATTGAAAAAAGAATAATCATTGCATATGATGAAAGGCGATAGTTTTTTTTTTCACAGTACCCCATCGTTCATGTAATGAACTCTTGTAAACTTGTTTCTCCCTCAACAGCAAGGGAACATCAGGAAGTACCATGAGTCAGTGGTCATAGTATGATGTTCTATCTCTTTGCCCAATGGCGATTCCACTTTGAATAACGTAAACACGGATTTTTCTTCCTTCGATTGGCACCAATATACCATCAGTATCTGGTTTTTAGGTCATCCTTCCATTATTGATGCACTTGTCTCTATGATGTTCTAGTTTACTTGTTTTAAACTAGAACCTAAGACACAATGTATGTAGATAGCTTCAGACTGAAATCCATAGTGGTCTTAAGAGTCCTTCCAATTGGAAGTTGCGCGCAAGCTACATCCTCGGAGGCTACTATTACCGTAGTTTCTCATAGTTGAATTTTTATGACGATGATCGTCTACATATAATTCAAAGAGGCGTCAATAGGAATAGTTGAAATAAAAGATTACATCGACATGTAAGATTGGGGAGGGCTTATCTCCTTCTGTCATCTTGCCACCTGAGCTAGATCAATCAAATACATACATGTTTGCATGCCTAGGCACAAGTGCAACAAACTCTAGTACGGTGTGAATGGAAGGATGCAACACCTCTTTCTATCTCAAAATGACTAATCTCTTAGGCCCAGTTTATTTCGCGGTTAGGATAAGGGGGCGATGAGAGAGAGCGATGTGAACTTCACCGCTTTCTCACACACAAATGTGTTAATTAAGATCGATTAATACATTCGACTCTCTAAGATTATTTGCATTAATCGCACCCAGTTAACAAATGGGGTCTTAAAAGATATACAATCTCTATTGTTAGATCTCTGTGTCTCATCTATTTCTGAGACTAAACTGTTGTCGATCTCGATTGGGGAGGGCTTATCTAGAAATTTGAGCTCCGGAAAGAAATGTCTAATTAAAGAAAGGAGCATCACCCGTACCCATTCCCTAACCCCCAAGTGTGAAGAGTAATATTTGATGCAGGCCATATGCCATGCAATTGGGCATAGTCATCGTACAAACATCATTCAACACAAACAAGATAGCTGGAAGAGACCAATAGGACCATTGCCGGTAGACACGTTACTCTGTTCACATCAGGTTGGCAGTAGTCACGTCCATCTCCTCTAGTCATCTTGCCACCTGAGCTAGATCAATCAAATACATACATGTTTGCATGTCCAGGCACGAGTGCAACAAACAGTAGTACGGTGTGAATGGAAGAATGCAACACCTCTTTCTATCTCAAAATGACTAATCTCTTAGATCCAATTTGTTTCGCGGTTAGGATAAGGGCACCGATGAGAGAAAGCGATGTGAGATCCACCATTCTCTCACACACAAACATGTTAATTGAAATTGGTTAGCGCATTCGACTCTATGAGATTGTTTACGTTAACTGCACCCGATTAACAAATAAGATCTTAAAAGATCTACAATCTCTATTGTTAGATCTACGCGCCTCATCTATTTGTGATATCTGATATGAGACTAGACTGTTACGGATCTTTCACATAGAACGTAAGAAATCGTCTCCCCACTTTTGAGGCACTACCCTTTTAGGTCCCTTGTGTCACTCATCTCCGATGTTTATGTACATTTTCTCTAGAAAAAAAAACACGAGAAAATGAGTTCCAGACACCAATGGGTAAAGAGTTGGTTCCATTTCAAAATAATTAACCACTTCTAAAATTCACGCAACCTATTATTAAATCTCTACCTTCTAATCTCTCGCACATGAATCTGACTTGATGCACACACGAGTAATTGTACAAGTTTGGACATGCAATGAAGTTTTTTTTTTTTTACAAATTCCCATGATCTTCAAACCCACCTAATCTACATGTCTGTCCAACTCAGACTCTAACCATATGGCTCAAAAAATTCAAAAAAAATATAATAAAAAATTCAATAAAGAATAATACTCTCGCCCTATATGTTATCAACCCCACTAACTCATGTAAACTTAATTATAGCTGAGCTAATCACTCGAGTTTACCTTTTTTTTTTTGATAAGTTAAGAATAAAGATGAGAAAATTTACGACTCTCGTTCAACCAATAAGATTTGAACTCATAATCTCCCTCGCGTAGAAGAGAAAAGTGAATCATCAAATTATAAATTTATCTTATTTATTACACGTCAATATATGACGTAAGACAAACTCGAGTTACCGGATATGGTGGCGACCCCATGTGAGCCTTCGTGTTCTCGAACGTTCACCCCCACAGCCCATCCGCACCTCAGGATTTGGGGCCACTCGTGAAAAGACATGCAGGCGTCCTGGGGCGAATTCTGACCGGATAACCTCGCTCCCGAACCCGGGCCCAGAATACCCGGACCGCGACACGTGGACGGCTCCCCTTCGGTCTTCCCCCTGCCGGCAGTACCCTCCCCCCCCCCCCCAATCCTCCACCACTTCTCGTTACCTCTCCAGTTTCTCTCTCTAATTTCTCTCTCTAGACTCGTTGCCCCCGTCAAATCGACAGCCGCAGATCAAAAGCAGGTTGGGGGGCCAAAAAGTCGCCGAGTCCTCGCGATCGTCCTCGTGCGGTCACCACCCGGAGGCGCCGCCCGTGGTCGGCGTTTTTTTTTTCAGAAAAGTACCTCATAATTATGTATATGTATATATATAATCTTTATGTTGAGGCGATATTGAAAAACGATGCGGGAAAAGACTGAGGAGAGAGATTTTGAGTTATCTAATTATTAGAATCTCTCTTCCTTTATTTTTTTTTAAATATCTAAATATCTCATTAGTTTTTATTTTATGATAGATTTCAAGATTTAGAAAGAGTTAAAAAAAGAAGAGAATTAGAAAATTTCTAACTCAAAGTAAGGGTGGACTAAAGGATTGGAGAATTTAAAATCAGAAATATCATCCTCATAATATTCAAGCATATAATCTTAAAATTACTTTATATTTTTTACTCCCAAAATACCATGTTTTTATGAGATATGTCCAATTATGTATTAAATACTTTATTACACTCGGCTTATTATTTGCACTTGTAAGGCCTCCTTCGATAGATCACATACAATGATTGCATAGAGATGTTGCCTTGGATAACGTAGAACTATAACCTTTACATGATATCTTCACAATTTGGCATTTGCAATATTCTTTCAAGATAGAGATGAAAAATGCAAAATACTCGTGAAAATAAATTATGCCATTATTTGAAAGAGAGTCTACATTTATTATTATTAAAAATATACCCACATGTGCGCTGTTTTTGCAAGTTCTGAATGCAAATTTAGGTTACTTGCCATCACAACACAACTTTAAACCATTCTGTTTTTTAAATTAGTGAAATTTTAATTATTGAGTAAAATTAATTAAAAAAAGTAAATCCTCGCTACCTCTTTTCTCTCTCTCTCTCTCTCTCTCTCTCTCTCTATATATATATATATATATATAGGGGAGAGAAAATGATCAAATTTTAAGTCGTTAACTGTTTTTGCTCCAATTTAAAATGCCTTTTCTTATCCATCAAACTACGAGAAAAAGTAAAAGAAAATCGTGTGTAAGAGTAAACGATGAGATTTTCAAAATTTACCGACCTCAACCAAGTAAAAATGTTTCTGACAAAAAAAACCAAGTAAATATGTAAAAAATATGACAGCGTAGGATAAAAGAAATTAGTAAAAAAAATTAACTACCGATTAAATACAAAAAAGCGGGGTGGTCTCCACCACCACCACTACCACCACCACCAGCAGCTCCTGTTGAAGTCGTCACCTTCCCCTCCAGCGCACGAATGTTCTACTGACATCTGCTGCGTCCCAACCCCCCCGCCCCAACTCCTCTCTCTCTCTCTCTCTCTCTCTCTCTCTTCAGGCCATACTCTGAGGAAGAGTCGGAAGGGGGGAGGAAGAGTCGGAAGGCGGCGGCGGCGGCGGCGGCGGCGGCGGCGGCGGCGGCGGCGGCGAGCTGGCTGCTGCTGGTGCAGATGGCTTGTAGTCGGGGCGGCGGCGGAAGCGGCGGTGGGAACTGGTGACACTCGGGGTGGAGAGGGCCGGAGACATGCGGACCATCTGCGACGTCTGCGAGAGCGCTCCCGCCATCCTGTTCTGCGCGGCGGACGAGGCCGCCCTGTGCAGATCTTGCGACGACAAGGTCCTCCTCGACTTTGCCCCGGCTGGCCGTCCTGCTTTACGTTATCTTATTGTAATCTGCTACTCTAGATTTGGATTTAGAGGTGCCCGAGTATGTGATCGAAATTGTTCTTCTGTTCCCTGTTTCGATTGTCGCTCACCCGATTTACTTGCTGATGGTGTGGAGCCCGCCAGAGGTTCTTGTTATTGTGCACCTGCTGGGTTCGTGTTCTCTGATGTACATTTTAATTACCGAATGCGCGTCCGGGTTCGGTGTGCATGGATTCTGTGCACGGAAGGTGAGTTCTTGATGTTGGATTAGTGCAAACGATTCGAATGAAAACTAATGAAAACTTTGGATTTTAAAGAGTGAAAATGTACTTTTATGAGCGCTGTGATTCTTTAAGCTTCAATCGTAGGTCGTTTGTTCTTCAGCTGCAGTTAGAAGATTTACTGTGCTTATATACGTTTTCAACCCCGTAACGGAACCATAGGGAGATGGGATAAGTTGAGATGCACTTTGGATGCTCTGGCTGTGAAATCTGTTTAGTTTTGTTGCAGAAAGTAGCCCAGAATTTTTGTTACGATTGACATTGCAGTCCCTTTTTAACTAGTATCATTCTGAGTAGCAGTTTTGATGAAATCATGCATTTGCAGTGATCTGTGACAACGAAAGACAAAACTGAGAAGTTGGAGTCTGGGATGTCGTAAGAGGATAAGATAGGAGAATGTTTATGAGAGAACAGCTTCACAGTTCTAGTAGAATCCCCATTTTCTGCAGGCTTAAAGGAAAAAAAAAAGGAATAAGCACTGTGATTATGGTGTTAAAAATCCTCTTCTTACTACTGCAGTCATTAGAGACCTACCAGCTATTTTAGAATAGTTATCCCTAGTCTCTGAAAAACCCCTTGGTAGGCAGTCAATGACAGTGGAAAATAATCAGTTATCACACATACAATGAGAATAATATTGGGGGTCTCTGGCATACTAACTATCACCTATTTTGTTCCAATCCTCGGGTCAGAGATAACATATGGATACCTGATCCTATTCTTGGCCAATATCTTTTTCAAAAGAGGAAGCATTGATAATCAATCTATACTCGGCATACTTGTACCAACAGTGTTTTGCCATTATTACTGGGACTAAATGCTGGTGGCACCTTCTTTATCGACATTCATTTTGGTTTTTCTTGATTCTTCTTTTTCTTTTGAGGGGGATTTTTGTGATCTTTCCTGATTTTCTAGGGTTTCCTTCAAGCTTGCATCGGTGTTACTGCTAATATGAGGGTGAAGAATGGTGCGGACAGAAATTTTTCTCAGGGTCCTGAATTCTGATATCTTCTCGCATTTGGTTGGAAAGTGAACAGGCTTCGTGCAATATGAATGATGAGATGGGAATCATGGGATTGAAGTATGAGGGGCTGCTTTACCGATCCACGTAAGTCTCTCTACTATGTGTGCTACCATCATGGGTGCAATTTGTGTATGATGGGGTTCACATTTTCTCAGTTAATGGCTGCATTTTTTTGTGGCATGTGAAGGAACTTCATGTGATGGCCTTCGTACATGGTTAAGGGGCTCTGGTCCCAAGAGCAGGAGAATGGGGCAGCTACCTGAGACTATTTGTTGCCATGGTGATTGTGAGTTTAACAGATGTGATTGTCTGCCACTGGGACATTATGCCTGAGGTGGGATGTGCAGCATGTGCTAGTGGTATGCCTAGGGCTAGGCTAAATCTGAAGTTTAAAGGCCATGGCTTCAGTCAGGTCAAGTTGGGTGGTGCTGTCACATAGGTGTGCAAAGAAGGAAGCATTAGCCTATGTGGGCACAAAAAGTGGCAGAGGCCGTTGGCTGAGCATGGCACACCCCTTCATGGAGTATTAGGAGGTTAGGTGGCCCCAAGTCACTTCAAGTGAATGTGAGAGAAAGGAGCATCAGCGGATTTGGAGGAATGGGTGGTGACAACGGATTAGAACCCTGTCAGCAGCCAATCACAATGCTGATGGCCTTGAGGTTGATTTATCGTCAGCGCTCGGGCATGAGGACTGGAGGACAAGGATGGAGATGGTGACGGTAAATGCAAGGTGGATGGCATGTTTGAGACATGTGATGGTGTGATGAGGCTATGTTGTAAGGCCTTGTTTTATACATTCCATCAGGGAAGAAAACCTTTCATATGTGGGGCGTATCAAACATGTCGGAGTCTCCATTGATGGTCTCCTCTCTAGACATGGAATGTATCACAACGGTGAGACTGGTGATGACAGATGCTTCTAGTCAGAGTGTGGATGTTATGATTTGATGGCTCTGACCTCTGACAGGCATTGGGGAAAACAGGAAACATGAGACCATGGCTGGTGAAGTACAAAACCTTTAAGGAACTAGATTGCAGTTTAAAGAGGCTGAGATTGGAGGTCGAAGATAGGATGTAGAAGAGATGAGAATCATATCAAAGCTTCAAATAACCCATCTTGATGTATCAAAGGAGTAGCAAGCAGCACCATACCATGGCTATAAGCAAGGCCCAATTGGTGGAGGCTTTAAAGATGAATGTTGTGAAGAACGCAGAACTATGGAAACAGGCTGGGGAAATTAGAAATATGGTTTCTGAGGATAATTTATGCTTGTTTCCTGTTGGTTTTGTTATAAGTTCTCTAGAATAGTTAAGGCTTAATTTTGAAGCTGGGAGTAGCTTGGAAGTATAAGTGTATACATGGGGCATCAGGGGAAGGGGAAACTACAGGAACAATGTGTGTGTGTGTGTGTGTGTTTTGGGCTCCAATACTTGGATAGCCTATGCATTCTCCTCATTTCAAATATTTGACATTTCAGCATGTTTTCCCCCGTCATTAATGTTTAGCTTTGTAACAAGGATTTGAAAGCTGGAAAGTGGACTATAACGCTAATTCAGGTGTGACTCTGTCAAGTATTTGCCCAGCTTTGGCTTGTATTCCATTGTGCTCTGTCTTAACCCCCTGACAATCTGACCAAGTCAATCATGTTTGAACTTTTATTATTTATAAAGCAATGAATTTTACCCTTTTAAAGTAGACCAATGTTACCTTTTGGAATGTAAGTACAATCATAATGCATTATGGTTTTAGAGGTGAAAATCGTTGTGCCTGTTACTTTCTGCTAACCGCATGGCTTGGGGCCATGCATTAGTATGACTTCTGGGCTGATCGTCGAATAGAAAAGTTAGATGACATTTTATTTGAATCTATGCATTCAAATACATATTTTTCAAATAAATTCATCTCAATAAATCAGCTTCTACCGAGAAATAATTCTTCTTGTTAATTGTCCTATAGGTGGGGCCTCTGCAAATTCACTGCTTAGCATATCAATTTGATGCTCATAAGCATCATGTTGGGAGCATATGATGCATTTTAACATGTTATTGAACCTAATTGCCAACCCAAAACTAGAGTTAGTGGGTGAGAGGACCTATAACTAACATTGGCACGGAGTGTCTAGAGATACTTGGTACGGGAATAAATGGCTTCTGCTAACACTCCCATGACAAACACGGGTGGAGTCATATAACAAGGGGCACTCCTTGAAACCTTGTGACCAAGTGGGGACTGGGGAAGCCCAAGATGTAAACTGGCTCTGTGACCATCTTACTGAACCTAATTACCAACCCACAGCTTTAGTGTGTGGAGAAGCTCAGAACTATCATAGGCATGGAACTGCTCATGAACAATTGGCATGGGGCTGAACGACTTTCACCAACGTTGCATATGTCAAGCACCCAAGTTTTTGTTGTCCACCTTATCCATGATGTTGACTTCCTTTTTTTCTCTTTTTGCCACATTAATGTTATGCAGAAAAGGGCATGTTGCTCGGAGGGGGGGTGATGGAGGTGGTTGGTTGAATGGTAATGCACCCTGTCATTGTCCATGAGGTTGCACATTCAAGTCAGCTTGTTGACAAGTGTTGTGTGCTTGATAGAGGGTTATGGATGAAATGTCACTCGCCTCACCCAGGGATAGGCTGCACAGGCCAGGGGTTGCACCAGCAGACACCCCTGACGCAACTAATGAGCCCATGAGGATGCATATGACACCAGGGTTTAGAACACAATTCATAGGCACCTCTAGGCAGGGCCGTAGGGTTGGTTTCCCTGGACATAAAAAAGCAAGCCTAAACTTCTACTTCTTTTGTGGGTTTGCTTTTATCAATGAAGATGTTTCTTGCTATTCAGCCCTGAGAAGTGGCTGACAAATGTCATCTGTTCCTTGGGATTGCATACCCAGTCACAAACCATGTTGATTAACCTAGACATATCTCAAACTATAGTAAATGAAAGTTCATGTCCTCAACACCATTGACATGGATGCACTTTATTGAACTGTAAAGCATATGACATCACACTGATAACAGTTTAGATGTAAGGCAGAAAATAAGTTCAAAGCACTTTGCTTTGTGGTTTCAATAATGTTGCTATCAACACTCACCTTCGAGAATTTATATTGGTGACGAGCCAAAGTATTCTGTCATGATGTTCAGCTCTAAGATCTAATTCCATAGTCTACACAAAAGTAAAGAAGGGGAATTGATATTTATGGAAGATAAGCAGTGTAGGGTTGAAACTGCAATTAAGAGAGTCAATGCACTGAGGATAACAATATGCTTAGGACTATGGCAAAATGAGACCGAGCTGGTGATCCCTTCGTTTTCTCAGGTGTCTTCCCATTTTATTTACTTTAGCACTATATGGTGACAGGGGAGGAATCACCAATGGATCATCATCATCATCATCATCAGAGCCTTATCCCAATTAATTGGGGTCGGCTACATGAATCTGTTCCGCCAAAGATTTCTATCAAGTGCAATATTCATATTTAAACTCAAGGAACTAATGTCCTTCCTAATAACATCGCACCATCTCATTTTAGGCCTTCCTCGAGCTCTTTTGCTAGCATCCACTAAGATTTGATCACATCTTTTAACCGGCGCTGAGTTAGGGCGACGAAACACATGTCCAAACCACCTGAGTGTATTTTCTCTCATTTTACTATCAATTGGAGCTATCCCTAAGTCCTTACGGATGCGCTCATTCCTAATCTTATCTTTCTTAGTCTTGCCACACATCCATCTCAACATCCTCATCTCTGCTACACACATTTTGTGGATGTGTTCCTTTCGTACTGCCCAACACTCGGTACCATATAACAGAGCGGGTCTCACAGCCGTTCTATAAAACCTCCCTTTGAGTTTCACAGGCATACGACGATCACAAAGGACACCTGATGCACTTCTCCATCTTAACCAGCCTGCCTTAATCCTATGTGTAACGTCATCATAAATCTCCCCATTCTCTTGTATGATAGACCCTAAGTATCGAAAGCTACTACTCTTCGGAATGTTATGTCCATCAATTAGAACCATGTCTTCCTGAACCACTCTCCCATTACTAAAAGGGGAGGAATCACCAATGGATACAAGGCATAAATCCAACCACAGCTTGTTCATCTGCTAGATTGTTTTTCTTAATATGATGAATTATTATATTTGCTTCTCCATGATTTTTTATAATTTTTTTCTCAAAGCAAAAACTGCCATATTGAGGTTCTGTCTTGGGTGGTCCCTGGGTGTGGGTGGGGGGGGGGGTCAGGGAGAAGAGTTCTTGGCAAAATCTCGGGAGACTGGTAATGGCAGTGCTGCAGTGCCGCAGTGGAGATCATGAAATGTTTTTTGGTGAAAATTTAGAATGCCATTAAGAATTTAGATGCACAATAATCACATGACTTGTGTGAACTTTGTGTGTTTTTGGCTGGGTGTTTTCCGGCTTTCTGGTTCTCAGCATGCTGGAGATGAAGGAGGAAAAAAAAACTACCTGCTTCTATCATCTCTACTGCCCGGCCCCGTTGCCACTACTGTCCAGTGCAGCTGCTGCTGCTGTAGATGCCACTGCCATTGCCGCCTCCTCCACAGCGGCTTCCTCCATTCTACCCTGCGCCTCTCTGCAAGAGAAAGAATCAGGAGGTAAATGGGTAGGACTGCTGAAAATTGCACGAAAACCCCAATAACCTTTAAAAACAATTAACAGTGGGGCAGCCCAGATCAGTTGGGGATTGATCTTGGATCGGCCAGATCAGTTTTTGGGCCACCGATCTGAGCCTGATACCTGAGTTTGCCTACCTGCTTGTATATGGCCATAGCTTCGTCCATTAAAGGTTCCTATTCCATCGTTTAGTTTCACATTCTGTGGAATGACCTTCCAGAGTAAGCAAGAATAGCAAGTGACTTGCATAATCTATGTCAAACTCTAGATGAATGAACATTACTCCAACCTGGCTTTGTTGAGGGAAAGCATATAATTGGTTGATTGCTTGACTTCCAGATCAAACATTGGCCTATATCATTCAGTTCTGTGTGTTGTGGCCTATTCCTACTTTGATACAGAAGGAATTCTCCTCAAATAGCCTTCTTGACTAAAATCTCAATTAGTTAACCAGAAATGAAATATGAAAATAGAAAAGAGGAAAAAGGCAAAAGTGAGAAGCAACAGATTGTGTGCATTCTGATCATATAGATACTGAAATATAAAACTAGCACCATAGAGAAGAATTGCTGCATAATTCCAAGTCCATTTCAGCAGTAAATTCTGTGCTCTTTTTCCCACTTTTCTGAGAAGGCGGATGGGATATGCAGTGTAACAGTATAATGGAGTCGAAATCTTTAGTGTATATAAAATATAAGAAATGATGTGTTTTGGGTCTTCTGAAAGCTACATTTTGTTGTCATTATCAGATTATACATCTCTTCCAAGACATTACAATATAAGACATGCTTGCTTTTCCGAAGTTCATCTATTTTGTGCCTTGCTATTTATACTTGCATTTCTGATGTGCTGGTCCTGTGGCCCTTATTATGCCTCTGATAGGTCAATGATGACTAGTTATTCTGAGATACTTGTCCAAACTTTACAAACCAATGCCAATGTCAAAGCTGCAATTACTTGAATGACATTGGGTTTTGAGAAGTGATAGAGGGAATGAAATAGAGATGCTTATGGTTTCTTGATTCATTTGAATGAAGGGGGGGTGATATTATTATGAGACAACTTATTGATTAATATGGTCTGCATGCTCGATTCTTTAATCTGTTTGAGATGGGGCCCCTAGAAATGAGAATTAAGCGAAGGCTCACACTGTGCAGGGTTTGAAAGTCTAGCTGAATCAATCACTGAAGTAATTACTGCCAATGCATCCAGCAATTTGCTATTTCTTTCTCTTTTTTTGAATTATTTGTTGTTTCAAGTTTTTTATGCATAGAAACTGATTTGTCCACACAGATTTGATCAAACCTTCTGAATCATGGTTCAGTGGGTGCCTCTTTCTTACGTTACAACAAACTATAAATAATATAAAAGTTGAAATTTGTTTCATTTGGTTGCATGTGGTTAATACTTAACACATAGCCATATTTATGCAAATAGTTATTTAAACTCTCTTTCCTTTGTCTTTTATGCTGACCTTGCATTTTTAGCTGGAGTTTTAGCACATCTCTTCTGATTGGAATTTGATAGAACTATTGAAATTGTGGCATTTTATTGCACTGGTGCCAGGACACAAATTATTGTTTGCTATCATAAATTGTATTTGATGCAATACAAGCATTTCTTGTTTTGTTATTTTAACAAGACTGCGTAGAAACTTTTCCCTAATTTGGGTTTCAGGTCCATATGTGCAACAAACTTGCTAGTCGGCATGTTCGTGTTGGACTTGCCGACCCCAGTGATGTTCCTCGCTGTGACATATGTGAAAATGCTCCAGGTAATGAATGTGTCATCCCTTCACAATATCTATTTTCAGTTGCGATTCAGATGAGTCACATTTTTCTGGCGCTGGATTCAGCATTCTTTTTCTGCGAGATAGATGGAAGCTCCCTTTGTTTGCAATGTGATATGATTGTGCATGTTGGAGGTAAACGAACTCATGGACGGTATCTCTTGTTGAGGCAGAGGGTTGAGGTTAGTCTCTATTTGGAAGTGAGCAGTTTAAGTTCACTGGTTTTGTGTCTGTGATCTTCCTAAATCAACACCTAACTGGTATTTGTATAGTTTCCAGGGGATAAACCCAATCATTTTGAAGATGCAGCATTGCAACCAATAGATCCAGTTGATAATAAGCAAGAGAAACTGCCAAGATCTATGATAAAAGATAAATTACATGAACACCGAGTTGCTTCTACTCTGCAGTCAGAATCTGTTGCTTATGACCATGGTAACATGGAAACTAAAATGATTGATCTCAATGCCAGACCCCAGCGAACTCGCGGGCAGCCTTCAAATACTCAAGTATGCATGTTTCTTTTCATTTTTTTGCTTTTTTCCAATTTAGCTTTTTTTTTGGCTGATACTGGAGTCACATTCCACATTTGACTCTGAAATTTGGTTATTCATGTTATTGATGCCGAAGTTTGGTTGTTGCTAGATGCTGATGTTCTCTTTTTCACTGTAAGTCTCAGGGTGTGGACATCCCAAGTGGTAACAACCATGAAGATGCGGGAGTTATTCCTCTTGGCTCTTTCAGAAGGGACGCCGAAAAATGAAAATGTGCAATTGTAGCATATTCCACTCTCTTTTGCCAACTTGGCAAGCTGACCGCCGGGTCCTAAGATGGTATGTAATGTCTAAGGTCAAACTGTAAAGATCCATTAGCTGTGTCGCAGTGTACGAATAGACGATCTGTATGATTTCTTCTGCAGGAAGCCGTTGCATGCTTGGAATTGTAAAATTATGACATTTCATGGGGTTTTTTTGGGCCTTGTTTACAAATAAAAATCTTGTGCATGTGAATGTTTTATGGCTCCTGGTCTTTTTATGTATTTGATTGCCGAGTATTGGAGAGTCTTTTGGGGTTCTGATACTTTTGAGACGTAAAATCCAACGATGTTTATTCATGAAGCCTGAGGATGTGAGGTTTATGAGCATCGGAAGGTGGAAACTCCATCCATGATCCGTCTTCAAAAGAAAAGGGGAACAAGAAAGGGAACAAATTTCCAGTGGAAGACAGAGAAGTGGCTGAAGCGCAAAAGAAGAAGAAAAAAAAAAAGGAAAAAAAACCGACGATCGTCTTTAGGGTTCATTCCCATTACATTGTTCAACGGAAGAATCATGTTTCATGAAACAAATGGAAGAGCTCAATCATCTTATGAATCCGTACACGTTGACCCGTAGCACAAGGAGGGAACGAGTGTCTTCAATGTAGTTTGGCACAAAACACTGTAAAACACCTTGTTCCATGTGTTAACGCCATGTTTATGTTGGGCTACAAGTCACAGTTCCAAGCAGTTAGTAAGGGGCTGCTTCTGGTCGTTCTCTTGTCTTCCCTTGGGAATTCTAGTCCCATCATTTTGCAAACGACCCTCCTTTGTGGCTCTCTCTCTTTGCAAGATGCAAGCCATCGTCTAGTACCACTGTCAAGCTTCTCCCCCAACGTGTGGCGTCTTCTCATAATTATTGTACCCAGAAGAGTACCGGCAAGGCCTCTCATCAGCATTGGGTGCGAGCGTATTTGCTCCTGAACTCCCACATTTTTGGGGGTAGACGCGCAAAGATTACAGTGTGGTTGATTTGGAAGTCCCATGAGATGCGTTGGCTGAATTCGTTTCGACCGTAGGATGGAAAGACCATTTGCACCCCAACATATAAGACTGCTCTTGGGTACTTAAAAGACATGGAAATTACCTGTTACACCGTGGGGTGTGTAGTCAATGTTTTTCATTATATATATATATATATATATATATATATATACATGGAAATTACCTGTTACACCGTGGGGTGTGTAGTCAATGTTTTTCATAATATATATATATATATATATACTCATATTGATCAACTTTACGAAGATCTCATTAGATTCCGGAAGCTCGTAACATTGATCGGAGAAGAAGCAATGACGGTATCTGAGGAATAAGCATCGACTAACTCTGTGACAGCAGCCGCGATTTAGTTGGTACCATCCAACCGAATCTAATTTAATCATTTACTCATTCATATATATATATATATATATCACCTGATCTCCATCAAATCACATGTATGTATAGTCCACTTGCGGATCATAAGACTAAAAAAATAAAGAGATTTTTACATGAAAATTATTGTTAGAAATAAATTTATAAAAATTATTTTTAAAATATATTAGTAAGTATATTATTGAGTTACTTTAAATAATACATACTTATTATTTAAACATAATTTTTTTACAAATTTTTGGTAAAGAAAGTGTAGTCAAATATTTTTTAGAATATATATATATATATATATATATATATATATATCACTCGATCTCCGTCAAATCACATAGTCTGTATAGTCCACTCGTTGATCAAATGATTACAAAATAAAAAAAATTGTATGAAAATATTATTAGAGATGAATTTACAAAAAAAATAATATTTCTAGAAATATCCTTTTTAGTCAAAATATATGAGATTTGTGTTATTTAGAATGATATCGGGCCAGTTCGTACAAAATTTTGTCATATTTTTTATACATGTAATCGTAAATAATATGAGATTTTTTTTTGTGTGTTCATGCAACCTGTGTTCTAAGTTTTCATGTGTTTTCATCTCTTTGGCCTTTTTGGATGGTTCTTCAGAAATGTTCGGTTGTTTCATTTTTAACTTTCACAACTCAACGACAGAATGGCAAAGCTAGTTTATCTTATTAAGATGGGGAGAGGAGAAGGATAGTTTAGGTGACATGCTTACTAGTCTAGACTTAACAATTTTAAAATCAGATAACAGAAATGAAAATTATAGATAAAAAAGTTCAAGTCTTCGGGAATTGATCGTTTAAAGAAATCAGTGTGCCCAAAATTAATTCAGAAATTAAAAAAATGGGCGAGTGTGATCAACTCCATAGGAAGAATGATGCTCCAACCTACAATATGGAATTGAAAACGTATACGTGAGTAGTTACAAGAGGCTTAACACGTTAACGATATAAAAGTGTCATAGCCACAGATTCAAAGTGAGAGTCTTTGGGATTCCACATATGTTTCATATAGCTTCTTGGTAAAATACACCTCGGTTTGTAGCAGAATCCAGTTGTAGCCAATTACCCTCCACCATGCATCCCTCACATAGTCAAAAAACTGTTAGGAACTGCAGAAATGTTATTATGTTATTGCAGATTTATTGCAGAATTTATAATTATGTTACTGCAGAAATTAGATAATAATAGGACTGTTTCGCACGGAAAAATTTAAGAAGCTCATTTGTTGAACATAAATGTGTATTTGTTAGTTATTTAAATAGCATGCGTATTATTAATTCTATAAATTTAGTTTATCATACGATTTTAGATTCAAGTACTCGACATTTCCCTACCAATCACATTCGGTATTTATTTATATCGACATAAAATCCGAATACCCTTAATTGACTATCAAAGATATTTTTTGACCTTTACAATACCCGTTGTAATACTGTGAGTTTTGCCTAATAGATATGATCATGATGATAGTACATTAGAAATGTATACTCTTGCAGGAAATTTGAAGACTTTTATTTCTTGAATATATATAATTTGGATTGCAATCGACCTCATGAGATCTTTACATTTGGTTCCTATTATATAATCGGATCTGCGAGTTTACATCCGATCACATTTCGACGTTTGGATAAGCTTCTGTTTACATTTGGTCGACGATCAAACTATTGAGAATTGACTTCAATCTATGATCAGACTGCTGAGTTTGCTTTTAGTCATGAGCAGACCGTTAAACTTATATTTATATCCTCAATCGGATGGCTGAATTTGTTCTGGCCATGATCAGACCATTGAATTTGCTCATGGCCAAGATTTGACTGTTGATTTGAATTCATCCCGCTTGGACCCTATTTAGGTATCTCGGGCATTTTTGTAGTTTTTGACATTTCTTGAGTAATTCTGCAGTTTCTAAATTTTTTTGATATCTCTACTATTTCGGACCCTTTTTAGGTATTTTAATAATTTCTAACACTTTCTAAATATTTTTATAATTTGTGACTCTTTTTGAGTATTTTTGTAATTTCTGACCCTTTCTAGATATTTCTACAGTTCCGGACTCTTGTTGGGTATTTATTCTTGTTGGGTATTCTTTATTCTTGTTGGGTATTTATATAGTTTCTGACCATTTCTGAATATTTATGTAGTTTTCTAATTCTCCTATATTCATTAGTCATTTCTTGACTTTTCAGAGACACCCCCGTCATTTCTTGACTTTTTTTAAGGTTTTAGTCATTTCTTGACTTTCATTGGTTTCTTTATCGTTCCTTGACTTTTCAAGATATTTTTATAATTTGTTGGTTCCCTTGAACTTATCCATCATTTGTAGACTTTTCAATATATATCTATAATTTCTTGATTTTCTTGAACATCTATGTCATTTCTTGAATGTTCGGGATACTTATGTCATTTCTTTACTTATTAGGATATTTATAATATTTTTTGATATTTATGAAGATTTATGTCATTTGTTGACTTCTCAAGATACTTCTGTAATTTTTTGAATTATCTCGATGTTTCTATCATTTTTGGACTTTCTAGGATATTTATATCATTTCTAGATATTATTATCATTTCTTAACTCTCCAGAATATATTTATAACTTTTATTTTTTTATATATTACTCTCATTTCTTGACTCTCTAGGACATATTTATAATTATCTAGATTTGTCATTTCTTAACTTCCCAAAGTTTATTTGTAATTTCATCCCCTTTCTAGATTTTTCGGATATAGTAGTTCTTGGTCATAGAAAGACACATAGATTTGAATGGTAAACCTTAAGTTGAATTCAGGAGAGCGTACACCACTTTAGAGAAGTGACATAATTCCGCTCCACTAAGTCGTGTAGAAGACATGAATCTAGATAGGAGTATTTTGATAATTTTTAGACTGGATAAGAACTTTGTGTAATTTTCAAACTAAATAGGGGCTTTCATGTAATTTTTTTAAATTTAAATTTTGTTTGTAATTTTTGGATAGATCATGATAATATCTATATTGAACGAAGTGTTTTAGTAATTTTGGGACATACTATTCTCCTCGCAAGGCTCCGTGGATATGCCATCCAGATCCTCAGCATGTTCTCCGACTAGCCCATCTACAACCGTTACGTTGGCGTCTACTAGGTCCAATGTTTGGGCACGACCTATTTAGCAACCAACTGGCGTCCACCAACTCCTCCTACCCAATTGATCTGAGCCTTCTCGTCTCTCTTGAAGACCAAGTTGTGCACTGTGTGGCCTAGCCTTCCATGTGCACTAACCCATCTCCTGATCACATGTCCAGCTAGGTTCAAGACGCCTTGACCGATGTGCCCACTCCACCTGTTATTCCTTATGTAGATGTTCAAACTCCTACTTTTTTTGGGGTGACGATAAACATCGTACTCATCACCTCTAATGGTTAGTTTTTCAACAATATCTTTAGGTCGTCAGAATTGCCCTAGTCGCAAAGGTGGAGTTGAATTTGCATGCATATTCCCCATGCTCGCTTCCCAGAGCCTATAATTCTTTGCACTGCTACTTCTGCTTGCTCGATAGTGGATTAAATTTTAGTTGCATTTTTGTAAAATTCTTAGAATCAAATGTTAAGGGGTTCAATTGGCACACACCCTCTCATTGGTGATCTAATGGTAATGTTGTCACATTTATCCCTAAGTCGTTCACAATCAAAATCCTATAGATGATGACACTTTTTTTGTAGCGCGTAAGGTTTGGGTTGAGATTATCCACTAGAGAAATATGATCAGAAGAAGAAGATCATTGCCCCCATCGCCCTAGTCTTCATCCTCGGTCCCTGCTTCGCCGTAAAACTTCTTGAGATCACTCATCTCTGTAAATATCAAAGATTATTCTCCTCAGGTTAAGATATATTGCATTTGTCGAATAGTCCTATAATTTAGATTTTATTCTTTCTTTGGGCAGGCCTTTGCATTGTAAGAAGGGTCTTGCCATTCATCTGGCCTATGCCCTCATGTTCCTTGTTGTGACTTTCAGCGTCCTGTTATACTTTTCGTTCTTAAAAAAATTAGCGCCACTATTTTAAAATCATGCCCGAGCCGACCAGTCCGATCGGTTGAGGTGTGACCTGGTCTCAAAATCGGGTTGAAATCCTACCTAGGCATGTCAAGATCTAAAACCTGACCAAATCTGGTTAACCCGACTCGACCCAGCTAACTCGGTCTAACCCAGTAAAACTAATATGAGTCGGCCGGATTCGAGACATATTTTACATTTTCTAAGTTTATATCATTAAGTTATATTTTAATTTAACATGTAAATAAATAGAAAACCTAAGAGTCTAAAATTAAATTTGGTGAACTCTCGTCATGATGTCATCCTATGGGGGTAACCTACAGGTCACAAAGGAGAAAAGAAAATATAGAGTGCAAAAAATAAAGTGTCTTTCATATTTCTAGGTTACTACTTAAGATACATTAAAATTTTATGGGTACATGAAATTGATGTAAGTAGTTCTAGTTTTACGTGTCACGGGACAACCCAAACGGTTAAACTATTGGCCCGTGACCCACTAGTCTATCGACTTCAAAGTCCAGATCAAGTTTTAAAAGATTAATCAGCGCTATTCACCTTATTGGAGAAAAAAATAGTATCACCAAACTCTAATCCTTCCCATCTCCCCCCCTCACCCCAAATCTTTTTCACTTCCCTATATTAATTACATCTATTTGACACGATGAATCGTCCATTCACATCTTTGAAGTATGTTTTTTATTATTATTATTTCAAGTATGTAGAACTCAAGTCGAAGAATTAATGTCACTTGTAACATTAGCATAACCTTTTCTTCTTAATGACAGAGGGATCAGACATCAGCTCACTTAGTGACATGATGAATCACCCATTTCAATCACCGAAGGCATTTCAATTTTAATTAATCAAACTTTATGTCAGATTAACATCAGCCACATGCATCAATATAACTATGTTACATTCTAGTAAAACTAAGAATATTGTTGATAAACAAGATAATTGAAATGTTCGAATACCAATTCATGGGTTCTAGTTGGATTATGTTGAATGATTTGTCAACAACGTAATTTTCGATAATAGTATAACGGGTCAAAACTTTTGAATATGCAACCACACAATTTCACCTGACATTGTAACTAGTTGAAGCTTTTGAATATCTTGTTTTGGTTTAAGGGTGTGTTTGAAACATTGCCCAGGGGATTCCCTACAAAATTGAAACCCTTTCTAAATGTTACAATCGGGCATCAACTTTCGTGCACGATCAGATTTCGACGGAGGAGAGAGAGTGGCATAAATGATCTGGCGCCCTTCCTCTGCCAAAATCAACTAGTGACGAGTTTTTGAAAAAAGGCCGGAAAAATGCCATTACCATTTTCGCCCCCACTTTTGAGAGATTTTACGTCATTTTGCCAAAGACAACTCACTTCCGTGTGAAAGGACAATCCACTTCAAAGTGTACTGTTGAACCCACTACAGAGGTCAGCCCACTTCGGTACATAAAAAAGGGGAAAATGTTTACAAACGTAGTTTAGATTTTTTGAAAAACTTTATTTTTATGAGTTAAGTTTGTTACACACTCAGGAATGTTGTACACCATATGTGTACCATGTCTTTAATATTTTTTAAAATTTTCTTGAAGTGGATCTTAAAATACTTTAACTTGGGATGTAAGTCATGTCACCATTCGATTATTCAAACAAATTAAAAATAAAACGAACCGATTTTAAAAAAAATAAACTCAACATTACTCATTTGATACAAATTTTTTATTATTTTGAGTAATCTAATAGTGTCGTAACTTGCATCTAAGTTAGTGTAAAAAGAGTAAGGTACATCCAAGGTATATAGCATACCCTGGTGTGCAGCAAACGTAACTCTACTTTTATTAATGATTTTGCAGATTAAATGATTTTGAAGTTTTTTTTCCTTGGACAACGTTTCCAATTTAAGTCTAAGCAATCAGATTTGTTAAGTTTGGAGATACTTTTGTGGGGGAGACTATGACCTCAAATCCTATTAAAGTCTTTTCAAATGACATCTCTCATCATATTTTATAAAAATAGAAGGCGATAAAGAGGAAAATAATAATGAAAATTTTAAAAAAATTACTCTAACCTTACTTTTCTCTATCTATAAAATTTTGACTATAACTTGAAATCTCATCACATTTCGAACAATATTGATCCCACCTCAACCTAGAGGGCCTCTTTGATAAAAAAATAAGGGTGAAATAATGGACCTTAATATGCATAAGTAAAAATAAAGGTTGATAAGGTGGATAAATTTTCCCACTTTTAATATGGGAATTTCTAGAATAACTCATCCAACCAAAAGATATATACAATTAGTTATTCCACCTTAATTAAAGTAAATTTAAAATAAAAAATAAAAAATAAAAAAATATATGAGTTTAAGTTAACCTAATTTTTCATACTCCGATATCACATAGGGTCATTGTCATATTCTTGTCTTTATTGCCATCAACTTCTTGGGCAAATTTTTTGGTTCAATAACTTCTCTAAAGGCTGTGTTTGGTAGAGATTATTGAAGAGATTCCAACCATTGGAATCCTGACATGACATAATCTTTACCAAATAAATCAATACACCTTGGTGTACATGAAAATTTGAATTTTGGTGAGGAGTAGAGATATAGACTCAAAAGGCAGATATAGTGGAAAATCTCAAAAAAAATTATGAGATTTTCAATGATTATAATAGAGTCCAATCATTCGATTGGAGGGAAAATTTCTAAAAGTGGATGAATGTACAATAACATCCATGAATTTAAAATTTGAATGTAAAAATTTAGAATTTTTTAGATAAATTCATACAAAATCTATTCGCACTTATTCCCAAATAAAATTATTGAACCCTCATTTTCAAATCAAAAATCTCACTCTTTTTAAAATAATATGTAAAATTTGATTTCTCCGATCAACACACTTGAGTGTAATCCCAAATAAAATTATTGATCGAACTCTCATTCTCAAATAAAAAAGTTAACTCTTTTTAAAATAATGTGTAAAATTTAAATTCTCTAATCAACACCCAATCCCCACCCCTATCAGAGTCAAACCTAATTTCTCATTGATCTTCTGATAAGCGAACGTGGCTTAAATCTGTCTCCATCGCAAACCATATACATGCTTAAAAGTATGTTCTCGGGTCGAGGCGAAAGTATGAATATTTGACAGAAGCTTCACGTGACTCAAATTGATGGACTTGTCTTAGAACTTGTTTGGTAAGATTTATTAGGTGACTTCCAATCATTAGAAGTACTCCATAGGTTATAAACTTTTTCAAACATATCCTCGTGGCATAGGTGCTAGTGCACATATAGCTTTCACGGTGTAGAGAGTAAAGATCTCGTGAGAACGAGCTTTTGGGTGGTAGGAAAGGACTTTAAAATAAAGATACATTTGTATCCAAAAGTTGCCCACTGTATAAATGATCGCCCTTAAAAAAGTGAGGGATATTCAAGTAATTAAGTTATTATGAACATTTAATGTAATGTTAGAAAGAAAATTTTTATGAAAATCTACCCCACAAAACTTGAGCGTGTCAGAGGCCTTGTCCGAAGTAGACTTCTTCCAGCTTTGTAAATAGAGAAGCGCATACAAACGGGCTCTTAGGACCCGTTCGAGAACATCTACATGTTTTTTCATTTTCTCATAATCCACCTTCTGTACTGACATGGCAGTGGAAGAGGATTAACAATCATTGTTAATCCTAGGAAGCTGGTCTCCACTTCATTATGAGAATTTTGAGATATTGGCACTTTTGTGCCTATACTCTCTCTCCTCCTCAAAATTTATTTGCACCAAAACCCATGCAGTGCCTTTACATTTGAAAAGGATTAATATTGGTCAAAAGATTTTAACCCAAAATCCCATGTGGCAGAGATTCCCAAACGCGCCCTTAATTTAGGATGTACCTGATAATGTTTATTTGGTGACTACAAATTGAAGGTTTCAGATATTTTCCTTTTTACACCTTTTAATTCAATGATATTTAATTAGAGTTAACTTCGTATGTATCTTATTTATATGTAAAATGTTAAAATTATAATTCTTCGTTGTCAAATATCACATATACCATTGCTATTAATTAAAAATATAAAATTTTGACTAAATAACATAAATATCCTCAATGTTCACGCTAACCCCGAACTTTTCCACCTAGACTCTGGAGGTATTCTTGTTGTTTAGCTAGTGGTATTTTCAAAACTTCAGATTAATATTAATATGATATATGATATTTGATAATTTTGATATTCTCATACAAAGAGGATACATATCTATATAAGTAAACCTGATTTATAAAATTTTAAATATTTAACAATAATCTTTTGAAAAAAAACAAATTATATAAGAATAGTTCTTATTGTAAATTCTCTCCTCGTCACAAAAGCCTTTGATATCACATGGCCCTCGATCCCATTGTTCAATTAACATCACTAATTATAATTAGCTGTCGCCATCATTGACTTTATGGTTGGTTGTACAATGAGCGAGAAGGATATTTTCAACAAAATATATTTATTTAAAATTTTGTTTTTAAAATTAGCAAAGATCACCTCTTATTCAATTTAAAGGTTTCTTGCAATTCCTAAGAGTTGAATGTGATACGTTACATTTGGTATACTGTTAGAGAGTTTTGTATATAACTTATTGTTAAAATAAAAATTATAGCTTTAACATTTTTATTTATGTTTACACATGTATTATTAAAAATATTAACATTATGCACAAAGACCGCATTTTGTACACTGTTTTAAGTGGTCCTTATATGTATAAAAATAGTGCAAAAGGATCACATAATTGTCTTTATATGTGTGTAAATATAAATGCATGAATGATAAATATAATGTTGATTTATATAAATTTTTTTAATAAATTTATTCAATAAATAATGAAGGTTTATCAATGCTCACTGATACAGGGGGGAATCAGCTACGTGGTTCCAGGGTATGCACGGCCGGATGGATGGATTCCATGCACTTTGAGTCCGAGGGTATGGATTCTCATATTTTATGGAAAAAGGTGAGTATCATATGATTTGTTTGTAAATCCCCATTTTGTTTCAGGTTATCTCTGAGTTAATCTTTTTTTAACTCAAATTTGACTCACTTTGATTTGATAGATGGATTTAGATAAGTTAAAAGTGAGTAAACTCAGACTAACTCGGGTTAATTTACTCCACCTTCACAAGTAGGGTTAAGTTAATTAATTCGGTATACAACTAAAGTAAATAAGAATAAAAGTGAATTTATTTAATCCACTTAATTAACTTAATCTAGATTAAAATTAATCTCCAACTAAAGTGAGGCTAGGTAATTGGAAGCTCCTCGGAAAGATAAATTTATCCTAACATCAAAAAATTAAGAAACATCTCTAGGTAGGAAACTCTTGTAATAATTAGCATTATGCTTTTTTTGATGCCGGAGAATCTAGCAAGGTTAATAAATTCAAAACTCATATTTCTCGAAGATTAAATGTGAGTCGGTTAAAATATTATGTCATGAGAGTTAAACTCGAGATCTCTCTGTCGTGAGATAAGATCCTTTGTCATTTGATTTACTTGGGATTAATAAGATTAGCAAACTCATGTCTCACATCTCTCTGAGTATTAAATATGAATTAGATAAAGTCTTCTTATAGTCGGGAATCTCTCTATTATGAGATAAGATCATTTACTCTTCAACTCACTCGGAGTCCTCAACTCGAATTATTATGACTTTGTTAGATCTAGATAAACTACAAATATTTATTAGTAATTTTTAGTTTCCAATCGCTACAATCATTCGTATATATGGATTAATTAGGTCCTCAAATATAGATATTTATTTGTAAATTCTCACAGTTATATATTTATTCCGATAGTAAGTTTGCAATTATCCTGCAACGTACTTCTTGTAACAGTAGTATGAGATCATTGGTTGCTGTGAGCCTTACCATATCAATGTCTAATCTCGTGTGATTTCAGTGAAGAATATGTTTGGCAGGCCAAGGTTGATATACAGGTGCTCACTTTGGCCCAACAAATGTCGATAACAAGGAGGTTTGATGACACAGGTGACGGGACTTTGGAGCCACATTAATTGTGAACGATTTGGATTCTTTATAAAGTTATTTCATTTCCTTTGACGAATAGCACGGTATCGACAAATGTCACAGCATAATGGGTAAAGCCGCAGTGTCGGTGGACCATAAAAGTCTAATCACAGGTCAAATCTTTAAACGTGACAACGTCACGTCATGTCGGGTCTGCAAAACAGTGCCGACAGCCCCAACGTGATGTAAAGGCGTGGCGATGGGTTCCTCGCTCCTTGCATATATGCCGTCCAAGAAGACATGGCAACGAAGGGCAGCTGGGTCGCCCCACGCTACATCTTTCTGCCCCAGGAAAATGGCAGCCGCCTCCGCTCGCGTCGACTCCGGTAACCCGCCCGTGCTGCTCTCCCTCTCGTCTTCGTCGAGGCGGCCGACCCGACCATCTTCGCGCATCCGCTGCGGCGTCGCCGACGCGTCTGAGACCAAGCGCCGCTACTGGGCCACCGCCGAGGCGGAGATCGAGGCCCACCTCGCGGCGTGCATCCCCGCGTCCCCCCCGCCGACCGTCCGGGACCCCGTCGTCCGCCTCGTCTCCTCCGCGACGCGGACGCTGGCCCCCGTCCTCTGTGTCGCGGCGTGCGAGCTCGTGGGGGGGTGCAGGGAGCTCGCCCTGGGCACCGCCTGCGCGCTGCGCCTCGCGCACTCGGCCTTCGACGCCCACCGCTCCCTCCTGGGGCAACCGAGGTCACCCGCCGGGGTACGGAGCCCCGGGCCCGCAGGCGTCGTCATGGGGGACGGCGTCAAGCTCATGACCGGGGAGGGCCTCCTGACGCTGGGCTACCAGCTGGTGGCGGAGGCCGGCGCCGAGCCGGGGCGTGTCCTGAGGGTGCTGGTGGAGATGGCGGACGCCGCCGGGCCGCAGGGGATGCCAGAGGGCGAGTACGAGGAGATCCGCTACTGGCAGAGCACAAAAGACGGCGCGGCGGAGGCGGAGGACTGGCTGGAGCTGGTGTGCAGGAAGAAGGAGGGCAGGTTCTACGCCTGCGCGGCGGCGTGCGGGGCCATCTTGGGCGGCGCCGGCGAGGAGGAGACGGAGAGGCTGAGGAGGTGCGGGACGTACGTGGGGATGCTGCATGGGTTCCTGTACGGACGGGGGGCCGAAGAGTTTGCGGAGGCGAGCAGGGAGAAGAGGGTCGCACTTGCAGGGGAGCTGAAGTCGCTGGCGCTATCGGAGTTGGAGGGCTTCCCGGGGGACAAGAAGGAGGCCATAGCCGGCCTCCTGGATGCGAGCTTCTGAAGAAGAGACGCGTACGGGAGGAAGCTGCTGGGTGGGCTCGACCCCAGAAAGCCATAAGTTTTTAGCAGAGTGATGAATAATCTACCATGTTCTTGGATTCTCAGTGAGGATGAAAGGGTGCAGTACTAATGTTCTTTGGTGGTGGGATCGATATGGAAAGGAACGCTAGCTAGCTTGTGGGCAGATGCTTTATGATTGCGCGCTTATAAACAGTGTTATAAACACAAGAAAATATTATGTTTCTTTCTAAAGAAAATACAAGAAATTCTTATGTTGTTGGATGAAAAACTTGTACTTCCCGTTACACAATCGATCTGCTATCAAGCTTTGCATCTTTTTAGTATGATCTTTTACAAGCTTCATACCGACACTAGTTATTAATCCTGTGTATCTAATTTCCTGCGCATGCCGCGTCCAGTGATTTTCTTCCCTGCAGGGCTTATAATATCACAGTACTTGAAGCAATCTCTACTCTGTTGTGAAACAGTACTCACAAGAAGTTAGATCCAAAGTAACTTGTATTGCAAATTATACTCCACAATGATATGGATCTCTCAGGATTTCACCATGTGGCTTACAGCCTCAGCTAAGTGATATATATACATGTAGAATGTGATGGATTTGAGCATGTCAAAGAGCGCATCTAACGTGGGACTCTTGTCCCACATGGGTGGGAAGTAATGTTAGCAACTGAACAGAGTGCACAGCGGAACATGATAGCATCTCACAGTAAAAGAGATCGAAACGACAAGAGATCTTACGTAACGACATCTTGGGACGTCGAAAGCCCGGTGAAGAGTACACCGCGTCGAGATCGTCTTTGTCACAACCAGAAAAAGCGGGATTTCAGACGGTCGGTATCCGTCTCAGATCCGTCTGAAAATCTGTCACAAAATACGTTTGTAACGGATTTCTGACGAATTTCAGACGTAAATAGACCGTCTGATATTCTTAGTCACAAATTTGTGACAGTTCTATTTTCCGTCTGAAATTCTGTCTGAAAATAAAATTTCAGACAGATTTAATTCAGTCACATATTCCGTCTGAATATCATACGAGATATTTTCCGTCTAAAATACCGTCTGTCCTTTAATCCGTCTGAATTTAAAACGGTCAAAAAATCGTCCGAAAAATGGTGAGAAATCTGCCTGAAATTCAGACGGATATTACGACGGATTCGTCTGAAATTACAGACGGATAAATTTCGTCTCAAATGCCGTCTGAATTTCAGACGGATTATACGACGGTTCGTTCAGCTGGTCGTCTGAAAGTTCAGACGGATATATTTCGTCTCAAATACCGTCTGAATTTCAGACGGATTATATGACGGTTAGCTCAACCGTTCGTCTGAAACTTCAGACGGATATTCTTCGTCTCAACTACCGTCTGCAAATCCGTCTGAAATGTAAACATTTATTTTTTTAAAAAATCTTAAATTATTCTAAAAAACCTGTTGGATCATAAATAAACATCAAGAAATATCCTGCTGAAAAAAAATATTGGGAACCTACTGATCAAATAAAGACCACCGAAAAAAAAAACTCAACACCAACACCATGCTGATCAAATAAACACCACCGAAAAAAAAACTCAACACAATGCTGATCAAATAAACACCACCGAAAAAAAAAACTCAACACAATGCTGATCAAATAAACACCACCGAAAAAAAAAACTCAACACCATGCTGATCAAATAAATACCACAAAAAAAAACACATCAACCCTGCTGATCCGTCTGAATATCATCAAACATCAAGAAATATCCGGTACATCGTCCATATCCTCCCTGCCCTGCTCATCTCCTCTGTCGCCGCCCGCAGAAGGATCCCCCTACATTAAAAAAATAATAACATTCATTCATAGATAAAAAAATTAGTGCGAAGAAATTAGCATAAATTGAAATCAAACATATCAAATTGATAACTGCAGATTTTATAGATCAACTACTAACTTGAAACAGTATTTAAATTAATTACATTTGGAGAATGCACTTTTGAGCGCCGAGCTCAAACCGGACATCCGATTTGAATTCCGTCAGTTCTGACAAGTCACTTTCATCTCTCAGGTCGTGTTGGAACGATCGGCACGGCCATCCAACCGGTATTTCAAGTTTTAGACCCCCGGACCCGACTTGGCAGTTCATTTAAACTAAGTGTATTTGGAGAATGGACTTTTGAGCGCCGAGCTCAAATCGGGCATCCGATCTGGATTCCGTCAGTTCTGACAAGTCACTTTCATCTCCCAGGTCGTGTTAGAATGATCGGCACGGCCATCCGACCGGTATTTCAGGTTTTAGACCCCCGGACCCGACCTGGCAGTTCATTTAAGCTAAGTGTATTTTGAAAATAAACTTTGAGCGCCGAGCTCAAACCGGGCATCCGATTTGGATTCTGTCAGTTCTGACAAGTCACTTTCATCTCCCAGGTCGTGTTGGAATGATCGGCACGGCCATCCGACCGATATTTCAAGTTTTAGACCCCCGGACCCGACCTGCCAGTTCATTTAAACTAAGTGTATTTTGAAAATGAACGTTTGAGCGCCGAGCTCAAACCGGGCATCCGATTTGGATTCCGTCAGTTCTGACAAGTCACTTTCATCTCCCAGGTCATGTTGGAACTATCGGTACAGCCATCCGACCGGTATTTCAGGTTTTAGACCCCGGACCCGACCTGGCAGTTCATTTAAACTATTTAAAAATGAACGTTTGAGCGCCGAGCTCAAACCGGGCATCCGATTTGGATTCCGTCAGATCTGACAAGTCACTTTCATCTCCCAGGTCGTGTTGGAACGATCGGCACGGCCATCCGACCGGTATTTCAGGTTTTAGACCCCCAGACCCGACCTGGCAGTTCATTTAAACTAAGTGTATTTTAAAAAGGCACTTTTGAGCGCCGAGCTCAAACCGGGCATCCGATTCAGATTCCGTCAGTTCTGACAAGTCACTTTCATCTCCCAGGTCGTGTTGGAACGATTGGCACGGCCATCCGACCGGTATTTTAAGTTTTAGACCCCCGGACCCGACCTGACAGTTCATTTAAACTAAGTGTATTTTGAAAATAAACTTTGAGCGCCGAGCTCAAACCGGGGATCCGATTTAGATTCCGTCAGTTTTAACAAGTCACTTTCATCTCCCAGGTCGTGTTGGAGCGATCGGAACGGCCATCCGACCGGTATTTCAAGTTTTAGACCCCCGGACCCAACTTGGCAGTTCATTTAAACTAAGTGTATTTTGAAAATGAACGTTTGAGCGCCGAGCTCAAACCGGACATCCGATTTGGATTCCGTCAGTTCTGACAAGTCACTTTCATCTCCCATGTCGTGTTGGAATGATCGGCACGGCCATCCGACCTGTATTTCAGGTTTTAGACCCTCGGACCCGACTTGGCAGTTCATTTAAACTAAGTGTATTTTGAAAATGAACTTTGAGCGCCGAGCTCAAACCGGGCATCCAATTTGGATTCCGTCAGTTCTGACAAGTCACTTTCATCTCCTAGGTCGTGTTGGAACGATCGGCACGGCTATCCGATCGATATTTCAGGTTTTAGACCCCCGTACCCGACCTGACAGTTCATTTAAAGTAAGTGTATTTTGAAAATGAACTTTTGAGCGCCGAGCTCAAACCGGACAGCCGATCTGGATTCCGTCAGTTCTGACAAGTCACTTTCATCTCCCAGGTTGTGTTGGAACGATCGACACGGCCATCCGATCGGTATTTCAAGTTTTAGACCCCCGGACCCGACCTGACAGTTCATTTAAACTAAGTGTATTTTGAAAATGAACTTTGAGCGCCGAGCTCAAACCGGGCATCCGATTTGGATTCCGTCAGTTCTGACAAGTCACTTTCATCTCCCAGGTCGTGTTGGAACGATCAGCACGGCCATCCGACTGGTATTTCAAGTTTTAGACCCCCAGACCCGACTTGGCAGTTCATTTAAACTAAGTGTATTTGGAGAATGCACTTTTGAGCGCTGAGCTCAAACCGGGCATCCGATCTGGATTTCGTCAGTTCTGACAAGTCACTTTCATCTCCCAGGTCGTGTTGGAATAATCGGCACGGCCATCCGATCGGTATTTCAAGTTTTAGACCCCCGGACCCGACCTGGCATTTCATTTAAACTAAGTGTATTTTGAAAATAAACTTTGAGCGCCGAGCTCAAATCGGGCATCCGATTTAGATTCCGTCAGTTCTGAAAAGTCACTTTCATCTCCCATGTCGTGTTGGAACGATCGGCACGGTCATCCGACCGATATTTCAAGTTTTAGACCCCCAGACCCGACCTGGCAGTTCATTAAACTAAGTGTATTTTGAAAATGAACGTTTGAGCGCCGAGCTCAAATCGGGCATCCGATTTGGATTCCGTCAGTTCTGACAAGTCACTTTCATGTACCAGGTCATGTTGGAACGATCGGCACGGCCATCCGACCGGTATTTCATGTTTTAGACCCCCGGACCCGACCTGGCAGTTCATTTAAACTAAGTGTATTTTGAAAATGAACGTTGAGCGCCGAGCTCAAACCGGGCATCCGATTTGGATTCCGTCAGTTCTGACAAGTCACTTTCATCTCCCAGGTCGTGTTGGAATGATCGACACGGCCATCCGACCGGTATTTCAGGTTTTAGACCCCCGGACCCGACCTGGCAGTTCATTTAAACTAAGTGTATTTTGAAAATGAACGTTTGAACGCCGAGCTCAAACCGGGCATCCGATTTAGATTCCGTCAGTTCTGACAAGTCACTTTCATCTCCCAGGTCATGTTGGAACGATCGGCACGGCCATCCAACCGGTATTTCAGGTTTTAGACCCCCGGACCCACCTGACAGTTCATTTAAACTAAGTGTATTTTGAAAATAAACGTTTGAGCTCAAACTGCACATCTGATTTGGATTCCGTCAATTCTGACTCTCAGGTCGTGTTGGAACGATCGGCACGGCCATCTGACCCCCGAACCTCGGATTTTCTCAATTCTTCTAAACTAAGTGAGTTTTAAAAACTATGGAGTTTTAAAATTTCAAATGAACATAATTGAGTAATTCCATCAAAATAAAAACATAGTAAACACTCACCTGTGCGGCCTGTGCTGTGGTGGTGGTGGATCGCTGAGGGACCATTCCCCCCTGGGAGAGGAGGCCACTGATTGCCTGCAAAATGATTGCCTACTCGCTAGAGATCTCCTGTTGGAACTGCTGCTGCTGCCGTTGCAAATCAGAAATCTACGATCGGACCGTGTCCATCATGTCGCTGGCAGAAGCGCTGGGGGCAATGAAAGGTATAGTGAAGGCACTGCTACTTGTCACGCCCCAACGCGGAAAATCGAGGCGCGAGCAGTTACGAGGCACTCGTGTCGATCAGAGCATGTACAAATTTAATTCTAAAGATAGAGAGCTAAGATGAAATTACTAATTTTATTCCATCAAAATGAAGTTTACATCACTAATTCATAAGCCATAAGGAATGATACAATCCTCCAAATTTTCTAAATACATAAACCTTGTAAAAATACTAATGATCTACATAAATCCTAGGGAAAAGAAAACACTCATTCACTCTTGTCTATTCCCTTGTTCATTTTTATTTCCTGCAACAATTAACCAAAAACATATAGGGTGAGCAAAAAGCTCAGTAGGATTTTATATCTCTAGAACCAGACAATATTTAAGTATTTAACAATTTAACAATTCATGTCATGAAGTAATTGATCATGAATTTCAGGTAAGAAATTTTGTATAAGGAATTTCCAAGTAATTTCAAGATAACAAGATATTGTCAAGATCATGATAGTAGACAAGACGATGATCATTTTCAGAAATATATCACGAACTTTCATGATGAGACGATGGGTACTATCATTAAGACAATTCAAGAACTTTCATGATGAACTTTTAAGTAATATCGAAGTAGAGCAATCACTTGAACTTTAAACAATATAGAAGTAGAACAATCACTTCTACAAGGATATTTATGATGAATCTTTAAGCAATAACAATATAGAAGTAGAGCAATCACTTCTACCAACACTCAGTAGGATTGGCCAGAGCACTAAGGGGAGATCACGACGATATGACAGCCCCTCATGGAATATCACTATTTGGCTACACACTTAGGGGTTCTCACGACAGTATGATTGCCCCTAACTGTAATAGACCCTGTATTGGTGAATGCCAGCACCTGATCATTATAATACCGGTTTATATTTGGACTTTGCCTCGCCCGTGGGATCAGATCAGAACCCCTTTATACACTAGCATTTAAATGTCATTTCATTGGGACCCATAGCCCCTGACATTTTTTTCTATATAATTCCACAATATGGCCAAAGAATTTCAAGAACAAGCTCATTTGTAAACAAGTACAGATCTGGCAAAAATTGTGATAATTTACAAAGGAGAGTGGAAAACGTATTTTAAGCATCATGTTTAACGACATTAAGTCGTAGAATTCAAAAATGAACGGTAAGTAGGAAGAAAATTTAAGATAGTAGTTTTATTAGAATTATTTTAAATATCTTTGCATGATCTCAGAATTATAAACATCAATTTTTAGTAAAGAACGACTTTTAGTAAAGAACATATATACTTATGAATTGAAATCATGAGTTTAGATATTAGCTTTTAATCATACATTAATATGTCATATGATAAGAAAATAGATGTAACATGCTGAAAGTAGTTTTTATACATCAATATGATAGAAAATACCTTTTTACATTCTGAAATAATTTTCGTACATCACTATGATAGAGAATAAAATTGTTATAGGCTAAAAAGATGTTACTGTCTGTGAACGCGCTATAGCTCAGGGTCGCGTCATTACAGTGTATAAAAATACAGTATATATATTCAAAATAACATAATTTGATTATCAAAAATTTTCTAAAAAATTTTATGAACGCGCTATAGGTAGCTAGCGCGTTCTTCAAGAACGTGCTATAGGCGACTAGCGCGTTCAAGAACAGATGTATACATTGAAAAATTTTGAAAACTTAATTGAAATACATAGATTCTGTATAAACCATAATAGATATAGACTCCTAATATATATATAAACACTTAAGGTATTATATATATATATTAGAAATATTATACTTTTGATTTCTGGTCATCCGGGTTTAAAAGTATGAACGCGCTATACCTGACTAGCGCGTTCATTAAGAACGTGCTATACCAGGCTAGCGCGTTCATGAAGAACGTGCTATACCAGGCTAGCGCGTTCATGATCAGATAAATACTTTATATTATTTTGAAAACTAGATAAAAAGATGAGGTTCCAAGGAATCATACTATATATATATCATCTTATATATATATATAGATGCCTTATATACATTTATAAACATACTAGAAGTATTGTTTTTTTGATCCCTGATCATCTGGGGTCAAAGGTATGAACGTGCTATAGGAGGCTAGCGCGTTCATGATGAACGTGCTAGGTAGGTATAGCTCGTTCATGAACAGGTATAGATTTTATATTATTTTTAAAACTAGATAACAATATGGGGTTCCAATGAATCATACTATATATATAACATCTTATATATATATATATATAAACCTTATATACCTTTAAAAATATACTAGAAATATTATTTTTTTGATCCCTGATCATCCGGGGTCAAAGGTATGAACGTGCTATAGGAGGCTAGCGCGTTCATGATGAACGCGCTAGGGACATATAGCGCGATCATGAAAGTGTTTTATATTATTAAATGTTTAAATTTGAACATTTTTCGAAAGAGATGGGGTCTATATGAACGCGCTATATCGGGCTGGCGCGTTAAGAACGCGCTCCTGAAGAGCAGCGCCTTAAGATTCCGAAAACGGAACTGAAATATCCCTTGGTAAAATGATCATAACTTACTCATTTCTCAATGGAATTTAACAAATGAGCTATCAATGGAAAGAGGGCAGAAAAACGAACAAGATAGCATGCATTGATTTGAGTTTAGCCTGAGAGACACCTACCTTTTGTCAGATCTAAATATTATCCCCAAATATAAAGAAAACCATTGATCTTCCAAATCCTCCTTCAAATCTCTACGAATCTTTGCAACAGCATAGACTTAACTTCCAGGGATGGTTTGAGGGTCGAATGGGGTTCTATTTATAGTCAAAACTTAGCCAAATGTGTCAAGATTCTTTGTCTAATTCCACCAAACCCATTAAGTCCGAATTAGAAGAAAAATACAATTTCTCTTCTTAATCTAGCCCATCTTAGGTGTGAAAGTAATGTAATTTCGGATGGTCCAAGGTGGGCTGTTAGGTAAGGGTTGATTTGTGAGTCAATCTTCTAAAAATTGGGTTATTATAATCCTTTTCAAAAGACATTTAACATGTGTTACGAATTTTAGGTCTAATTATCCTTTATTAATCCTTTAACTACTAATCTAGCCCATTATAGATTATCCAATGGGCCAATTATGATCCTAGTCCATTACATGGACTTTTATTGGGCTTTCTATGATTTATCTAAGGGTTAAAGCATTTATTTTTCACTTTACCTTAAGTAAATTCAAGTAAATTCAATAATCCACTTTATTTCACTTAGTAAAAATGTAAATTAATCATTTCATGAAAAAGTTAAGTGTATAAATTATTTTAAAAAATTTATTTCTCATTTTAAATTATCGGGTTTCTACATTCTCCCCCACTTAAAAGAATTTGGTCCCCAAATTCACATGATTTTCTTTCCGTAATAGTAGGGTAAAATTATCATATCCAAACTATGCATTCTAACTAGATCATTTTCATAACATGCTAAGTGCTAAGATCACCATTTCTAAACTATGCCATCATAGACGAGATATGTTTATAAGGTTACCTTCCAATGCTTGCGGCGCTCCTTTCTTTAAGAGTGGACAACGAGTAATTTTATGATCCATGCTTCCGCAACGGATACACTTCCTCAGTTTATACCAACATTCATCTGGGTTGTGCCTTCCTTTCTTACAATGCTCACATTTTCCTTGACTGGAACAATTTGTTGATCATTATTCCGGGGCTTCTTGTCCTTACAAAAATCGTTACCTCCATTTAACATCTTCTTGTCACTCGCGGGCTCCTTACTTTTGGATCCATCGACTAACTCTTTCTTGGCGACTTTCCCTTTGATTCGCTCCACCATATTCATAGCATCTTCTAAAATTTGTGCTTTCCTAACCATTTCCGTATAAGTTTGAATCTCCAATGGAGCCAATCGAGGAATGAGTTCCACCCTTAATCCGTTCATAAATCTTCTTGCTCTCATTTTCTCCGTACAAACTAGGTGTGGGGTATACCGAGCTAATCTAGAAAATGTCGCTTCATAATCTACTACATATAAGCTACGTTGTTTTAATGTCGCGAACTCCATGGCCTTCTTCTCGCGAATTCTTTCCGAGAAATACTTCTCATCAAAATGTTCTAAGAACTCGTCCCATGTAATTTGTTCATTAGGTAAGATAGCTTCGACGGATACCCACCATGCTCGGGCATCCTTTTCTAGTTGATAGGTCCCTAATAGTACCTTCTCTTCATCGGTGCATTGCATTACTTTAAAGGTTCTCTCTACTTCTTGCACCCAATTCTCCGCTTCATCTGGGTCAGTAGATCCACTAAACTTCGGGGGATTCATCTTTTGGAATTTTCGATGTAAATCCCCGGCTTCATGCCGTGCTCCACCTTGCGTAACTTGTTGCAAGGCTTGTGTTAATCCTTGGACAGTGTGTTGCATTTCGCGCCATTGAGCTCTCTCGGCGGCCAGTTGCGAGATTCAGCCTGAAATCATTGTTACATGGTTTAATTATTTTTCCTTGGTATTTGTTTCTTGATAATTTATTCTTTTTAAAACTTAACCCGTGTTTCTACCCAATCTTATCGGAAAAGTTTAAATTTCTAACCAAGTTCCTATCAAGGGAAACATAAGTTTTAAGAATTTTAGGTTTTATGTAATGTAGGCTCTGATACCACTAAAACTGTCACGCCCCGACGCGGAAAATCGAGGCGCGAGCAGTTACGAGGCACTCGTGTCGATCAGAGCATGTACAAATTTAATTCTAAAGATACAGAGCTAAGATGAAATTGCTAATTTTATTCCATCAAAATGAAGTTTACATCATTAATTCATAAGCCATAAGGAATGATACAATCCTCCAAATTTTTCAAATACATAAACCTTGTAAAAATACTAATGATCTACATAAATCCTAGGGAAAAGAAAACACTCATTCACTCTTGTCCATTCCCTTATTCATTTTCATTTCCTGCAACAATTAACCAAAAACGTAGGGTGAGCAAAAAGCTCAGTAGGATTTTATATCTCTAGAACCAGACAATCTTTAAGTATTTAACAATTTAACAATTCGTGTCATGAAGTAATTGATCATGAATTTCAAGTAAGAAATTTTGTATAAGAATTTCAAGTAATTTCAAGATAACAAGATAATGTCAAGATCATGATAGTAGACAAGACGATGATCATTTTCAGAAATATATCAAGAACTTTCATGATGAGACGATGGGTACTATCATTAAGACAATTCAAGAACTTTCATGATGAACTTTTAAGCAATATCGAAGTAGAGCAATCACTTGAACTTTAAACAATATAGAAGTAGAACAATCACTTCTACAAGGATATTTATGATGAATCTTTAAGCAATAACAATATAGAAGTAGAGCAATCACTTCTACCAACACTCAGTAGGATTGGCCAGAGCACTAAGGGGAGATCACGACGATATGACAGCCCCTCATGGAATATCACTATTTGGCTACACACTTAGGGGTTCTCACTACAGTATGATTGCCCCTAACCGTAATAGACCCTGTATTGGTGAATGCCAGCACCTGATCATTATAATACCGGTTTATATTTGGACTTTGCCTCGTCCGTGGGATCAGATCAGAACCCCTTTATACACTAGCATTTAAATGTCATTTCATTGGGACCCATAGCCCCTGACATTTTTTTTCTATATAATTCCACAATATGGCCAAAGAATTTTCAAGAACAAGCTCATTTGTAAACAAGTACAGATCTGGCAAAAATTGTGATAATTTACAAAGGAGAGTGGAAAACGTATTTTAAGCATCATGTTTAACGACATTAAGTCGTAGAATTCAAAAATGAACGGTAAGTAGGAAGAAAATTTAAGATAGTAGTTTTATTAGAATTATTTTAAATATCTTTGCATGATCTCAGAATTATAAACATCAATTTTTAGTAAAGAACGACTTTTAGTAAAGAACATATATACTTATGAATTGAAATCATGAGTTTAGATATTAGCTTTTAATCATACATTAATATGTCATATGATAAGAAAATAGATATAACATGCTGAAAGTAGTTTTTATACATCAATATGATATAAAATATCTTTTTACATTCTGAAATAATTTTCGTACATCACTATGATAGAGAATAAAATTGTTATAGGCTAAAAAGATGTTACTGTCTGTGAACGCGCTATAGCTCAGGGTCGCGTTCATTACAGTGTATAAAAATACAGTATATATATTCAAAATATCATATTTTGATTATCAAAAAATTTTGAAAAAATTTTATGAACGCGCTATAGGTAGCTAGCGCGTTCTTCAAGAACGTGCTATAGGCGACTAGCGCGTTCAAGAACAGATGTATACATTGAAAAATTTTGAAAACTTAATTGAAATACATAGATTCTATATAAACCATAATAGATATAGACTCCTAATATATATATATAAACACTTAAGGTATTATATATATATATATATTAGAAATATTATACTTTTGATTTCTGGTCATCCGGGTTTAAAAGTATGAACGCGCTATACCTGACTAGCGCGTTCATTAAGAACGTGCTATACCAGGCTAGCGCGTTCATAAAGGACGTGCTATACCAGACTAGCGCGTTCATGATCAGATAAATATTTTATATTATTTTGAAAACTAGATAAAAAGATGAGGTTCCAAGGAATCATACTATATATATATCATCTTATATATATATAGATGCCTTATATACATTTATAAACATACTAGAAGTATTATTTTTTTGATCCCTGATCATCCGGGGTCAAAGGTATGAACGTGCTATAGGAGGCTAGCGCGTTCATGATGAACGTGCTAGGTAGATATAGCTCGTTCATGAACAGGTATAGATTTTGTATTGTCTTGAAAAGTAGATAACAATATGGAGTTCCAATGAATCATACTATATATATAACATCTTATATATATATATAAATCTTATATACCTTTAAAAACATACTAGAAATATTATTTTTTTGATCCCTGATCATCCGGGGTCAAAGGTATGAACGTGTTATAGGCGGCTAGCGCGTTCATGAAAAAACGCGCTATGGATATATAGCGCGATCATGAAAGTGTTTTATATTATTAAATATTTAAATTTGAACATTTTTCGAAAGAGATGGGGTCTATATGAAAGCGCTATATCGGGCTGGCGCGTTAAGAACGCACTCCTGAAGAGCAGCGCCTTAAGATTCCAAAAACGGAACTGAAATACCCCTTGGTAAAATGATCATAACTTACTCATTTCTCAATGGAATTTAACAAATGAGCTATCAATGGAAAGAGGGCAGAAAAATGAATAAGATAGCATGCATTGATTTGAGTTTAGCCTGAGAGACACCTACTTTTTGTCAGATCTAAAGATTATCCCCAAATATAAAGAAAACCATTGATCTTCCAAATCCTCCTTCAAATCTCCACGAATCTTTGCAACAGCATAGACTTAACTTCCAGGGATGATTTGAGGGTCGAATGGGGTTCTATTTATAGCCAAAACTTGGCCAAATGTGTCAAGATTCTTTGCCTAATTCCACCTAACCCATTAAGTCCGAATTAGAAGAAAAATATCATTTCTCTTCTTAATCTAGCCCATCTTATGTGTGAAAATAATGTAATTTCGGCTGGTCCAAGGTGGGCTGTTAGGTAAGGGTTGATTTTTGAGTCAATCTTCTAGAAATTGGGTTATTATAATCCTTTTCAAAAGACATTTAACATGTGTTACGAATTTAAGGTCTAATTATCATGTATTAATCATTTAACCACTAATCTAGCCCATTATGGATTATCCAATGGGCCAATTATGATCCTAGTCCATTACATGGACTTTTATTGGGCTTTCTATGATTTATCTAAGGGTTAAAGCATTTATTTTTCACTTTACCTTAAGTAAATTCAAGTAAATTCAATAATCCACTTTATTTCACTTAGTAAAAATATAAATTAATCATTTCATGAAAAAGTTAAGTGTATAAACTATTTTAAAAAATTTATTTCTCATTTTAAATTATCGGGTTTCTAGACTACTGGTTTGGGCAGAGCTAGAACTCGCACACGATGATATCACCGCGCTAGCGTCTAGGCTCTCCCCAAAACCATATAGTCGGCCTTTCTTCGGTACGCCAGCTGCTGCCACCCATTCCACCGGATCGAACTCCGGCTACTGCGTGTCTCCCTCCCCGTACTTCTCTATCACTGCTTTGCTATATGTTTCCTACAAATTGAATAAAATAGCAAGTCAATTTTATATGAATTACATGCCGATTTAAATGAACGGTACAAGTTACATATGTAGATAAACTTACTGCTGCTAACTTAGCTGTCTCACTCACAAATTGATTAGTCCCATTCTTTTTGTGTGTTCTGTCGAACACCTCGAGGAACAACGGATGTCGATTAAGCTCCACAGCCTGCTATACAATTCATAGTAAAAAAAGTCAAATATTGGGATAAATTGTAAGAAGATAAATTGTTATATTACTTACCAATTTTTGTTTATGAGCCGCATAAGAGATGGACCCACTCATATGCAAATTTGAACCTGGTTTTGATGCCCTATTTGCTTTGGCTTTTTCGGATTTTTCTATCCACTTGGGGTCGGCAAAATGGTCACAAGATATCTCCCAATCCTCCTGCCTCATCCATAGAGGGCGGTGCGCCTTCCACAATTGTCGGTCTTCACTCCCCCCACTCAATTTTTTAGCGTGTGCTCGGGCCTCATGTATTTTCCTCTTGTAACTTGACTGCATAGTAGACTCCCAGGCACGACGACATCTCGCCGCGTCATGTCCACACGTGAATTGAAAAGACCGCTGTAAATCAATTACTTTTCACACTTAGTATACTGTTGTAAATTGAGTTTGGGAAATACTTGAATTAAATGACGTAATTACTTACTAAGAACATGTTGTACAATGAATCGCGGACGGCCATCAGAAATTCTCTGAAAGTGGATGCTGCCCCGGGCACATGTGCTAACATGAGTTCGGTGGAATGATGGACAGCATTGTGGGGTTCAAATTTCTTACTATAATTGCAAATGTCAAAATATTCATATTAGACAGTTGAAGGCTAATTAATGTAATATAACCTTATAGATTTACCCAGAGATCCAACACGGACAACGTCTATAATGGGCCGTGCCTCCATCGTGACGACTGCCGGCATCGTCAAGTGGCTGACTGGTGGGGGTTGTTGTCCCCCTGGTTTTGATGATGACAACCATGAGATGTGTGTGTTGAATTCAACTTAAAATGTTGAACTAAATCTTGATTCAGTAACGCATGCATCTTGTTTATTTTTGAATGCACGAAAGGGACATGGTTGACGCAGGATGATTCATGGCGTCCACGCAGTGGGTTGCCTCAAGGACAGCGTCTACACAAGACTCTGAAGGCGTCCACGCAACAGTTCAAGAGGAAAAATCATAAGTCACTGATATAATCTCAGTGCGTCAACGCCATAGTTCAGCAGCATCGACGCAACAGTTCAAGTGGCAGAATCATTGTTCACTGGAAATACTCCGGTGCGTCAACGCTACAGCATGATAGCGTCGACGCAGCAGTTCATTCTGAGATAAAGATCGCTCTGGGTCAGTTCAGTGGGTCGACACAGTGACCACATGCGGCAACGCATCCAGCTTTATACTCAAAGACATGTGGGGCATTTCAAGGCTGCGTCAACCTCATGGTCTCAATGGGTTGACGCCATCTGAACTATTTACGAGATTAGTTGGTGGTGGACCCCAGTCGTACGTGACGTCAAAGGCCACATCAGCCAAAAGTGCTTGCGATCTCGTTTTCCCTCGCGATTCCAGAAGCCTCTGTAGAACAATCATTGGGCTAACCAGAAAATCTGGTTGGGGCCCACTGGATGAATATAACACGTGGATCTGGAAGTGAGCGCGGGAAGTAGAATAGAGAAGAAGATTTGGAGAGCTGCAGTCGAACCTGAGCGAGTGAAGCCCTCGAGAAGGATCGTGGAGTCCATCGTCTTCCTGCTGGTACCGTGCTGCATCCACTGACGATCAGAGGAGATCCAGGGGCAGTGGATCAGTGCGAGTTCATCTACCCTTCAGAAGGAGAAGGCCAGCTGATCGTTGAAACATCTTCCTCCAGACTTCTGAGTTCGAGCTTGAGATCCAGCAGCATCACAGATCTGGAGCTGTTCTTCCATCTCTGAGTGATTTCGTTTATTGCTTTTGTTTTCAGTTTGAACTCTGTTATTGTATTTCTCCCTCGTACTAGTTTGAGTAGAGGGAGGGTATTTGATCCAGCGGATTGTGCTTGGATCAAGGGTATTTGGGTGTGTTTGCCTGCAAGCTGTTTGTCAGCGGTTGAGAGGATTTGTTCCTCTGTCTAGCCAAGCTGTAGTGCTCAGCGATGTTGAGGTGTTTATTCCTCAGTGTAGCTAAGCTGTAAGGCTCAGCAGGGATGCTCACTGGTTTTAGTGTGGGGTGGACGTAGGTCTCCACAGGGAGACCGAACCACCATAAAAATTGGTGTTCTCTTGTGGTTTGCCATTTTTCGCACAATCTGCTTGACGTTAGATGTTTGAGTAGGCTCGATCTGCACACATTTAGTTACTGATTTTCTGATTAGCATTCTGTTTTTGATAGCGAGTGTGATCTTGCATAAAATTTTCAAAGGGTCAACCTATTCACCCCCTCCCCCTCTAGTTTGACCTTCCACCTAATCCTACACGTGGTATCAGAGCTTGGCTCTCTTGTTAAGGGTCTCACAACCCAGAGAGATATAGTGGAATGGATAACAGGGGGCTCATGCCTGAAGGGTATGCAGTGAATAGGCCACCCTTCTTTGATGGCACTAACTATGCTTACTGGAAAAATCGGATGCAGGTATTTCTGAGATCTCAGGACCATGAGATTTGGAGAGTCGTGAGCAAAGGACCCTATCAGTTAGAAGGAGATGAAGAACTGTGGGTAAAAGAGCAGATTCGGAAGTCCAACATCAATTGGCAAGCTATGAATATCATGTAATGCTCATTGCATCCTAAGGAGTTTTCACGAGTGTCCTCATGTGCCAGTGCCAAGGAAATGTGGGACAGACTTGAAGTCATCTATGAAGGTACGTCAGAGGTAAGAGAGACAAAAGCTAATATGTTAATTTCTGAGTATGAAGCTTTTAGAATGAAGCCAGAGGAAAATATATCTGAAATGTATGCTAGGCTAACTCTATTAGTGAATGGTCTTAAAGGTCTGGGAAAAGTTTACAGTGATTATGAACTGGTCAGGAAAATTCTTAGATCCCTAACTCCAATTTGGCACACCAAGGCCACGGTTGTTGAGGAATCTAGGAACCTTCCTACCACTACCCCTGATGAGCTCATCGGATCTTTGATGGCTTATGAGCTGAACTTCAAATGGACAGATGAGGATGTGAAAAAGAAAAAGGCCCTTGCATTGAAGGCAGGACCAAGTAGCAAGGAGAGTTCAGATGACAGTCAGTCATCTAGTTCAGACGATGATTCAGGTGAGATAGCCATGCTCACCAGGAAATTCAAGAAATTTTTAAGGAAGGAAGGTAAGGCTGTAAGGAGTCGAAGACCGCAGGTAAGAAATAGTTCAAAATTTAAATCAGAAAATTCAAAGAAATCTGACAAGGTTGTTTGTTATAAATGCAGGAAACAAGGACATATCAAATCTGAATGTCCAGAGAATATGAAGAAAGCTCAGCCAAAGTGAAAAAATAAAAAGCCCAAGGCCATGATGAGTACGTGGAGTGACGAGGAGAAAGATGAAGATGAAGAAGAAAGCACTTTGAAGAAGAGAGTGATGTTAAGCTGTGCTTCATGGCTAAGGGTGATGAGCAGGATGAGGTAACTTTTTCCTTCGAAAACTTTTCTTGCAGTGATTGGGAAGAAACTTTTAATGAATTGTTAGATAAGTACGATTATGTAAAGAAAGAAAATAAATCACCGAAGAAAAAGAAAAGTTTGACTAGTCAAGAAAATTCTTTGAATGAGAAAATAAGGTGCTTAGAAGCTGAAATTACTAGTTTAAGAAAATCTCTTGATGAAAGTGATCAATGTAGAGATCAATTAATAGAGATGAAGAGAGAAAATGAATTTTTTCTGAAAGTGCATGATGAACTGAAACTAAGAATTCAAAAATTGGAGAGTGAAATAAAAATTGCTGAAGAGAAATTTGAAGCCATTCAAGGAGTAAATCAAGAACTCCAAGAAAATTTGAAGAGGCTGGAAGATGAGAATTCAAGTAAACAAGCCTCTCTAGAGAAATTAACACAGGGTAAAAATAATCTTGAAGCTGTCATGGGAATAAGAAGCAATTTTGGGAAAGAATGACTTGGTTACAATCCAACCAAAAAGAAGGATCTAGGAACTAGACTTGTAACATTTGTTTATGAACAAGGCACATCTGGGCAGAGCCAAATGGCTGAAAAGAAGTCTCATGAGAAAAGTCAAGAAAAACTAAAACAGACGGATGAAATCAGAAAAGAAAAGGGCAAAGAGAAAATGAAGGTTACCTTAAATGCCAATCACCATAAGAATGTGCCTAAGCTCAGAAGTAAATCCTCAGGTCAGCCTATAGACCCTAGTTCATCAACCCAGCATCAAACTTATAGAAATTTAGGGAGTCATAGGTCTGGTACAAGACAGTTGCGTCAACGCACTGGGTACCCTGCGTCCACTCAATCCATGTCCAAGGGGTTCTGCAGAAATAATGCTAGAACAAACCAGTGGCCGCGTCAACGCAGTGTCCATACTGTGTCAACGCATACACCCTTCCAGGATGGGTATTCTTTCGGAAATACTAGATTGAGTCGACGCAGCCACCACAGTGCGTCCACACATCCTATGCACCAGAACCCATATGACAGAAGGGTTAGATGGATGAGTCAACGTAGTCAGGTGAGAGGGTCTACGCAGCGAACCTTCATTCCTCAAGAGTTCAGTATTTTTCTAGAACTTCTTATCCTAGATTCCCCAGTGCTTCTTGGAGTCACAATAATCATTGAAATGGGAACAAGAATAAAACTTCATACTTCTCTAACAAAAGAACTGATTCAAAAAGGTCATTCCAAAGGGTACCTCAACCTAATCAGAAAATTATCAAACCTATGAACTCCACATCTCAAAAATCTCCAAAACAACAAATATGGATTCCCAAAAGCATGTTGTCTTATTTGACACAATCCTATGGTGTGATGGGACCCAAGTGTATTTGGGTTTCAAAATCTCTTGTTTGATGTGATTTGCAGGAGTGCCTTGCAGCTGTACACAATAGGTGGTATCTTGACAGCGGCTGCTCAAGGCATATGACGGGCGATAAGGCAAAATTTTGTTTCTTGGTTGAGAAAGAAGGAGGGCATGTCACGTTTGGGGGCAACAATAAAGGCAAAATTATTGGAAAAGGTAAAGTTGGCAAAACTCCCTTGAACTCCATTGATGATGTGCTACTTGTTGAAGGACTAGAATATAATCTTCTTAGTATAAGCCAACTGTGTGACAGGGGACACAAGGTTGTGTTTGATTCTCTTGTATGCACCATTCTTGAAATGCATTCTGAAAATGTTAAGTTCATTGGAAAAAGAATAAACAACATGTACATGGTAGACTTAGATGATCCTGCTCATAATAATCTCTGTCTTGCTGTGAACAAAAGTGAGCTGGCTTGGCTATGGCATCGTAGACTAGGACATGCTAGCTATAGTGTCATGCATAAGTTAGCAAAATTCAGCATGGTAAACGGGTTGCCTGATGTCTCTTTTAAACAAAATGACAAAGTTTGTGATGCATGCACTCAAGGTAAGCACACTAGGAAGTCATTTAAATCTAGAATAGAAAACCAATCTTCTAGACCTCTTGAACTTATTCACATGGATCTGTTTGGACCCACGAGAACAGCAAGTTTAAGTGGAAATAGATATGGCTTTATTTTGGTAGATCACTTTTCTAGGTTCACTTGGGTGTTCTTTTTATCTCATAAAAATGATGCGTTTGAAGAATTTCAGGCATTTTTCAAGAAAGTTCAGCAAGATGGTAAGTATACTATTTCATCTATTATGTCAGATCATGTAGGAGAGTTCGAAAACTCAGAATTTGATGGGTTTTGCAGGGCAAAAGGAATATCACACAAATTCTCGTCACCAAGAACTCCTGAACAGAATGGAGTGGTAGAAAGAAGAAATAGAACTCTTGTGGAGATGGCTAGAACAATGCTGATCGAAGGACAACTTCCAAGGAAATTCTGGGCTGAGGTGGTAAACACTGCGTGCTACATTGTAAATCGTGCAATGGTAAGACCTCTGTCCAAAAAGACTCCATATGAGTTAATGAAAGGTAAGAAGTCATCTGTTACTCATTTCAAAGTTTTTGGGTCAAAATGCTTTGTTCAAAATAATGACAAACGGGACTTGGATAAGTTTGAGCCTAAGAGTGAACCAGCCATTTTTCTGGGATATTCTAATCACTCTATGGCCTATAGAGTCCTAAATGTCAAAACTCAAAATGTAGAAGAATCTCCTCATATTGTCTATGATGAAATGAATGTTAGATCTGAAAATGAACAATCTTGCAGGGCCAAGGATGATGGGGAGTTCCTTGAAGTAAAGGAAGAACAAGATCTCAAGGAGAAAAAGTCAAGGCCAGGTGAGAGTCTAGCAGAATCAAGCACTCAAGGTAATGTAGATGCTAATGAAGGTAATTCTCTAACCAATGTTAGAATGTTAAGAGATCATCCTTTATCAAGCGTTATTGGCAATCTGCATGACCCTACTAGAACTAGATCTCACTTTAGGATAATTGAGAAAATGGATAATCTGGCTCTTGTGTCTCAAATTGAACCTAAAAATGTAATAGAAGCCCTAAAAGATGAATGTTGGATAAATGTAATGCATGAAGAACTAAATCAATTCAAGAGAAACAAAGTGTGGCACCTTGTACCAAGACCCAATGAACATTCAGTAATTGGAACTAAGTGGGTTTTCAGAAATAAACAAAATGAAAATAGAATTGTGATAAGAAATAAAGCAAGACTGGTAGCACAATGATATAACCAAGAATTCGGCATTGATTTTGAAGAATCCTTTGCTCCAGTAGCTAGATTAGAGGCAATTAGATTATTACTTGCATATGCTTGCTGTCATGAAATAAAACTTCAACAAATGGATGTAAAAAGTGTGTTTTTTAATGGTCTAATAAAAGAAGAGGTGTATGTTGAATAACCCCCTGATTTTGAGTGCATAGATTGTCCTAACCATGTTTACAGATTAGACAAAGCTCTCTATGGGCTTAAACAAGCACCTCGAGCATGGTACGATAGACTCAGCTCATACCTCACTGAAAAAGGGTATTCAAGAGGTAAAGTGGACCAAACTTTATTCACCAATGTAAGAAACAATGACATTATTCTGGTTCAAATTTACGTTGATGATATAGTCTTTGGATCCACTAAACCAAGCATGTGTGGGGAATTTGCACAATTGATGACTACAGAATTTGAAATGAGTCTAATGGGTGAGCTGCAATTTTTTCTAGGTCTTCAAATCACCCAAAGCAAGGAAGGATGCTTCATCAACTAGGCAAAGTATATCTCTGAGCTATTGAAGAAATATCAAATGGAGAATCTTAAAGCAATCAACACTCCCATGAGCACCAACACAATTCTAGATGCAGATCTGAAAGGTAAATCAGTGGATGCAAAGACTTATCGAGGTATGATCGGATCACTCCTCTATCTTACTACATCTAGGCCAGATATCCAATTTTGTGTATGCATGTGTGCTCGTTTTCAATCTGATCCTAGAGAATCCCACTTGAGCTCTGTTAAGCGTATCTTTCGATACCTTGCCGGAACTCGAGATTTAGGGATTTGGTATCCTGCATCTTGCGCTCTTGATTTAGTATCTTATTCTGATGCAGACTATGCTGGATGCAAAATTGACAGGAAAAGCACAAGTGGCTATTGCCAATTTTTGAGAGGGTGTTTGGTTTCTTGGGCATCCAAGAAATAACACTCAGTGGCACTATCCACTGCAGAGGCAGAATATGTCGCTGTAGGGAGTTGTGACACTCAAGTGTTGTGGATCAAACACCAACTCCAAGATTATCAAATTGATCTTGGGTGTGTCCCAATCTTGTCTGATAACACAAGTGCCATTAACCTGGCAAAGAACCCCATCCAGCACTCTAGGACCAAACACATAGAAATTAGGCATCATTTCCTGCGAGATGAAGTTAATAAAGGAAGTTTTAAATTGGTGTTTGTAGATTCACAACATCAATTAGCTGACATTTTTACCAAGCCTCTGAATAATGAAAGATTTACTTGTCTTAGAAGAGAGCTTGGACTGTGTAATCTTCATCTAGATGTCTAACTTGATTGCTTGACTTCTTCTTTGAAACATGATTGGTTAGCTCTGCCTAGGAATAAATTGACTACTTGCCTTGCTTGATTTGAAAGTGCCTGATTTCCAAATAAGTCACAAATTTAGGGGGAGTTTAGTTTTTAAGTATTCTTTTCTCTTTTGAAGAACACATGATAAATAAAAAGCCAGCATGTCAATCATTGCATCTTCATTCAAGCTTTCAGTCATGCATGAACTGAGGGGGAGCTTGCATTAGATTTTACTGGCTGAGGAGTGCAATTCAGTACCCTTAGGTTAGTGGGTTGTGAACCTGAAGTGTGGTTCGAGCAATTGGTTGAATATCAGTACTCGTTAAGAAGGGTTAACGCAGCTGTGAGATGGGTCAACGCACTGATTGAAACAATCTGGAAACAGTGCTGGAAGTTGAATTGACTGGTTGAGTGAGTTAACGCAGTCACCTAGTTGAGTTGACGCACTAACAGAAACCTAGTGCAAATCAGTTCTGGAAGCAACTGGATTACTTCAGAAGGGTTAACGCAGCACTGGAGATGGGTCAACGCAACCTGGAAATCTTGCTCACAAAAGACATAATTGAAGTCTTTCACTCATATCTCATCAACTTGGAGTCTTCCAGTACCTTAAAGTGTCTAAAACTTGGAGTCTTCTCAACATCTCATCACCTTGTTTCTTCTCTACATATCTCATCTACTCATTTCCTCAGATTGTAGTGAAGTACCTCTCAATCTTCAGTATGAGGGAGGGATGATTCATGAGCTCTGAAATGTGAGTTGATGTCATAGATTTAGGGGGAGTTAAAATGATAATTCATTTATGAGAGGTGGCGATCTTTATTGACTGGCTCTATGCAGTATTAATGGTTGGAGATCTATAAATCTTATGATCTTTGAATGCTAAAATTCTTGAACATAAAAGTGCTTTGAAACTATAGAATAGCTATGGAACTATTTAATAAAACTGGGAACTCATCTATTCTAGAACCATGATGATCAAAAGTAAAGGGACCTCTTTGTGCAAATGAATTTAATATCTGTATTGACTTTAAACTCAGAATAGGTTTAATAAGAGCTGAAGAAATAAACCCTATATGTATATATATATATATACATGTAATAAATTGCAGAGCAAAGATAAGCTTTCACTGAGAAACTGTCTCTATGCACCAAAGAAGTGCTAAGGAGCATGTCATGATGTGGGCTATTACCTCTGTTTCAAAAGAAAAATAATTCATTGCAGAGCAATGGTAACTTTCCACTGAGAAACTACCTTCATACACCAATGAAGTGCTGAAAGACATGTCATGATGTGAGTTGCCAACTCTGTTTCATTGGAGCAGAATAGTTAGTTATGCTGAGTAACCGGGGACTCTGGTGTCTGATAAACATGTGTACCCGTGTCAAAAGGCTAGCTACACTTGACTGCAAATGAGAATTTAAAAATAAAAAAATGATGAAAAATAAAAAATGACAATATATATATATATGGGGTTGACATGAAGTTCAAATATAAAATCCTATAGAGTTCATCCTCAATACGAGTTAAATTCACTTCTATAAGGGTCTCTTGAAATTGAACAATCTAGGGGAAAGATTTGAAAAAGTTCCAAGTGTGCAAATTGTTCTATCCTTATTCCATAATCATGCTCTTCTTGTTCAAGGATTTATCTCAAATTCTTAAGATTATTTTTCTCCACATCATTAAATGAATTAGGGTTAATCATCAGATCTCTCTTAAGGGAACTTGAACTTTATCTATTAAAAATCCCTGAATGTAATTTCATCTTTTCATAATTTCAGTATCTTTAGAATGCCTAAATATTGTGGGTCTTCACTATTCCTAGTGTCTACTCAGTATTTCCCTCTTATTCCTCTTGGTGGCGTCGACTCAGTGTCTCACTGCGTCAACGCAGTCATGCACTAACTCCAAATTCTTCCCAGTCCGGTTCAGCACAGTGAACCGGTTCGCCCTTTTTGAATTGCAAATGAGTCATCACGTTCTTTAAAAACCCTTCTGTCTCCTCGCCTCTTTCAAAAACCCTGTTGGCTCCTACCTCTCCGCTTCCCTCATCTTCTTTCCCACGGCACTTCTCTTCCCTGTTGTCGTGTGAGTCTCCTCACCACCATGGCTCCTCCGGAAAAAGGGAAAAAGGACAAGCAGGGTCTAAAGAGAAGAGCTCCCATCACAGCTGAGGGCAAGATTGTGCCTCGTACCAAATTTCAACTTGTTCAAGAGGAGATGCCGTCTCAGTCAGCTCCAAGAACACGGAAAGGAAAAGAGCAGAGCTCGCTGGCAAAGACAAGAAATATCTCAGAATCAAGGGCAGCGAAGCAGAAGGATACCCACGATGCTCCCGTGGCAGATCCTCCAGAGGAGATACCGTCTTCTTCAGCTCCAAGGAAACGGAAGGGAAAAGAGATAGAGCTATATCTTCGGAAACGCCGTCTCCATCCGAGCCCGCCGACCAAAAAGAGAAAGCTCTCTAAATCTAGGGCAGAAGAGCAGTCTACATCTTCAGCTGCTGCCAAGGGGAAACAAGGTGTGGACAGTTCACATGCAAGGTCTTCTGATCCCTCTCTCACCATCAATATAGAAGAACCTCTGAAAGTCCTTATTCCACGATATATTGTTGATACTGATGTTGAGATGCTTGAGGTTTTTCCGCAGTTATTTTTCACTTTGGATTTTCAGGGTTGGTGGTCTTTTGTCACAAATCATAGAATATATTACCCTACCCTCGTTCGGGAATTTTACCAAAATTTGAAATATGAGCCTCAAATCCCTAAAGTTTCTTCAACAGTCAGAAATGTCTGTTTTGAGTTAACAAATAAACTGTTTGCCAGATCATGGAATATCCCAATGGATGGGATTCAACTACATAGTTTTCATTTTGATGAACATGAAGCTTATGCTCTTCTGACTGAACAGCCTAGTGATCCTACAGATGTCAAGCAGACATATCTATCTAGTCTGAAAGCCAATAGGTTCCCTCCCTTCAATAGACTGCTACATCATATCTGCACATCCATCATTACACCCCAGAGCAGTGGTAGGGAACGAGTTACTGAGATGCAATGATTCTTGCTATACTGTTTGCTGAAACAAATCAAGATTTCATTAACTGATGTTATCATTCAGACTATGGGTACATGTCTGAAACAGTCTAGGACACTTCCATATGCTGCCCCATTGACTGCAATTTTTAGAAAGGTTGGAGTGAACTTAGGAAATGAAAAGAAACTAAACATTCCTAGAGGGAATAGATACTCCTTATCATACATTCAGAAGTTCATGGGATTTAAAGTTGTGAATGGATAGCCAGTCAGAGTACTGCCAAGTCAGAAGCATGCCTCTGCCTCTGGGGCACATGTTGTAGAAATGAGCGAAACAGCACCAGAAAACCCAGCGGCCAGTCCAGCCAGAGTAGACAGACAAGAGGTTAGTTGTAATGCCCTGGATCCTTGGTAGATCTTGCTGGATCTTCATTGGATCTTCTGGATTGGTTTCGGTAAGTTTCGGTTCGCTTTTGTGGCTTCCGAGTTGAGCTTTACGAGTCGTGTGGGTTTTTCTCTCGTACTAGTTACGGAACCCTACAGTGAGTTTGTTTGTCAGTTCCTCGACTCGCGGATGCTGCAGCGACGATGTACTCATCGAGCCGGTTATTTCGACTATTTTTGCGTATTTTTCGGAGATAGGGCCAGAAATCGGATTTTTCGGAAATTAGGAAAATTTCCTAATTTATTTTCTTTTTCTTTTCCTTTCCTCTTTCTCTCTCCTCATTCGCACGTTCGCCTCTCTCTCTCCCGTTCTCTCTCGTTCTCCCACCTTCTCGCCTCCGACTGCAGACGGAGGGGTCCGTTGGTGAGGTGGCGACGTCGGGAAGCTGTTGAGGTGTGTGATGGAGCGAGGATCGGAATGGTTCTGGCACGATCCCGAACGGTGGATTCAAAGCCGATGTTTGAGCTCGCGGCGTGGTTTTCGGCGCGGTTTAGTCCCTTCGGGGCACGGTTTCTTCGGTGGAGGTAGGGTGATGGTTCCTCACTTCCTCCTCTCCATTTTCCCTGTCATTGCACGTCATTTGGCGCGGAAACGGCCGAGTTTGGGCTTGTTTAGCCTAAATCGTGATTTTCGGGTTTTGTAGGGTTCGCCGAAGAACGGCAACCATTTGTAGCTCGGTTAGTGTTGAACTGACCGTTGGGATGTTAGGATCCCATCTATGCTTGTTTTGTATTGATTGGTCGTCATTCGAGGCCGGTAGGAGTCTGGGAACCTCGTTGACTCGTTTTGGGTTGATTCGTTGGAATCGCCCCGATCTTGCGTTTTGATGCTTGCATGTGGGCTTTTTAGCCTTCTTATGTTGTTTTTCATCGTCGAGGGTTGTTTCCCCTGCGCTTCGACGTGAATGGGGCGTGGAACGGGCCGATTTGGCCAACCCTCCATTTTCCCGCCGTAACTGGTGTGGCGGTCGTTCTAGGGACCGTTACATGCCCTGACGGCCCCACGACTGACCGTTATAGCGTCTGAGTTGATTTGAGTTCTTCGGGGTTTTGAGAGTGTGACGGCCCAGGGGTGGCGCGTCACATCTCTCTGACGCGTCCCGTGAGACGCGTTACGTCTATTTTGTCGTTTTATGTTTGGGTTAAATCGGTTCCTCTAACGCACTTGCCCCTGTGCGTCAGGTGAGTGTAACGCGCCTGCCCCAGGCCGTTACATTCTGGTTGACTGACGTTGACCTTTTGAGTCGGTTCCCCTGACGCGCCTGCCCCTGTGGGTCAGGTGGGTGTAACGCGCCTGGTGTAGGCCGTTACGTTCTGTTTGACCGTGTTTGACCGAGTGAGTCGGTTCGCCTAACGGCCGTGCTCCCGTGCGTTAGGTGTGTGTAACGCGCCTGTCCCAGGCCGTTACATGTTGTTTGGCTGAGTTGGGGTGGTTGCGTCGTTGTCTCTAACGGCCTCGTCCCCGCGCGTTAGGTGTTTGTAACGCGTCCGGTCGGGACCATTACATGCCTCTCAGCCAGTTGTTGTTCTAGGTTTTGCTGGCCCTGACGCGTTAGGTGTCTGTAACGCGTTCGGTCTGGCGCGTTACATGCTCCGAGTGTGTTTTGAGTTGAGGGTTGTTGGCCCTGACGGCCCCGGTCGGGCGCGTCAGGCTGGTGTAACGCGCCCGGTGCTGGCCGTTACATGCCTTTGCGTTTCTGGAGTTGGTTAGGGCGGTGTGTGTGACGACCTGTTCCCCGACCGTCACGTTGGATGTAACGGCCTAGGCTTAGACCGTCAGGTTCATGTAGCGGTCTAAGGGTGGTGCGTTACATGCCTTGTGCTCCGATTTCCGTGATTCCGATTTCTGCTTGTCTTGGCTTGGCCTTGTGGTCTGCCCATTGTCCCATGGATGTCTCCTGACGTCATATGAGGGCTAGGACTACGTTGTTAGGTAGCCATGAGTCTTCTTGCTTGTGGTAGGATTCTCTATCCTACTCTTGTGTGTGTCTTTGGTTGGGTTCCGGTCAACCCGGGGTGACCCAGCGGTAGACGGGTGACCTTGCGTGTGGGTGTCTTGGCAGTTTTGTCCAGTCCGAGACACTGGTTCTGGATGCCTCGAGGTATCGTCTTACCTTGGGTTGCGTGTCCAGGTGTGCTGAGGGTCTTCGGTGTTCCCTCAAGTCTCCGTGAGTTGTTTTCTGCGGAGTGTCATTTCTTGTGGCTTAGGATTAGACCGATTGGCGCCTTGTTCCGCTGTTTGTGACGATCTTGCCTTTGAGTCGTTCGACTCGGGATCGTTACGTGGTAGGTCTAGTTGCCTGGTCCTGAGTCGGTTGACAGTGGTTGTACTGCCAGTTGTGCTTCGTAGTACATGTGACAGGGCCTCCGTAGACTGTCTGTACTCTAGCACTTGTGTTTTGGAGTCCGTGCCTTGTGAACCTCCGCTAGTCGTAGCTTGTGACGTAGGCTTTTTTTTAGTACGTCACCCATCGGGAGTGGTGGACGGGCAGTTTCCCGTTACATGATTTTTAAGCTAGTTCCGTGGGCCCCGGCCAACGGTAGCGTCCTACCGAGGGGAATACTAGCTAGAGGCCTGGCCTAGGTAGTGGTCAGTGTGTGCACACGTGGTCAGGAACTGAGGACTTGCGTCGACGGGCGTGACCCTGACTAGTCACTCGTAGCGTGGTACTGCAGTCTTGTGTCCGTGAGGTGCCGTTTTTCCTTGGAACGTCGTTGTTCCTTGGACCTGGTTCTTGGTGTGTCTAGTCTCCTCCGTGCTGCACACGGTCTGGTAGACGTGACACTTGTGGTGCAGTGTAAGACGTCAGTGGATGCATCTGGCTATTCTTCTAGTGTGAGGGTACTCCTATCACTTGACCGGTGACTCTCGCGTTTCTCGGAGTCGGTGTTCTCCTTTCCGTGTCGGCTAGTCTTGGCCTTGCCCAAGATTTGCTTCCCTGGCTGTGTGGTCTGTTCTTGGCTGTGTCCAAGATGAGCCTGGGGTTGCGTACATGATGTTCCAATCGTGTAGGCCATTGTGGTTGTTTTATCCGTCCTTGCAGGTCTTCGTTTTGGACCTGGTGTCGGGTCGACAGATCGGTAACTTCTGACTTTGCTGGATCAGAGTTGCCCTTTTGTTGTTGCTTGGAGTAGTTTGGGTGCCGAGGTTAGTTCGGCCGCCGCTTGTCTGGCGCGGGTTCTTCCCCTTCCCTACTTGTTCCCTACTCCTACTTCCCGTCTGCTTACTACTGCATGTAGCGTAGTTTTACAGCTTTGTAGTGTAGTTTCCTGTTTTACTACACCTGATGTGTTTGTTGTTCCGTGTTACTGCGTGTTTTTCAGTGGGGATCCGCGTGACCCCTACTGAGCCAGTGACACGTGGCTCACCCCTGCTCTTTCAGGTGGGGTGGCGTTGTTCGTTCTGCTTCCGTGTGGTTCCTGGTGCGCGTGCTCGTGCGTGCCGTTGCTGCCAGCTGGTACCTGCGTCGGGCTGCCCCCGACTTCTTGGTACGTTTTTCCTTTCTGTCGACTGTACTGTGCTAGACTTGTTGTCTTTAGCTTTGGACTGACTCTGGGATATAATTGTTAATTTGAACAGTTAATTAAAAAGTAATTTTATTTCTGCTACTTTAGCAAACATATCTAATGAAATTTAATTGCTTACTGTACTATCTCTTTGGCTTCAATGTACTCTACACGTGCCTTTTTCCCTTCGGAGCTTTCCTGCTCTTGGGAGGCCTCGCGGGTTCCATGCGGTATCGCGCGTATCCGGTAGTCCTACCGGGTATGCCGAGTATCCGGAATCCGGGTCGCTACATTAGTCCTGCCAGAATGGACCAACAAGAGGCCAGTCCTGTCCAAGCTGATATTGTCACAGATACTGCTCAAACTCTCCCAACTGTCACTAGAGATATTATGATCATACATGGTCCTTTTCAGAAACCCTCTCCTCGAAGGGAACATGAATCTACCTACTTTCTTGAGGAAGAAATGCCAGATAATTTTCGTTATGATGTTGGCATGCATAATCAGACTTCCGGTATCAATCTCACTTTGATTCAATTTCTGGAAATGAAATTCAAGAACATTGATTCTTCCATAATGCATTTGAGCTCCACCATGGAAATGAGGATTTTCCATCTTGAGCAGAAATCAGACAGCTGATGGGAACAGTTCAAGCATGACAAATTCAAGTCCGACAAAAAGCTTCATAACTTCATGGAATCCCTCCTTCAGGTTTGTCAGAAAGCTGGGATAATAATGCACAATTTGAAAAGCTTGCATCAACAATTTCTGAACAGGCTAAAGGCTGTGCAGACATATAACTATGATGTCAAGGAAAACCAGTCCAAGCTGAATTTGAAATATTCCACCCTGATTGACAAGAACAATGAGTTCAGTGAAAAGGTTCAGACCTTGTTTGAAAAGATTACATCTTTTGGTAAGGACCTTGCTAAACTGTTTGAAAGATCCACTCTAGTGGGTGATGAGGTTATGGATGTTTTGAAAATTCTAAAAGAAAATTTCCCACCCACACTTGAAGATCAGCGTGATGTGTACTGCCCTCCACCAACAGAAGCCTCCTCTTCTGCACCTGAATGGGGATCTCAGCAGAAAGCTCAAGTGGACTATCTGTTTGACATTTTACACAGCTGGTTTGATAGTATCACTTCCAAAGTACAGGATTATCATAAATCTATCCTACAAAGAGATAAGCAATTTTCGGACAGACTAGACAGTTTAGCATCTTCTATGACTCAGCTTCAGCAACAATTGGATACTATGTCTGCAAACATTCTTTAGTCTCACTCTTCCTCACCTGCTCCCCTTCCTGATGATGTCAAAGGAGGAGAGACATGAACTCAAGTTGGAGCCTGGAATTGCATTGCATCTGCATCAAATGTGATTAAGTGAAGTTTTCCTTCTTTTACATATTTTGTGAAATGTTCAAAAGAAGTTGTATGATGTGAGAATCTCCAACTTTTGTTAGAAAAACCTCTCTGTTCTTCTGTTTGATGTAAAACCTTGAGCTTAATTGAATGACAAAAACTGGTGTTTTAGCCTCTGAAGTGAATTCTTTGTTTGGTCTGAATTTCCTTGTTTGATCTGAATAATACATTTTTATTTAGATGCAATGGCATTCACCTCATAGTTGCCATCATCAAAAAGGGGGAGATTGTTGTGCCCCTGGTTTTGATGATGACAACCATGAGATGTGTGTGTTGAATTCAACTTAAAATGTTGAACTAAATCTTGATTCAGTAACGCATGCATCTGGTTTATTTTTGAATGCATGAAAGGGACAGGGTCGACGCAGGATGATTCATGGCGTCCACGCAGTGGGTTGCCTCAAGGACAGCGTCTACACAAGACTCTGAAGGCGTCCACACAACAGTTCAAGAGGCAAAATCATAAGTCACTGATATAATCTCAATGCGTCAACGCCATAGTTCAGCAGCGTCGACGCAGCAGTTCAAGTGGCAGAATCATTGTTCACTGGAAATACTCCGGTGCGTCAACGCTACAGCATGATAGCGTCGACGCAGCAGTTCATTCTGAGATAAAGATCGCTCTGGGTCAGTTCAGTGGGTCGACGCAGTGACCCCATGCGTCAACGCGTCCAGCTTTATACTCAAAGACATGTGGGGCATTTCAAGGCTGCGTCAACCTCATGGTCTCAATGGGTTGACGCCATCTGAACTATTTACGAGATTAGTTGGGTGGACCTTAGTCGTACGTGACGTCAAAGGCCACATTAGCCAAAAGTGCTTGCGATCTCGTTTTCCCTCGCGATTCCAGAAGCCTCTAGGAGAACAATCATTGGGCTAACCTAAAAATCTGGTTGGGGCCCACTGGATGAATATAACACGTGGATCTGGAAGTGAGCGCGGGAAGCAGAACAGAGAAGAAGATTTGGAGGAGCTGCAGTCGAACCTGAGCGAGTGAAGCCCTCGAGAAGGATCGTGGAGTCCATCGTCTTCCTGCTGGTACCTTGCTGCATCCACTGACGATCAGAGGAGATCCAGGGGTAGTGGATCAGTGCGAGTTCATCTACCCTTCAGAAGAAGAAGGCCAGCTGATCGTTGAAACATCTTCCTCCAGACTTCTAAGTTCGAGCTTGAGATCCAGCAGCATCACAGATCTGGAGCTGTTCTTCCATCTCTGAGTGATTTCGTTTATTGCTTTTGTTTTCAGTTTGAACTATGTTATTGTATTTCTCCCTCGTACTAGTTTGAGTAGAGGGAGGATATTTGATCCAGCGGATTGTGCTTGGATCAAGGGTATTTGGGCGTGTTTGCCTGCAAGCTATTTGTCAGCGGTTGAGAGGATTTGTTCCTCTGTCTAGCCAAGCTGTAGTGCTCAGCAGTGTTGAGGAGTTTATTCCTCGGTGTAGCTAAGCTGTAAAGCTCAGCAGGGATCCTCACTGGTTTTAGTGAGGGGTGGACGTAGGTCTCCCCAGGGAGACCGAACCACCATAAAAATCGGTGTTCACTTGTGGTTTGCCATTGTTCGCACAATCTGCTTGACGTTAGATGTTTGAGTAGGCTCGATCTGCACACATTTAGTTACTGATTTTCTGATTAGCATTCTATTTTTTATAGCGAGTGTGATCTTGCATAAAATTTTCAAAGGGTCAACCTATTCACCCCCTCCCCCTCTAGTTTGACCTTCCACCTAATCCTACAGGGGTGTGCCCTGTACAAGTGGGAGGTGGTGGGAGGGCACTGGGATCTGTAAGAATAGATCTTCCCAAGTAAAACTAAGTGTATTACAGATATTTGAAATAACATAATTAATTTTCATAAGTGCACAACAGGTGGGAGGCCACTAAGACCTGCAAGAATTAATTTTCATAAGTAAAACAAATATTAGAGAATTTAAATTAAAATATACATACCTGCAGCGGGAGGTGGTGGGGGTGGCGTCTGCACAACATGTGGGAGGCCACTGATACCTACAAGAATTAATTTTCATAAGTAAAATAAATATTGGAAACTTTAAATTAAAATATACATATCTGCAGCGGGAGGTGGTAGGGGTGGCGTCTGCACAACAGGTGGGAGGCCACTGAGATCTGCAAGAATTAATTTTCATGTGGAGTGATACATATATTGCGAACTTATAATTAAAATATACATACCTGCAGCGGGAGGTGGTCGGGGTGACATCTGCACAATAGGTGGGAGGCCACTGACACCTGCAAGATTTAATTTTCATAAGTAAAACAAATATTAGAGAATTTAAATTAAAATATACATACATGCAGTGGAAGGTGGTGGGGATGGCGTCTGCACAACAGGCAACGAGCCAACACTTGAACCTAAAAAAAATTCTTTTAGGCTAGTAAATGATGTAAACATTTATATAGCTAAATTTTTTAATAGATATACATGTGCCCGAAGAAGACGCCAAACAGGAGGGAGTAGAGCCCTTATCACTGTCCTGTCTCCTCCCACTCCCAGTACGACCTCCTCGAACCATTTCTTTATTACTAACAAAACAATTAATACATATTAATCTTCAATTGCACAAGACTAAAATCTTTGTTATTACAAATTATGCAAAAAGGTAAGGATATCTCACTAAATTATGAAAACGTGCCTCCCTCATGTTGATGATATATCTAACTCATCATCATCTTCGTCATCCATAGTAGCCTCATCAGATTCAAACTCTTCGTCTTCATCTGATTCTTCCTCCCCTCTAACATCAACATTTAGCTCCATCGGATCGACTTCTTCCACTTCATCTCGCGTACGTAATGACAGTGGCTCATCAGATTCGTCCAGATTAAACCTAGAGGAACCGACAACGCCAACTTCGTCTGATTGATAATATTCAGCACTAGCAACCTCTGAGACATCTCCACTCATAGTTAACTCATAAGTGGGAAAGAGTTTTGAATTAACCCTGCAAACTGCCCACCAATCTCTATTCTTGGATGATGGATAGCTTGAATAGTACACTTGCTGGACTTGTGCGGCTAAAATGAATGGTTCATAGGTCTTAAGTTTAGACCTATGCTTGACATCGACAATCCCATAATTTGTGTCATGTCGAACAGAACTAGGATCAAACCATTGACACTTAAATATGTATACATTATTATCTTGTCTCAAATACTGAAGTTCTAAGACTTCTTCAAGAATATCATAGTAGTCCAATTCCACTTCATTGTATAAACTTCCCTTCACAGATACGCCGCTGTTCATCATAGACTTACTTCGCCCATAATCCCTTGTATGAAATTTGTATCCATTCACAATATATCCTGGATAGGCACGTGTCTGGTTCGAGGGGCCATAACTTATCTGTTGTACTCTTTGATCAGTAATGAGACCTTGTTCAACCTATATTCAATAGTAGTTAAAATAATAACAATTACCTCAACATACGTAAATACAAACATATATATTCAACGATGACACTAACTCGGTTTCTCAGCCATTTGACAAAAAAATTCTCGCGTTCTTTTTCAATCTCCACGTCCTGGATATTTGGGCATTTTTCAGCTAATTCTGAATCAAATTGCCTGCAATATAAATGCACTACTACTTTAAATGAACTGTAGAAGAAGGATGAACAACTTATGGACTTGCTGGAAATGTGAGTTAAGAACTTACTCAACATAAGGTTCAATCTCGAGACAATTCAGAAGAATATATATCTCAGTGGCGTGCAACTCGCTATCTTCGAGCGTGCGAGTCAAGCAACGTCCGAACGCACGTCCAGGATGTTTAAATATGGAGAGCCGATCGGACGATTCATCCACTCCCCCATCATCATTACGTGGAGGTCGAGTACGACGAGTTTGAATCTCTGGCTCAAAGTACATAGAACAGAAGTTCGAAATTTCTTTAAGAATATATGCCTCAGCAATCGAACCCTCCACATGTGCCTTGTTGCGAACTTTTATTTTTAATTCATGCATGCACCTACAACAACAAGTCAGATGGCAACGATATGTACCGGCCATGGACGACTTGTAAGTTAACAAAAATTGTCACATACCTCTCAAATGCATACATCCATCGAAATTGTACTGGTCCTCCGACGATAGCCTCATATGGCAAATGAACGACCAGGTGCTCCATCGAATCAAAGAATGCCGGAGGAAATATCTTCTCTAGCTTGCAAACGGTTGTGACAACTTTTTCTTCGATAGTTTGTACATCCCGAAGTCTGAGTTCTGATGCACATAAATTCTTGAAAAAATGACTCATCTCAGCTAGTGCTCCCCATATCTGCTTTGGCAACAAATCATGAAATACAATGGGCAGTAGCCTCTCCATGAACACATGACAGTCGTGACTTTTCATACCATATATTTTCCCCTCATTAACATTCACACAACGGGCTATGTTGGATGCATATCCATCTGAGAATCTCAACTGTTTCAACCACTGGCACACTTCATTGATTTGTGTATCATGAAGCACGTAAGTTACTTTAGGCTGCACAATTTTGTCATTTACGTTCTGCAGTTCCAGTTCTGGACGTTTACAAAGCATCTTTAAATCCATACGTGCTTTGGCGTTGTCCTTTATTTTCCCTTTAACATTCATGATCGTATTGAACACATTATCAAAAAGAATTCTTCTCAGTATGTATGACATCTAGATTGTGTCGTACAAGAAGAGTTGACCAATAAGACAATTCCCAAAAAATGCTTTTCTTGTTCCAGTTGTGATCCTTTCCAAAACTAGGGAGTTGCCGTGTGCTACCAGACAATTGTACTACATCTGGTAAATTGTGCACCCGTGACGCCATATGTAGACCCGACACCCGTTGCAAGTCAGCTTCATCTATTTCAACAATTTTTTTTTTAAATGAGTCTTTTGCTGCATTTGGATTCCCCAATGCAAATTGAATGAAACTCTCAACCCCATGCTTAAAGTCATCTGACACCACCCGGTCAACTATTCTACGATACATCCATGAACGATCTCTCGACATTTTGCCTGCACCCAATAAATGACAATACACATCCTAACTTTCAAATCATTACTCATGATATTACACCCGACCCTTTCCTCACATCGTTCATCATAGACCATTTGCAGTTGGAAGAGGAATATTAATTAGATTATCACTTTTTAACCCATCCATGAAGGTTTGATCTCACAATCACTTACTATGTGTTGCACGATTTGCTGAAAATTTCGGCATCATCTCCCCACACTTCTCCGATATACCAAAAATATTTATTGATTTTGAAATTTTCTTAAACACTTACAAGTAAGTGGTTAAGAAAACACTCAAAATCAATAATGGTATATCAGAGAAGAGTGATGAGACGCAACCAAAATTCTCAACAAACCATACAAACACATATAGTAAATGACTGCCTAAGTGCAATCAAATATTCACAGACTGTCCAAACGGGACAATTCAAGACTTTGAGGTAGATATGTACATTCTCATAAACAAATGAGAACATACATATCAATCCCAAAGTCTTGAACGGGAAGGCACATTGACACGGTTTTAACGCGCTCTCCTGAGGTGCGTGTAATGTTAGGTCGCACCCACGCACCTCAGCTCACATGGAATATCCCATGTATTTATATAACATAAAATTAAATAACAATGCAATTATCATTATGTACATATCAAATTAAATAACACCCAAATTACAAAATTTTTCAAATGAAGAACATCGAAGTTAAACAATCTACATTTTTGAGTCAAATTAACATCAAATTTTTATTAAAATCAGATTTAAAAATATATTTACATGCAATTAAAATCCATAAAGTTTTAAATCACAAAATGAATTTTTTGGGTATTTACCTATTGCTATTGAGAATTCTGATTTCTTTGTATTTATCCACATCTTTGTATATATGTACTACTTGAGATATGTGGTCATTCTATTTCTCTATATCTTCTTATCATCATAAGACAAGGTTCAAATGGGATCACTTTCAGCCTCAGTGGAGCATCTATGGCCTCAAGAATGTATCCCTCGGTGGCAGGGGAGCATATGCTGTCTAGGTTCTAGCGGTCTGTGCACTGCTGTCTCTGGAGGGCATCCATTGCCTCTGGAGAGCATCACTAGTGTCAGAGGAGCATGCATTGCTGGTTCAAGACATTTCAATGTCACTAGGAGCCGGTCGACCGACATACTGTTTGTGCCGACCTGGTTCTTTGGGCAATGCATGACCTGACTGATGGTGGGGGAGCATCTACAGTTGCTGGAGAGCATACTCGGTCTCAGGAGAGCATCCTTGGAGACAGGCGAGCATGCACGTCTAATGTACCCCGGAAGAGGATTTATGTTTAGTCAGGGGCATTGTTGTCCTTAATCTCCTGACTAATGACGCCCTAATCTCCTAGTATAAAAGGGTGAACTCTCTCTTTGTATTGTAATGGAGCCGTCTAATTATTAGTGGATTACTGCTGCGGCCGTGGATGTAGGAAGGCATCTTGCCTCCGAACCACGTAAAAAATCATTGTGTGTTCTTGTTATTGATCTTTTCTTTCTCTTTTCTTCTTCCTCCTCTGTTGGTTGTCCATCTCTGAAGGTATTGCGTTTTCTAACAAGGGTGTAGCTAAAATTGGAAGGCTGGCAGTCAAAATTTCTATCTCAAGCTGGTAGAGCCGTATTGATTGACTCAGTCCTATATAGTATGCCAGTTTTCCTTGCCTAAGTCACTTTTATCCCAAAGAAGGTGATCAGTTTCATTGACCAGCTATGTGCAAAAAATATTTGGTATGGAGAGAAAGGCACCAAACTCAGGCATTGGGTAGCATGGTCAGATATCCAGAGACCTAAGTTAGAGGGAGGTCTAGGAATCAGAGATCTGCAGTGGGTTCATACTTCTTTGGCAATCAAAACCCTTTGGAACATTGTTCATGGGTCTTCTCTCTAGTCCATGTATGCTAGGCGCAGATTCATCAAGGCCCATCTAGCCAACTGTGTAAGACTATTCCCAGTTAGAATGCCTTCGACTGTCTTTAGACAGGCCAAAGATATTATTATCTCTAACAGTAGATGGATAGGAGGGAATGGGGCTAATATAGACTTCCTGAGTGACAATTGGACATGGTGCGGTCCAGCCATTAATGCTGCAATGGCTAATGAAAGGATTGAGCTCAATAGCCTCCCCTTGGCTTCTGTTAGAGAGGTTCTATGCAACACCCAACATGCTGCACGGGGATACCTCAATAGTGACTTCCACCTTCCTAATATTCAACTAAGCAATGAGGCTGACTGCTGTGTCTGGACAGGTACCGTAAAGGGTTCCTTTTCGGTTAAATCAGCTTGCAACCTAATACGGACTAAAGGCATTTCAAGGCATGCCTGGGCAAAGCTCTGGCACTCAGCAATAGCACCAAGGGCAGCTCTTTTTGTCTGAAAGCTTATCCATCGGGCAGTACCAGTGGACAGCAGGGTGGCAGATTGTGGTATTACCATTGTCTCCAAATGCAGATGTTGCTCCTCTTCTGCCCAGGAAGACCTCAACCACTTATTCATCTCTGATGAATTGGCCTCTGAACTGTGGGACTGGGTGCAGCCCTTGGTAAGCAACAAGGTCTATTTAAGTAATCAGATTTTCATTAGGTGTTGGAACCTACTAATCTTTACCAATCTACTCTCAGCCTTCAGTTTTGTGGGGATGTATGTTGTAATTCTGATGATGTGAGAAATTTGGAAACAAAGGTGTGCTACCAGATTTGAGGGTATGGCTCTTAAAATTGATTCAATAAAGAGGAGAATTTCCTCCTCAATAGCCCTGGCTCTGGACAAGCTTTGCTTCCGCAAGCCCTTATCCCCAGCTCAATCCAACTGCCTTGCTTCTTTTCACCTATTCCCTCGGGTCAATTTAAAGCAGCCATTTCTGGTCTTCTGCAGATTGGCACCTCAGAAGTTCACATTGCATGTTGATGGGGCCTCCAAGGGTAATCCTGGTAGGTGTGGTGGTGGAGGTTGTGTAAGAGACTCAAATGGTAAATGGATGGTTGGCTTTGCTTTCCACTATGATATTGGGAATAGTCTTGTGGCAGAGGCAAGGGCTCTATATGATTGCTTTAATAGCTAAGCTAGGTGATCTATGTTTGGCAGCTGTATATTCAGATTGTGCCCTTCTTGTGGAGGCTGTAAGGAAAGGAGCTCCTCCTAGTTGGATGGTTCTCCCATGGTGGAGGAAGATTTTGGATCTTATCCATGAAAGTGGCTGCTTGATATTGCATACTTATAGAGAGGGCAACCATGTTGCAGATTCCCTGGGGTCCTATGCATGCAATACTCCAGAAAATTAAGTTTTCATTCAAGTAGGAGACCTCCCTCGGTTGACAAAGGGTGCATTAAGATTGGATAGAGCTGGGCTACCAGCCATCCGAGTAGTTTAGCTTTTTGATTGTACTTCATAGCTTTATATTTTGCTATATTTTGAGTCTCTTTGTCCTAACAAGACATCCTAACAATAAATCTGAGTAAGATTACATAAATTAAAATAAAATGAAACAACATATAAATATTAAATTAAATTTTTACTTACTGTTTATTTGAAAAAACTTATCTGATTCTTTCGTTCCCTTTCCCTCGGTCGATTATCCTACGATGAATACACCAATATATTAAATAAAATAAAAAATAATTATTATATGTACATGTGTGAGACGGGTGTGTGCGTGTGCCTGTGAGGGGGGGGGGGCAACGGAAGCCCTGCGGCCAACGGTAGAGGGAGAGGGGGGCCTACGGCCAACGGTAGAGGGAGAGGGAGAGGGGGGCTGAGGTGTGTTCGTGTGTGTGTGTGTGTGTGTGTCTGCGAGGGGGAGGGGGGCCACGGACAGGGGAAGAGAGGGCGGTGGAGGGGGTGGGGGAGGGCGGCCAGAGGGAGTGAGGGAGCGGGAGAGGGGAGAGGGAGAGGGAGTGAGGGAGTGGGACAGGGGAGAGGGAGAGGGATTGAGTGAGGGAGGGGAACAGGATCGGGAGAGGGAGAGGGAGACCACTTACCGGCGACGACGACGGCGATGATGGGAGGAGGCTGGCGGCGACGGGACCGTGAGAAGAGGATGATGGCGGCGATAGCGACGACGACCGTGAGAGTGAGGGAGGTTGGCGAATGGCGGCGACGGCGAGGACGGCGGGGCCTTCGGCGACGGCGAGGACTGCGGCTCCGGCGGCGACGGCGGCTCCGGCGGTGACGACCGCAAGCAGAGGAGAAAGAGAGAGTGAGAGGGAGAGTGGGGGAAGTGGAAATGGGGGCGGGTGGAAGGGGTGGGAGGAAGGGGTCGATGGTGGCGGGGGATGAAATTTTGAGACGGAAATACGGACGGAACTTAGTTCCGTCTAAAATTTCAGACGGATTCATTTCCGTTTGAATATCCGTCCCAAATTTGCGACGTATAATAAAGACGGAATATATTCCGTCTATATTTATAGACGGATCTTCAGAGAGAGTATAGTATGTCCTTAATAGATATAGAATTTGTGACGGAAGTTAATCCGTCACAAATACATACGGATTTTAAGACGAAAAATATCCGTCTGTATTCCCGCTTTTTCTAGTAGTGTGTGCACGGAGAGGGAAGATAAGATTTCCTCCCCTTTCTGTAGGTCGGCACTTTTTAGGAAGAGAGAGTAAGAGCAATGGGGACCCTTATGAGATTCTCCTCACGTACTGCAGCAGGATAGAGACCAAGTTCTTAACGTGAATATGTGTGTGTAACTTTTTCCCCGTTAAAAAAGAGTCCTATATTTATACATATCTCATGGCATGTGCATCTATTGGAGAGGAGAAAATTATAAGGGAGGACGTGGGTACGTGAGGATGTGTAATTTTTGCACATCCCTCCACTTATGCTCAAAACGTGGGCCACCCACTTCATATGACTGGATTAATATTCTCCCACTTGATCTACGATGTTAATATATATATATATATTAAAAATAAAACAGTTTTGAAAACAGACCAATGTTAATATACCTCTCTCTCTCTCTCTCTCTCTCTCTCTCTCTCTCTCTCTCTCTCTCTCTCTCTCTCTCTATATATATATATATATATATTATATATATATATATATATATATATATATATATATATATAGGACTACAAGTAACCCACTGGTCCCACTCGGTCACGTTGCTTTGCTTTTTTTTCTTTTTTTGGTTAATGTTCCTTTCCGTAAGAATGGGATGGATTTGAGCAGGTCAAAGAGCCCATCTAATGTGGGACTCCCTTGTCCCACGTGGGTGGGAAGTAACCCACTCGGTCACGTTGCTTTGCTTCTTTTTTTTTGGTTGGTCGGTGGTCGTTCCTTTCCGTAACTCTATTTGGGCCTGTTTGATCTACTAATAGGACAAATTAAGTAGAGTGCATAACTGATGCGAGATAATTGAGACCCAATTTGATCTTCTCACAAAATAAATTAAGGTGCTGGACTCAGGTGGGGTGGCGCATCACTGTCCATCCCTCGAATACGTCACCCCACTCTATTTTAAAATAGGTCTACGTGAATTTTATAGTTCGCATTAACGTGACTAAGGTCATGAGTTTTAGAGGGGTTTCCTTCTTCCTCCTCTATCTTCTTTTGGTGGAGATGGCAGTGCTTCTATTTGGAGTTCTATAGAGTTATTTAAGGAGCAACATGTCAGAGTAAGATTGTGTGAGGAATAATTTATTTCGTTTGTTGGAGAATATCACTCAGAGAGTGTTGGTGTAAGAATATCTTTCCATTTTATTCTTTCTTCTATGATATTACTGTGAAATCTCTCTGCTCTCCCCGTGGACATCGACGAAGTCGAATCACCTAACATCTGTTATCTCCTCGTGACTTGAACTGTCTATTTTGTCGTGAAGCTTTCTCGTCTAATTTTTGGTCCAGACTTTGCTCGTCGGTTCACACGTTTGGTAGTCCGTATTATTACGTACAGTTGTTGCCCTAATTTCATAACATATGGGGTCCACCTAATTTCATAACATATTCATTTTATTGCATCTTTTTAGTACGATCTTTTACAAGCTTCATATATACCGACACTACTCTTGTCCATGCTGTCCAGTGATTTTCCTCCCTCGAGGCTTATAATATTGTCACAGTAGTTGATGCAATCTCTACTGTTATGAAACAGTACTTAAAAGAAGTTAGATCCAAAGTAACTTGTATTGCAAATTGTACTCCACGATGATATGGGTCTCTCTCAGGCTTTCACCAAGTGGATTACAGCCTCAGCTAAGTGATATATATACATGTAGAATCCAGATTAGATAATGATATAGATGAGCATCTCAGTCACCGAATTTCTCCAACACAAAAGAAAAACTGGTTTGTTTGTTTGTTTTATGTTCACTCGAACTCAGGCCGATGAAAGAGATTCCCTGAAGAATAGGATAGGAAATTGATTTTCTGAATTAATGCACAAACAAAACAAAACAAAAAAAAAACTTAACAAAGTCTTGTATATATAGAAGGCACATATGAAGTCGGGCGTTGTCTGCCAGTGTGAAACGGATCTGAATCCACTTGTGGATAAACTGCCCATCAAATGGTTAGAAGGAAAAGGAAGAACAAGGTGATCTTTGGTTAGACAAGAACGATGTGAATATGGCGAACAGAAGAAGGATGATCATAGGCACTCTTGTTCCCGTGGGGGTGGTTTCTTCTGTGTTCTTCTCGGTGAGGAATAAAAGGGTACATGTACGTGTTTTTATGAGAGAGATCGATGGAGCAAATTAAAAGATCAGAAGGGATAATTAATTAGAGCCCTTTAGCATGCAGTGCATAAACTTTACTTTCTTCCTTTCGCCAGAATTAGTCTTACCAAGAGCCCTCTATTTTTACTGTTCTCTGCCGTGTTGCCCCGTTGGGTTTTTAGGAAAACCTTTAGGGTCACTTTGATAACAGGTTATGATAAGTTATATGAGGTGCCTCAGGGTGAGTTATTCTTTGGGTTTGTCCTTTTTGAGTTTGATAACTTCTTCTTACCATGAGAATAACTCATTCCATGTGAAATGGTAGAATGAGTTACTCCTAGAATAAGTGTTTTATTCTTAACCGACCCCAAATAACTTAACCCTGCTATCAAACTAGATTAAGGGTGAGTAGACGGAATAACTCATCTTATTCTCCCTTATTCTGTTATCAAAGTGACCCTTAAAGTGGTTTCCCTAAGTGCTAAGGTGATATAAGCATTTATAATGTTAAAGCGTAAAAGTGTCAAAGCAATATTGACATATTTTAAAACTTATATATGCAATGTGCAACATTCTATCATAATTCTGATGTTACCGTTAAAGTGTTACTCCATGTCTATGCAGAAGAGGGGACAGAACAGTATACACTACAGCAAAATGTAGAATTAGCGATGAAAAATTTTTGATGGACATAATCATCATTAATTTGTCACATATTAACGACGAAAATTATATCCGTCGTTGATTTACGATGAAAAAATTCAGTCGCAAATCCCGTCCCAATAGGAAAACTTTTGCAACATAGTAAAGACCGAAATATATAACCTCCATCGTAAAGATTTAGCTACTAAATTTATATTGCATAATGGCGACCTTTTAGAGATGGACATGCAACAGACGGCTCCATTGCCGTAATATCTCGATGTCAATAAATTTATTAGTGCATTGGACTAGCTATGTTAAGAGCTCATTAGGGTGACCTATTTAGTGAATTTGAACCCATCAATAGAAATTCGTAACTTCACGAGAGTAGTTTGTTATTTATAGTATAATTTTATTTAAGAATGTCTCACTGAATTGAAATTAGACTTATTGAAAAGATAACTCGATTATCTATAACTCTTATGTTAAGTACTTTTTGAGATTCTATCATTTAATGGGTAAAAAATATTAAATCAAGAAATATATAGAGGAACGAGGTGGAAGGGTAATAAGGTGAAGGGAGGTGAGGTGAGATAGATGAGGTGAAGGAAGATGAGGTGAAGCAAGGGAGGTGAGGTGAGGTGAAGCAAGATAAGGCAAAGCAAGGGAGTTGAGCTAGGCGAAGGGAGACGAGGTGAAGTGAGATGAGGCAAAGAGAGATGAGACGAAGGGAGGTGAGGTGAAGGGAGATAAGGCGAATGAAGGTGACTAGGGCGAAATAGAAGGTGAATCAGATGAGAAATGTGATATTGAGGAGATATGCGATATATTAACGATATATTGGGAGATATACTATATATGGTATATGGACAATAAATTGAAGAATAAGACAATAGAAAATATAATTAATAAAAAGATAGATGATGTTTAGTTGTCGAAAGTTGATTAAAGACTTATGTAAAATTATGAAATTACCCTTATTAAGGTTAATTACTTATAGAAACGTCAGATCCGGTCAAAGTTATACTCGTTGAAAAGATAATCTAATTATCCTTAAATCTAGTGTTAATTTTTTTACTAATTATGTCATTTATTAGGTCAAAAATAAAAAAAATAAAATTAGATAGCAAGTAAAATTATGATTTTATCACTCAATAGAATAAGAAGTTATATTGCATGAGTTAACAGGTGACTAGCGGTGGCCAGCGTAGGAGAGGTTAGTTTAAGCCTAGGAAATTAAAAACCTAAAAAAAGACTCAAGTGTTACCTGACAGATCAGAATCATGGCGGATCAAAAATGGATGCCAATTGTGAGCAACGTAAGGCATGGGTGCATTCCAGAGGTCAGCAAGATAAGATAGGGATGCATGCTAAGTAATTGAAACAGGTGGCAAATGTCTTGGATAGAAGTAAATTAAATAATCCACCACTATCTAGCCTTGAGTACTATCTATTTAAGCCCTGGTTATCCCTTTTGTTATTCTTTTGTCTATCCAGAACGTTCCGAGTAAGAACAGAAGAGGAGAAACTATAGGAGCAGTACGTAGAAAGAAGAAGGTGAGTTTTAGGTAGTTGATCCTATTATCCAGAGGAAAAATTTGATCAAACAGTGCGGCCTTGTGATGTCAGGAGCAGACGATCATCTTTAGCGTGAGGGGAAACCTCTAGAAGCAGTTCTGGGAGGCAGTGGGATTAGAATGAAAACCTAGGGTGGTAAAGGAGCTCTCGGTACAAGTAGGTATATATGTGGCTGACCGAGCATATGTTATTTGTTACTTCCCTTACTTTGAATTTATTTTGGTATTCAGAAATTAAAATGTGCATGCAAGTGTGGTAGTAATCATGCATGGCTAGAACTTGAAATATGCATGTTAGCAACATTTCTACGACTTGAATATTTATATTGATTTTCTGATTTATCGTGAACCATAGTTGTGACACTACCCATATTCATTATGTGTTTAAAGTTGTTTAGATGAAAGACAATGAAAATGTTAATATGAGATTAAGCACGTGGATAGTGCCATCGTAAGGAGAGGGCAGGGTGCTCGGGTAAGCATCTACCCCAGGATTGAACCTTGTCTGAGGATGAACGGATGATAAAATCCATAAGTCAGATCGAATGATGATCTAGTGGATGATGGTCGGGGGGAGAGCGCTCCCGATCATGTACAGTTGATTAAGACTGATTGGTACAAGTGTTAGGTCATTCGTGGTAGTGCCTACGTCTCTGGGCCACAATAGGTAAGGTAACTCCTTATATCGTGGATTAGATGCATATCTGAGATGTGTAAGTAAAGATAATTTAAATGTTTCATGTAGAGATGATCTGAACAGTAAAAAGAGAATAAGTTGATTATGCGAAGCCGATGTAAACGATTGACTACACGTAGCTGTATGATTTTAATGTGATTCGATATTCAGGCTTCCTGTAAATATGAAGAACACCTGAAATAACATAGATTCATAAATATGACATTTATGTCAATAAACAAAGTGTGACATTATTTGATATTTGCGTCCTTGGGTTTATGCATACGTTAAAACATGTTAGGATATGGGTATATATATTATTCATAAAAGTCTTCCTGTATTTTGTAAAAGTTTATTATATAATATGCATTTGACCAGTTCTTCAAATGCTTACTGAGTCTTAGGACTCGCATGTAATGCCTCCAATTTTTGGATCGTGTTCCATTGAGTTGCGGAGTGTGCTCGTGAATATTCAGATATTAAGTAATGAATCTTCGGATCCCTAAATGTTAGTTTTAAATAATTATTCTAGACCTGGGACGGGACGGCGGGCGAGTCATGCTTTTTGAAATTTTTTGATAAAAATCTAATTTTGAAAATCTTAAAATCTTAAAACATAATTTCTTAAGAGTTAAACAAAAAAATACTAATCCTAAAATCTATTTAAACCCCCTCCCCTTCTTTCTCTCCTGACTCTCCTCTTCTTCCTCCTTTGTATCCTCCCTCCTCTCCTTCACCCCTTCGGTGTCAAAGGTGGCGTGGGAGGTGAGGCGGTCAGGCGACGGTAGGTTGGTTAGTGGACAGGAACAAGGACTAGACCTGGTGGAGGCACGACGCAGTTGCTCGCGAAGCTCATGATTCGGGCTCAGGGAAAACATGTGAGCTCGGCGTGGTTTGGCATCATCGGCTCAAGGAACTTCTGGTAGAGATAGGGAGATGGATCCCGATATCTCCTCTCACGTTTCCTTACAATTTGGTAGTGATTTGAGTGAGAGAGAAAGATTTATTGTATTTTCGGGCTAAAATGCATGTCGGGGGTCAAGAGCACGATTCGATCGATTTTCATGTGAGTTTTAGTTAAATTTATGATTCTATCGTATGAAGAATGAGGCGAGCCATGGGTTGGGGCCCTGGTTCTTGGCGTTCAGGTTCTGGGTCGCCTCCACCTCCGACTGCCCACCAGACAGGAACTGCAACACAAACCCAAGATTCATCCAGGGCAAACGAGCTCAATAGGAATTCACAGTCGTTGATTCTTGCTAGATCTAGGTCTCCTATTATCAAAGCTCTGCCTTTTTTCCTTCTCTTTTTGTAGTTTTGATCTGGATTTTGTGTCAGGAGATGAAGAGAAACTTGCCATGATTCCTGGGACAGCGGGAGCCGGGAGGGATCCTGCGGCGGAGATCCGTAGGGTGTAGTCGGCAACCTGATCGGGGATGGCCTTGTCCTTGCACTCAACATCGGCAGTGACCATGCTGAGCTTCAACAGGACGCTCTCAAACCAAAGTTTGCAGTGTCGTTCGTATCGACAGTACCAATTTTTCATCGGTACGATAATATATCATCGGATGTCAATAAGATTATATTATTTTATAAATATTATTATAATAAAAATTATTAAATATTTATCTATGACTCAATTGATTGTTAGGTGACTATATTATTTCATAAATATTATTATAGTAAAAAATATTAAATATTTATCTATGGCTTAATTGGCTAAAGAGTCTCTTAATTGACAGGTCAGTGATTTGAATCTTATATATTTCATTTTTTTTGACATCAATTTATAAGAAGAATAAAGGGAAAAAACATAAAAATGGGCTGTCCGCGAGATTCGAACCCAAAATCGTCTCTAAATTGACGAAGACACTCGATCAATTTATCTAGTAAAATTTTTTATATTTAAAATAAAATATTAAATATATAAGATATATTGATTATGTATCACAAAATATAATTCGAATTATTCATCCCCCATCAGATCTATTTGTAAAATTTTACCTGAAACGTCGGCCAGGTGGAAGAACACCTCCGCCCACACCTTCTGGGCCACCTCGAAGGTCCTCTCAATCCTGTGGTCGCCGTCCAGCAGGATCTCCGGCCCTACGATATATCGGGACCAGCCCATTCTCCAGTGCGCAAGCAAGAGGAATAGTCGCGCCTTCGCCCGCGGGGCCACATTTGGAGTTCTGTGATCATTTGGGAGGCGGGACATGTACCGTGATTTACGTCTCGAATCCCCCACTCTAGGTAAATATTAATGGTGGTCCACACAGGCCATATCATTTATTTGTGTGGGTAAGATAGAGCCATCTCTCTCTCTCCCTCTTCTCTCTCTCTATATACATGTAGAGAGAGATGTCTCTAGCTAGCCCACACAACTTTCAATAACCCACTAAGGACGTACAAATAGGAAGACAAGCATATGCCATAACGAGAGAGCTAAACCCATTGATGGCTCGTACCTAAATCTCATGGCTCATAAAGACAAACATAGTAGAGAATCTAGAGATAACACAAAGTCCAAAGAACTGGATATAAAGGAGTAAGATTGATTTGCTTCTTTCGAGAGCGGACTTCAACTAGCAACTTGCAATTGCATCTTCACAACTAGAAAGAGATGAAATTAAGTACTTCGGCTGACATGCAATCAAGTGGAGGACTGCACGATATTTATTGGGGCCTCGGAGCGCGGTCGACACTGCACGTCGAGCCATCGTCTTCCTCGGTCGCGGGCAATCCCCGCGGAACATCGGGCGGGGAGGAGCTCCCTCCAAGAACTCCCCCCCTCTCTTCTTCTCCGCTCAGGAGGCTTTTGTCAGGTGCGTCTCCCAGGGCTCGTCCCGGTGTTTTTGTCAGGGGGTCTCCTTCCCTCCCTGGAACTGTCAAGGGAGATCGGAGCTTCTCCGATCTCCTCTGGAATCCCTTCCCCCCCCCCTTCTTCCCTCCTGCGTCGTCCCCGTGCCCTCCCCTGCCACTCTCCTTCCTCCGTCCCCGAGTTCCCCCCCCCTACCTCCTTCTATTCCCGTTCTCTCCCAGTCGACCCACGTTCCCGTTCCCCCCCCTTTTCCCGGGCCTCCCCACTCCTCTTCCTTTCACCCCCACCGGCCCTTCGACCTCCCACCCCCCTCTGCCGTCCCCGCCACACTTCCCTCCCATCGCCCCCCGAGCGCTCCGTCGTCGGTCCCCTTCCTACCCACTGTAGACACGCTATTTTCACTTTTTTGCGGGTAAATCTCATATTGCACCGTGATGCCTCAAAGTGGCTTACGCGATTGATTTATGTGAGTGATTAATCATTTTTTTAATTTTACATAAGAAAAATATAAAAATATGAAAAATAATAAAAAAAGTTATAAAAATATAAAAAATGAGAAGTTTATAAAGAAAAATATAAAAAAATAGGAAAAGCTTAAAATATATATATATACAAAAACAAAAATCAAAAAATATGTAATCATTAAGAAATAAAAATAAAATATAAAAAAAATAAGAAAACCTTATAAAATATAAAAAAATTATAATAATAATAAACTGGAATATATACACGTGAGCTTGTAATATATATAGTGTTGTAAATATATATAGTAATATGTAATATAAATACAAATGTATAATATATATACATTGTTGTAAATATGAACATATATATATATATGCTTACTTTAATTAATTCATATCCTAATTACTTTCTCATCTCTTCATCCTAACTCACGTACACACGTACCTTTGTTACCTCACCCCACCCTATTTTGTCTCTTCTCTCTCTCTCTCTCTCTCTATCATTTTCGTCCACCTCATTCCCTCATCCTAACTCTCTCAAGTCCCTCTCTTATCTCCACCTCCCTCTCTTAATATCTCCCCAGCAGCCGGACAAAGGGAATATTTCCATTTCACATCTCTCTACTCCATGGCCCACCTTATAGAAACCCACTGCGAACCCACTTCTCATCTCCCTCTCACCTCCTCAACGCACACGGCCATACCCCAACCATCATCACTGCAGACCACATCCCTCATCTCCACCAACCTTGTCTCCTCGACCTCCCCTTATCGCTCGTGAGCCCGCCGGTGCACCTCCGACCAAGCCTGCGACGCCCACGCTCCATCTCACTGCGGACTAACTTCACCGCTCTCGAGACATACCCCCATTGCTACCGTCTTTGCCGTTGACGACCCACCATCGCGAGATCCGTCGTCCATCTGCTATCCCGTTGCCGCCGTGCTCCACTCCATCCACGTTGCCACCGGCACCATCTCCGGTCTTCTTGCGTCGCCCACGCTGCACCCCCGCGTCACCGACGTCCACCTCCCACGTGCATGCGCCACTACCGGTGCACCCGCACCCTCATCACCACCGTCGCCAACCTCCTTGCATGCACCGCCACTGCATCCACTACAACCGCCGTGAGGCTCCCCGCCGCTCCCTGCCGCTCGCCCGCGGCCACCCCCGGTCGTTCTCCGTCGGACTGCACCACTCCAGCCCCTCTACCCGCTAACCTCCGGCCACCGTTAGTCGCCGCTGCACCCTCACCGGTCACCTTCCCGCTACCACGAGCTTCCTCCACGTCACCGCCGTTGTCCGTCCACCGCGGCCCAGTGAACTCGCCGCTGCGAGCCCGCCCCCGCCGTTTCTTCTCTCTCTCTCCCTCTCTCTCCCGCGGCTAGCTCGCCGCGGAGAGCTCCTCTCTCTCTCTCTCTCTTTCTCCCTCTCTCTCCCACGATCTCCACAGCGAGGACTACACCAAGGGTTTAGGCACTTCGGGTCTCAAATTCCCCAATTGGGTTACATAAGCTTTCCACAGTTCCATGTCCTCATTTACAGACACCATTACCTTCAGTGGAACACTTGCCTTCCACGATGCTTTAATTGCCTTCACATCGTTTGCATCTCCCTCCTTACCTAGTTCTCTCTTCCTCAGAGGAGGAATTTCAGATAACATTGGGAATGAATGGCGAGGGAGGCCGATCTGAGTATAACACCGATGTGCATTGTATAGAACAAACTCAGTCGCGCCAACAAGCTGCAGCTCTACATCTGGGAAAGACCTCGTGAGGAGTTCACATGACAGTAAACATGTTGGCGCATAAGTGAACATGTTCTGCATCATAGTGCTGTAGTGATTCCTCCAGTCTTCGCGTTTCTTCAACCAAGGAGCGCGATTTACCACATTACCACTAAAGCCTAACACATCGGCTATGTGGTAGAGTGGACTTTGTTGGAAGATTTTTGAGGTAGTCGTCATCCCCTCGTGGTGGTCAAATTTGAAATGCAAGTCAATCCAGCAATTTAGAAGGAGTATGCAACCGAAAGGAGGCTTACCCATGCTGGAAGCTGTGAGACCGCTGTAGAGATAGGCAAGGATGGCGGGCCCCACTCTCTTTCCATCCCAAATCCCACAAATAGCGCTCAATTGGTCCTCCTCCACTATGTTGTCTGTATAAGGAAATAGGAGAGCTCCCGCTAAGCAGATTGTGAACCCCTTCATCAGTTTCTCCAGCTGATCATCACTGGTTAATTCTTCTAGGGCACTCATGGTCCATTCTGCAAGCTTTTGTAAGTTAATTCCCTGCCAAGTTTGGACCGCCTTGATAGTCTTCGACGGCATGAAACTTCCGAGAACTTCCTCAGAAGTCACATTTTTCAGCATGCGCGAGATCTTTATCTTGCCATCCTTCTTAAATCCCTTCAAACCGAGCAGCAACTCTACCTCCTCAAGAAGAATTGTTGCTTCAAAAGTGGGGAAGATGAAGGTGTGAGTTTGTGGGTGCCAAATTTCCACCAGCGCACCCATAGCTGCCCAATCCATGTAAATCTTATCATAGTGTTTGGCATGAATCACTAGTCCTTGGAGATGCCATTTTGAAATCACAGCTCTCATGCCAATGGTCATATTCGAAGTGAGCTTCGATAGCCAGGGCAGCTTTGAGAATTTCCTTGGGCCCGGGAAGAGAGGATATGGCTGAAAAGGAAAGGAAGTGTCGAGAAGATGAAGGAGAAGTCATATAGAAACTAAAAGTGAGTCAGCTTACCAGTCCTGAGTGAATTCTTTCACTCAGATGCCCTTCAAGGTCCCTAAGCCGTTGAATCTCATTGCTAGCCCTGCTTCTCTTCACGGGACGTGAGGATTCGCCTTCCATCTCAAGTCAAAGGGGCTAAGATCACTCTTTCTCTCCCTTGCTTCTCTTTGGGGAATTCGTGCTTGTACTTCTTCCTGGTTCGCATATGAGCTACTTATAGAATAGAAAGGAATCAAGGTCGTCATCAACATTTTGTCGTGTTATGATTATTAATCATGTATGATTGGTCATGTTATGATTATATCTTGTCATGATTGTGTTCATAATTCTATCTTGTCATGATTGTGTTGATAATTCTGTCCTATCATGATTGCCTTAAATAACTCTGTCTTCATGATTGTATTTTGTTATCGTTGTGTAATTGTTCTATGTAAATTTTAAAGAAAAAAAGCAAAAGAGGAAAAAAAGAGATTAAAAAAGAAAGGAAAAAAGGAAAAGAAAGAAAAAAGAAAAAAATGGATCATCACTTTTCCACATGTATATCTCCGCATTGTGTCATGCATTACATTTAGTCCGAGTCGTACGGATATGATGTTAAGTTGTGCTAGAATGGGGACGACGGTTCCGTTCAGTGTATCGATAAATGGGCTCCGGCTCATTACTGACTCATCGAATCGGTATCCTGACCCAGTCTTCACAGCTTAACCTTGGCCAGTTGATCTCATTGTGAGAATCATTCACTTAAGTCGATTGTGTAAGCCACTGTGTTTAAACACTCTGAAATGTGGGATATTCCATTCAGAGTCGAGTACCGAGTTTTCCCGAGGTTGCCTCGGGATGTTTCTCTGGAAAAAAATATTGTTTGGATTTGTCTCCAAATCATCTTTTTTCTTCCCCTCGGACCCACCTTGGCTGTAGCACGTCCACTAGCTGATAATCGCTCTCCAATGGTGAAACCTGCAGGCCTACGACCCAGGTACTTCCGCCCCGTGAAGTTGGTCCTCTTTCAGTTGTAAGTGCCCCAGAGCACATTTTGTCATTCTCTGTGTCTATCATCCAAACAATGGCTGATTTCGGAGAACTTCCTTCAAGATTACTTCGGTAAACTTGCGAAAGATTCCCATCAGGAAAATGATGAAGGCATGTCTCATCACACCTTGGCATCTGCTTTTCACTCCACTCCATTTCACTCCGCACATTTCATTGCATTCCATTACATGTCATGTCCCTACAAAGCAGACGCCAAGGCGGGGCAACTGTAGACACGCTATTTTCACTTTTTTGCCGGTAAATCTCATATTGCACCGTGATGCCTCAAAGTGGCTTACGCGATTGATTTATGTGGGTGATTAGTCATTTTTTTAATTTTACATAAGAAAAATATAAAAATATGAAAACTAATAAAAAAAGGTTATAAAAATACAAAAAATGAGATGTTTATAAAGAAAAATACAAAAAATAGGAAAAGCTTAAAAATATATATATATATATATACAAAAACAAAAATCAAAAAATATGTAATCATTAAGAAATAAAAATATAAAAAAAATAAGAAAACCTTATAAAATATAAAAAATTTATAATAATAATAAACTGGAATATATACACGTGAGCTTGTAATATATATAGTGTTGTAAATATATATAGTAATATGTAATATAAATACAAATGTATAATATATATACATTGTTGTAAATATGAACATATATATATGCTTACTTTAATTAATTCATATCCTAATTACTTTCTCATCTCTTCATCCTAACTCACGTACACACGTACCCTTGTTACCTCACCTCACCCTATTTTGTCTCTTCTCTCTCTCTCTCTCTTTCTATCATTTTCGTCCACCTCATTCCCTCATCCTAACTCTCTCAAGTCCCTCTCTTATCTCCACCTCCCTCTCTTAATATCTCCCCAGCAACCGGACAAAGGGAATATTTCCCTTTCACATCTCTCTACTCCATGGCCCACCTTATAGAAACCCACTGCGAACCCACTTCTCATCTCCCTCTCACCTCCTCAACGCACACGGCCATACCCCAGCCATCATCTAGTCCATCACTGCAGACCACATCCCTCATCTCCACCAACCTTGTCTCCTCGACCTCCCCTTATCGCTCGTGAGCCCGCCGGTGCACCTCTGACCAAGCCTGCGACACCCACGCTCCATCTCACTGCGGACTAACTTCACCGCTCTCGAGACATACCCCCACTGCTACCGTCTTTGCCGTTGACGACCCACCATCGCGAGATCCGTCGTCCATCTGCTATCCCGTTGCCGCCGTGCTCCACTCCATCCACGTTGCCACCGGCACCATCTCCGGTCTTCTTGCGTCGCCCACGCTGCACCCCCGCGTCACCGACGTCCACCTCCCACGTGCATGCGCCACTACCGGTGCACCCGCACCCTCATCGCCACCGTCGCCAACCTCCTTGCATGCACCGCCACTGCATCCACTACAACCGCCGTGAGGCTCCCCACCGCTCGCTGCCGCTCGCCTGCGGCCACCCCCGGTCGTTCTCCGTCGGACTGCACCGCTCCAGCCCCTCTACCCGCTAACCTCCGGCCACCGTTAGTCGCCGATGCACCCTCACCGGTCACCTTCTCGCTACCACGAGCTTCCTCCACGTCACCGCCGTTGTCCGTCCACCGCGACCACCGCGGCCCAGTGAACTCGCCGCTGCGAGCCCGCCCCCGCCGTTTCTTCTCTCTCTCTCCCTCTCTCTCCCGCGGCTAGCTCGCCGCGGAGAGCTCCTCTCTCTCTCTCTCTCTCTCTCTTTCTCTCTCTCTCTCCCACGATCTCTCTCTCTCTCTCTCTTAACCTCCCTCTCCCGCGGCCTCTCTCCCCTCCGCAGTCTCTCCCCCGCCGGTTCTCTCTTTCCTCCCGTCTCTCTCTCCCCCTCGCGTCTCTCTCTTTCTCTCCCCTCCCCGCCGGTTCTCTCTCTCCTCTCGTCTCTCTCTCCCCCTCGCGTCTCTCTCTTTCTCTCCCCTCTCTCTCCTGCCGTTTCCTCCCTCTCTCTTTCTCTCTCTCGCAGCACTCTCTCTCTCTCCCTCTCTCTCCCTCTCTTTCTCCCTCTCTCTCTTGCGTTCCCTCTCTCTCCCTCTCACGCTCTCTCTCACTCTCCCCATTCGCCTCTCTCTCTCCCTCTCTCTCTCCCTCTCTCTCTTGCGTTCCCTCTCTCTCCCTCTCACGCTCTCTCTCTCTCCCCCCATCCGCCTCTCTCTGCCTTTCTCTCTCTCTCTCTCTCTCTCTCTCTCTCTCTCTCTCTCTCTCTCTCTCTCACACACACACACGCACACACACCTTTTTTATTTTTTCTTCTTTCTATTTTTTCCCCCCTGCCGTCTCTCTCCCCCCTATCGGTTCTCTCTCCCCTCCCCGTCGTCTCTCTCCTCTCTCCACCCCATCCGATCTCTCTCTCTCTCTCTCTTCATCGATATCTCTCTCTCTCATTTTATTTCATTTCATTTTTTTTCTCTCCCTCACTCTCTTTTTCTCTCTTCCTCCCACCGTCTCTGTTCTCTCCCTCTCTCACTCTCTCTCTCCTCTCACCCCCCTCTCTTTCGATCTCTCTATCTTCCCATTTTTTTATTATTTCTCTAGTTTTTTTTTTCTGTTTTCTTACTCTTCTCTCCCTCTCTCAGTTTTTCTGTTTCCTCCCCCCCTCTCATCTCTCTGTTCTCCCGATCTCTCTCTTTCCCATTTTTATTTTTTCTTCCCTCTCTCCAGCGTGTCATTCTCTCTTCCCCCTCCTCTGTCTTAATTATAGTATTTGTATATTAGGTTTAAGTAATTATGTATATTATGTATTAATAATATATATGTATTAAATATAGTGATTATATGGTATTTAGTACTTAATATATATAAGTGATATGTATATATACCAAATATATATATATCTATCTCTTATTTTTACACACATATATATATTGCACATATATACTTAATTAAAGTTTTTTTTTACGTTTTTACAGAAAAATCTCAAAAAAAAAGTGTTTTCTCTCTTTCCTTCTCTCTTTCAAAGATGTTTATTTTGGGCTATTTTTATTGTATAGATAGATATATTTCCATATAATTATATATATATAGACCACATATATATATTGTTGTATATTTATATATTTGTATTCGCACACATACTTAATCGTTCTTAAATCTTTGCAGAAATAAAAGCCGAAGCTCCGGCTGATCAGCAATCCCGCGTGTTCCCGTACACGGGAAGCCGTTCCGTCCCACCGTTTGGCCGCGTTTGCATCATCATTAGCGGCTCTGTTTCCTTTTTACTGTTATTATTTTATTGTATCTTTAGTCTATTATCCAGTCATTAGTGTTTTATTCCATGAATTGTCATCATATCGTATCATCTGTTCTGACTTAATTGTTATTTTTGTGTTTGTTCATTTTACAGGGTAACCACTCAAAAGCCCCCTTCTTCGACCCGTCGAATGAAGAGGAAGAAGGAACCCGCGCAAATCCCGCGATAAAGGCCAAGCGATCAATCAACCAGTTCGGGGCCCACAGTCCCTGGCGATCACACCACCAAACGCGTGCTTGTAGTAAATTTATTTTATGTCTATAATACCCGCGGATAGTTAAATCCCGGGTCTGTTTGTACTATAAGGTCGCGGTGAGTCATTTTGCCGTGGTCATTTACTTTCGGCATTTTTCTTTCTGTACTTTATTATATTGTTGTTAAAACCCCGCACGGATCAATATCCTGCGGTGGTCTGTTTCCTGTTCATATTCATGTTATTATTATTGTGTGAGGAGTGATATGCCGTTCTAAATTCCGAGTCTACGTGTGTCTTTGTGTCCGCCAATTTCTACTACGTAGAGTCCCAGGTTCACGCTCGGTATATAGAAAGCTGTCCTCGGAATAGTAGGTCACGCCTACCGGGAAGGGGTTCAGTTTGCGTGAGAGGGTCTTCGGATCCCGTTCTCCGCCCTGTACCGAGGGTCCGGTAAGTCTAGGCTCCACGTCCCCGTACAGAGTGACCTTTCAGGTCATACTCTCTGCCGTCTTTTCTACATCATCCTTTTTACGCACGCGTTTTCATTTTCATCATTTTTTACTCTTTCACTCAGAGAGGGAGAAACCCCATCTCTCTCTCTCAGTCCACCACGTGACGCGTTCACACCCACCTCTCGATCCCCCTCCTCTCCGCCGGTCTTTGCCCATCCAACCCCCTTCGATCCCCCTCCTTCTGCGCCGGTCTCTGCCCCCTCCCCCATCTCTTTCCCCCTAACCCTCCGACCCTCCGCCTCTCCCCCGTCTTCCACTATTCGGCCCTCACCTCCTCCGCCTGCCATCCCCCCCCTCCTCTCCTCCCCCATTCCCCACCACTATACCACCGACATCCATCTTTTTCTTCCGTCCCCCAACCCCACCAAGTTATCATCTCCCCATCCTCTATTCCCGTCCCCCCTTCCCCCGTCCCCTTCCTCTACCTGGTTTGGTTGTTCTCCCGGGCTCTGTGGGAGGTTGGGTCTGGTCCGATTGTTGCAGGTTATGGGTTTCCTTCATCGGTTCCGAAGTAGCTCGGAGATACAGTGCATTCTCCCCGTATCCTACAGGATATTTGTAATATCCCGGACCTTTCGGATCCTTCTTTATGGGTTCCGGATCTGGTTTTTCAGAGCGTCCGGCTCCGTTGTTTCCGAAATTTCGTTTCGGACATCTTTCGTGTTCGGATCGGCGTGATCCAGAGTTGTTTTGGAGGCCCGGAAGCGTTCCTCGGCTTTTCCGTGCGTGTTTTCCAATTTTCGGTGTGTGTTTTGACTTTTTCTTCGGAAGCTCGCTGCGGGTGGACCGGGTCGTTCACCTAGGCACGAGTGATACCGTTGCGATTGGTGCGTTTCGAGGATTCCGAAAATGTATTTTTCTAGTTTTTGGTATTTTTTTGAAAAATCAGATTTTCTATATATTTCCATTTCTTTTTCCCTTTCTCTTTCTTCTTCTTCTTCCTCCCTTCTCTCCCGTGAGCGCTTCCACCGTGACCGACCCCCCTCTTCCGGTGCTAGCCCCGACGCCATCCCCTTCGGCTGCGGACGCGGCAAGGCGACGACGTCGTGGCATAGGCGGCGGCGTGGTGATCGTGGCGGTGTTCGGTGCTCGGTGAGGGCGTGGGGAGTTCGTGAAGTTTCAAGCGATTCTTGAGGATCGGCGGCGATTCGCCACGTTTCGGACAACCCCGAGGTAGGGTGACGATCCTCTATCTCCGTGCTTTCCTTTCCCGTGATTTCTAGGCCGGCGGGGAGCCGAGAGGGGTTCGTTTGACATGAGCTCGGGACGGAAAATGCATGCTTTGGGGGTTTGAGCGCCGATCTAGAGTTTTACTGCGCCATTTGGAGTTTTAGGGGCATCATTCGGTACTCTAGGGCATGGGGACGAGTTCCCCCTTCGTTTCCCCATCACCCGGGGGTGATTGGGGCGTGGAATGGTGTTTTCGACCATTTCCCGCCGTTCTCGATTTTTCGAGGTGATCGCGGTCCACCAGTGACCGTTTTCACTGGTCGCGGTCAGGCGGGGACCGCTTTCATCAGGTTTTGAACCGTTGGGGCTTTAGAGTGCCGGTGGGCGGTCGCGGTCTTGCGACAGACCGCGACTGTTGGTAGCGGTCTGGAAGCGACCGCTTTCACCGTGGGGATCGGCACGGACCCCGAGACATTTGACCGTTGTTTTTGACCGTTGCACGCTAGTCGCGGTCTCCAGGAGACCGCTACTGTGTGAACACGGTCACGAGGTGACCGCGTTCATCTTTTCGTGCTGGGATGGTCGCGGTCCCAGGAGGACCGCGACTGTGTGGTTGCGGTCCTGGGCAGACCGCTACCACAGGAGGCGGTCCTCCGGTGACTGCGTCTCCCATCTCTTCCCGATTCGAGTCCCGGATGAGCGAGTCTCGATCCCTGAGCTGACCCGTGGTCTGACTGATGATGGGCATCATGTGGGGGCCACACGTGAGGGTGCCGTGGGGTCCCGGGAGGTGGTGATTTCGGCTTGTGTCGCCGTGTGACGGTGTTGGTACAAGGAGCGTTCCGCGTACCTGCGATTGTGACGTTGTTTTCCGTTGACTTGAGAGTCTACTCCTTTAGTGACCCTCCACTAGTCGTAGCCTACCAGTACGCGGTACCGGCCGCACCAGGGAGTGGTGTACGGGCTTACTCTTAGAGGCGGTTTGTGGACCGGTTGCCGTCGGGCCCCACGTCTTGTAGCCAGAGTCCGGCTGAGGGGAAAACCGGTCAGAGGGCCAGACCAGGGACGCGCGGTCTGTGTGTGCACACGTGGTTGGGGGCGGTTGGACCCACGTCGACGGGCGTGACCCCAGCTAGTCACTTGTCGTGAGTTTACTTATTCGGTGTTCGCGCCTTTGGTAGGAGCTATCACCCCAGGCGGATCACCTGCGGCGCGGTGTAAGATGTCAGGGGACGCTACCGGCTGTGCTTCTAGTGGGAGATACTCATGTCGAGTACGGAGTGACAGACTGTCAGTCGTGTGTTTCCGACCTTCGGGTTTTGTCGGGTCAACCGTTGAGTTTCGGTCTTCTCACCGTGGCACGTGTGCCGGTTTGCGTGCCGTAGAACCTTCGTTTAGTAGAGTACATGGCTTTCCTTTCTGAGGTACTCTCCTACCGCTAGCGTAGTGGTTTCCCGTTTTACGAGGTAGGGTTCGAGTGATCCATACTGAGTCTTGTTCTGAGACTCATTCCCTACGTGTTTTCACCGTGTTTCAGGTGAGGCGCCGCCCCAGGGGAGCGCGTCTGGGGCGCAGCGTGGTGCGGGTGCCCAGAGTTAGTGCCAGAGGTCAGAGCCGGGGTATGTCCCGTGTAGCTGTACTTTTCTTTCTTGTCTCTGTACTAGTTGTGGACTACTACTGTTGTTGTTATTTTCTATTGTGGACTATGTAAATTGTTAATTTATTTCCTGCTTAATATTACAACTGTTTAATTTCTGTAATTACTTGTGATACTTGTGTAGTTTCCACACCATCCTTCTAACCCTTCCGAGTCTTCGGACTCGTGGGTGGCGGTGCGGGTCTCGGGTTATCGGGCCTTCCCGGTAATCGGATTCTCAGGTCGTTACAATATTGGCCTCCCGAGTACTCGCTTCTCACCGCATTGATCAAGAGCGGTATGGCTGCCAAGCGCGCCCGGAGGAAGTCTCCCGTCATCTTCAGCACAGGCTGGCTCTGCCTCGGATTCCCCGGAGTTCCTAATCTCTGGTGGCCACCTCTGGTCTACGGTGTTCCTCGTTGTCCCCGTCATTTGTATGTCGCCCTGGTGGCCTTCGTCAAGTTTGACTTGTTTGTACGCTTTGGGCTCTTTGCCTGTCCGTGTACTGTGAATGTTTGGTTTGAATGAATACATTGACTGATATAGTTTCCAAAAAAAAAAAAGTGGAGGAATGCACTGAGCGCAGCTACACCAACCACGAATGTATCCACATATGACCACAACAATAGTGAAAGTGCAACCAACGGCAATGTCGTGACAAGCAACGTACTAGCCAATGGGAACCAATGCAAGGGGCCAACTAGATAGATCAGAGAGAGTAGAACCAAAGTGCGAAAAATACAATCAGAAAGGCAGGGCTATACATAGTTAATGGGGATTGGGAAAAGAGAGGTAGAGGTTAAGTAATCTTCAATAAAAGGGGAATGAGCGATCCAAGAGGGTGAGGGGGGAAGGAAGTTGGAAGCGAGGGATACCTCAAGGCCCTCTTTGTTAACCGAGCGGGGATGACGTGTTCGACCCTCAAGAGGTCGAATTTGGTGTTTGGACTCGGTTAACGGGAAGTGTGTGAGAGAGAGTATGGATCTCCCGCCGTTTTCTCTCTCATCAGGTTCGACAATCTCTCAACAATCTGGTTAACAAAGCAGACCCGAGGAAAGACGTCGTATGAGAATAGAGGTGGAGGGTGATCGAGGCAAGAACAAATTAAGGGAGGAAAGTTGATGTTGGCAGTGGGAATGGCCGGGGGGGACGGCTAGAGCTGACATGAGGTTATGGGGGAGAAGATGTCAATAGTAGGGGACCCTTGGTTGCAACGGAGGAGGAGGAGAAGGGGAACGATGGCCTTGGAGGGCTAAGGGCGAGGACTAAGTGGGAGTCAACAGTAGGGTTAGCATGTGAGGAGGAGGGGGCTTGGCTGGGATAGTGGAAGAGGTAGGGAGAGCGGTGACAGTGGAGGATTGGAGGCGAGGGACGAGCTAGGAAGAAGAGGTGATGGCAGGGGGAGGGGGATGAGGGGGAGCTCGAGTGGTATTTGCTTATTGGGACCTCCTGTGATCACATACACACATCTTAAAATATTTACTTATTTCCTTTGTGGAAGCTCCGATTGGTGACTGCACCGCACATGCAGCATGGATGGCCAACCCTGTGTACCGTCCTCGTTATCCAGCAATGATCGTGGATATACCAAAATAATGGATCGATCGTCCATACCTGAATCTTTAGATCTTTTTAACCAAGGACATCAATTTTCGGACTTACATCAATATCAAATACATCATAAGTATAAATTGATTAAATAATATTGTATTTAAAATAGTGAAAATTACATATATATATATACACACTATGTCATACTAATTATATATTCTTCGTATTAGTATCACATACACTCCCATAATAAATTGTGTTTCACCATATATTTCTAAATCGTCACCTACCCTTTGTTTAACTTAATTTTAAATAAATTAAGATGATAGAAAATAATTTACCTTGGGTTAATCATCTCACGCAATTAAATTAATGACAAATATAGCCCTATAATATTTCATATTATCATGTACACCTCTAAAATCTTATAAATATTTTACATCCTCAACAACATATTTTGTTAGTTTTGATGGTATTAGAGCATGAATAATATATAGGTGGGTTACAATTCTTGCGGACAATGATTTGCTACGCACCTTTAGTGTGGTGTATAGCAAATCTTGCACATCATCTTTTAATTGATCCATGTGGCAAGAAGTACATTGGGTGCCTTAAATATGCTAATCGCAATCGCAAGTAACCTGATCTGCTTTGTGTGCAACCCTATGCACTTTGCACGTAAGTTCATGCGTTCTGTGAAACCCAAATGGAGTGAAAAATGTTGTAGATCGGTGTAAAAAAAGTAATGAAAAAATACTGTAGATCTTTGAAATATAGTTCATATATAGGAGTGAATCACTATTATTTTTCACTCTTATAAATTATATTTCACTAATCTATAATCTTTTTTCACTTCATTTAAATTTCACAATAACAGACAGGTCTACGTGCAGAATGCATGGATTTCGACATATTTATATAAGACATCCAATGTACTTTACGTCACATAGACCGGTCAAAATATAATGTGCAGTATTTACTTCGCATCAAGATGTGCCTTATACACGGATCCAATGCTTTTATGTCTTAATGAGTGCCTCATAGGGCTTTAATTCCGTCTTAGGGAACCGGGTCTAATTCATGGGCAATAGATCGAAGGTGATCTTTTAGTTAAAGATGAACAGGAAGCCTTGACGAGCGAATCCACAGGGATGGTTTGCATCAGGAGGTGAGGGAAAACACTGTTATAAAGATAAGATAATGGATCTATTACGACTCGCAAGTAACATACTCCAAACTTGGCGACAGCTTTGCAAAAGGATAGGAAAAATGCTGTGCATATATATAGAATGGGGCGAGTTCATTCGGAAGTCGATGGAGCAGATAATATCCGCTGGATATCCCTTTTTTTATAATGGATCTTAAGGAAGTCCTCTTCATTATGAAGTCTGAAAGGTAGAATTAGGTGAAGGACGAGGCAGCTAATATAACAAATTCCAGTGCGGTACAGAGCTTCTTGCGTGTCAGCTTTGTTAATCACTTGGGTTTAGAAATCTAGCGTGCATGCCGGGAATACTGGTGGGGGAATGACCAGAACAAGGGGGACAGAAGGGATGGTTTCCGGGGCAATCTCCTCTTCCGTGAGCAAGATTATGGCAGGTTCCCCATCTCCCAGGATGGACAGCTTCACATCAAGGAAGGAGCACTCTCTATTCTTAATCTTATTCCTATTATAATTTTGTATTGGTTTCTCTTATCACATCTTCTTTAAGGTTTCCAGATCTCAAGATGTGAGACTCAGAACAAATAACATTACCAATCGCATCTTCTTAGTTTTTCTTTTTCATTATCTTTTAAATAAAGAGAATAATGTCAAAATATGTGTCTATACTTACGACATTTCTTTTCTTTTGACTAAATACTCTCTTTTCTTTTAACGACGAGAGGGAATATGAGATCAAGAGACTGTGATAAGACCACCACGACAAGCCGTAATCACTACTTACTACAAAAGTAACAATGTTTTCCATTATATTTACAATTTGCAACCCCCAGGTAGTCACTGTGCTCTCCTAGGGATGTCAATGGATCGGGTTCGGCTCGGGTAGACCAATACCATACCCTATCCGTGAAAATTTTACTAATACCATACCCGGATAGTACCCTATTATTTTCATGGGTATGGATACGGGTATATCCGTCACGGGTATGGATATATCCGCGGATATCCGTATCCGTCCATAAAGTATGAGTCCACATTCACATCCAAAGAAATGTGAGATTTATGAGAATTAGAAAAAAAGAAATCTGGTCAATTCTTTCCATTGTAAAGTAATTTTTATGTTTTATAAAAATATCCTTATAATTTTAGCAAGAAGTCTAAACTCACAAGCTCAACAAGACGGGCAAGTAAGCAACGGATTGGGTTCATGTCAAAATCATAGGCCTAACATGCACAATAAGTTATTAAGAGCGGGTTCGGATCGGGTACGGGTTTGGGTGCACTAAATCCATACCCTATCCGAATATGAAATGGGTATTTTAAACGTATCCGAATCCGAATCCATATCCGTTTATTCGGATATTACCTGACCCATCACGGGTCGGATAATGCGGGTAATCGGGTTTGCGAGTATTTTTGACATCCCTATGCTCTCCAATGATCTATGATCTACGTGCTGTAAGTGGAAGGTAGTTAAACGTGGTGGAGAAAGAGAGCGACCGTACGTCCATGGCCGGCGCTCACCTAACCGGCTCTTCTCTCCCCTATTTTAGTGGGTGTCTTGTCGTCATGGAAGCCATTCTTTGTGGCTGCTGCACGCGCGTGCTGTAGCTTTTCGGAAGCTTCCCCACCCAACTGCAATTTAAGGAATGGATATGGGGTGGGATAACATGACATGGGGTTCTTTTAAACACACAGAATTTTCCTTTCTACTTAAAAACATTGAAGATTAGGTAGGCCATTTCGTTGGGGCCGTTTGTTAACCGGACACGATTAACGCAAATGACCAATACCCGATTAATACATATGTGAGTGAGAGAGCGGTGGAAGATCACATCGTTCTCTCTCATCGGATGTGGTAATTTAATCGATTAACAAACAAGTCTTTGGTGTCTCGAGACGTTAACAATAGATCTCGTCACCCCCTTATGACAAATTTAGGTGGAGTACTCTTGTGATTAACAGCATTCGTTAAACCTGCATGGCCAAATGAATGAACTCCACTCGGTAAATTGGTTCTAATACTAGATTTGCTATAAACCCACGTACGGAGGGGATGTTGCTCTTGTTGGATGTTTAGGAGAGCTTTGCTCTCATGCACAAAGCGAGGCTTAGGCAACATAATTAAGTCTCGTATAAACTCCATTAATAGTGGCCTGTACTCGGACCCCATGTGGCTGTGACCTGTCAGGCCACCCACCCAAGCTTTTTGTCATTGATCAGGGATGACCCACGTACTCCCCCCTTCTCCCAGAGTTCGGATTCTTCACAACAGATTTTAAAAAACACCTTTGGGTAAATATAATACAACGATAAAACAGCATTGTATTTATCTGTTTAACATTGTATCTATTTACTCATCAATGTACATCTGTTGAACATGTAGATGACACAAGTGGGAAAAAGTTACATTAAACATTTAAATATAAATCTACTTAAAGTTGTCCTTAAAATTAACTATAAAGAAGTAAAAGGAACGAAGGAGACTGACTTGAAAAGTTACACAGAGAGTACTACTCATCCCTATCCTCCTCGTGGTTCTATGACTCAGGGGATTTATAATGGATTGGATTCTTCTTAATTCGGTACGAGTCGATCCAACTCGACTTGAATCGACTCGGCCGAGTCGCATACTTAAAATAAAATAAATATTAAAATTTAATTCTTTTTATCTATCAAAATGTAAAACTTATCATTATTGTAATAATAATATTATATTTTTTATATTAAAAATAGTTATTTTTAAATAAAATATTATTATTTAAATAATTTATATTGATGTGATGTAATTGGAGCCGCCCGGGTTGGGATGAGTCGGATATTAACCATGATACTTCCAGGGGTGTGAAAAAGAGAGAGCACAACAGAGACCCACTCCTTGCAGTTGCAGGATGGGATGCGGGGGGATGGCCTGCTTGGACTTGCGCGGGGGCCGCCAGTGCCACACCACGGGCCAGTTCCCGGGGGGAGAGAGAGAGAGAGAGAGAGCTGCCACTGGGCATGGCCGCAGGGGGGCGGGGCACGGGCGTCCCCGCCCCCTTTCTCGGACGCATGCAGGAGGGTGTTCACAGGGGAGGGAATGACAGGGTGGAAAGAGGCCAAAGCGGGTGGGGGCGGCGGTCCGGGGTCACCGGTGGGAGTAGAACATGAGAACATGTCCGTCACAAGCCGCCAGATTCCCCCCACCCCGACCCTCTGCCCCGCCCCCCCCCCCCCCTTCGTTCTTTTGTTCTCAAGCTGCTCGCAGCGTCCCTCATCCGCCCAACTCTCCCTCACTCTCACAACCCCCTCTGTTATCTTTTCCCCACTCCCCACCAGGCAGTCTCTGCCCCTTTCTTATAGGCACTGTTCTCCCCTCTGACCTCCCCTGACCAGTTCCATTCGCCAAACCATGTCTTAACACTCTTTTAACTCACTCTTCCTTCTCGTCTTCCCTGCCACTTAATTTGCTGGGTTCGGGAAATGGGTGGGAAGTCCTTGTTTGCTTCACTTTCGTGGATGTTGTTCTCGTCCTGGTTGTTGCGGACAGTGCAATGCCATGCTCCGCCGCCCAGTGGTGACGAGCCGGAGGACCCGGTGGTCCGGGATGCATACATGAACTGGATCAAGCAGATGGGTTCCTTGACGCACTCGCCATACGCCAAGGCGGCCAACAAGTTCAGGCCTTGCAAGGTGGTCACGGTGGACAAGAGCCCAAGACTGAGTCACTTCGCCTCTGTTCAGAAGGCCATCGACTCGCTTCCCACCATTAACCAGTGCAGGGTGGTCATCTACGTCCACGCCGGGGTCTACACGTAAGTAGTAACCCCCCCCCCCCACGAGCCCCTCCTCTCCGTCCCTGCTGTGCGCATTCCGCCTTTACATGGCTTAGTTTTCTTCTTCTCTGGTTTGTTCTGGAGTCCCTCTACAGGGAGAAGGTCTCCATCCCTGCGACGAAGGCTTACATAACTCTGGTGGGCGCCGGCATGGAGAAGACCATCATCCAGTGGGGCGACACGGCCGACCGCGCGGGGATGAACGGGCAGCCACTGGGCACATTTGGTTCTGCAACCTTCGCTGTGAATTCTCCCTACTTCGTCGCCAAGAACATTACTTTCAAGGTCTGCCCTTCTCCTAGCTGCATAAACTATTACCTCCACCAGAGAATTGGGAGAATTCAGAGTTCAGGGTGATTCAGTTCTGCCCTGCCATCTGTGAATTCTTTTCCCAACTCTGATGAAATCTTTAGACCTTCATGTTTCCAACCTCACTTGCTGAGGTAGGCTAGAAACCAGAGTCAGGAGATGACCAATTCATGAACACTACAAAAGTTTGAGGCTTTCGCTTGTAGCAATGCGTCTGAGAAATTAATTCATAATGGTAACATGGGGAGGATGCTTGCTGGTTAGTGCAGAACTTGGCGCCGCTGCCCCCGTCGGGGATACTGGGGAAGCAGGCGGTGGCACTCAGGATATCGGCGGACGCGGCGGCGTTCGTGGGGTGCAGCTTCCACGGCGCCCAGGACACGCTGTACGACCACACGGGGCGGCACTACTTCCGGGACTGCTACATCGAGGGGTCGGTGGACTTCATCTTCGGGGACGGGCGGTCGCTCTACGACGGCTGCCACCTGCACGCCATCACCACCTCCTACGGCGCCCTCACGGCGCAGAAGCGTGAGAGCATGCTGGAGGAGACGGGGTTCTCCTTCGTCCGCTGCAAGGTGACCGGCTCGGGGGGGCTGTACCTGGGGAGGGCCTGGGGCACCTTCTCCCGGGTGGTCTTCGCCTTCACCTTCATGGATAGGATCATCATCCCCAACGGCTGGTACAACTGGGGTGACAAGAACAGAGAAATGTGAACCTCTCTCTCTCCTAACAAAATAGGATATCATGTGTAACTTATCTCACGAGAGAGAGTGTGTGGGTCTCATCTTCGTCAGTCACACAAATCCCTTAACCTAAGTCAGATAATTTATTCAAATCGGTTAATGGGCCGAGTGCCCATTGGGCCGATCGGGGCGCGCTACCCCGGTGGCAGCAGGCGCGCGCTGGGCGTGTGCCCGCGTGCACCCGCCCACGAGCGTGCCACGCAGAGCGTGACGCGCTCACGGGGTGCCACCGCCCTCCTGCCTCCTCTTCCTTCTTATCCCCTCTCTCGCCACCTATCTCTCCCTTATCTCTCCCTTCTCTCTTCCTCTTCGTCCTCTATATATATCCCTTAAGGGGGTTGATTAAACGCAAGGAAAAAAGAGGAAGAAAAAGGGAAGAGAGACACTATGTTCGTAAGAAGTGAAGGAGAGATGGCACTATGTGTGCGAGGCAAGGGAGATGACGTGTCGGTGGACAACGTCACATTGCCAAGTTGATCCGTCGAGTACGAGGACGTTGGGAGATGTACCATAGTAGGAGTTCGTTTCCATTGGTCAAGGTATGCTTGTGAGGTGACGGAGAAGTGTATAAAAGAGAGGGTGTGTGCACATGTGTGTAAAGAGAGAGAACTCGAGAGCGTAACGCCCGTGACGGCTATGACAGTCTCGTCTCTCGATTCTCTCTATCCCTTCTCTCTTCTCGTCATTTTCTTCTATGTGTTAGAGGTAACGACAAGGGTAGTCCGTCGACGAGCCGACTGCACGATGACAGTCACGAGTTGGTCCCGTGATTGGTATGGTCTACATCTCTGGGGAACCATGGCCATAGTCCCTAGATTTGGAGTGTGGACTCTTGGAGCCGACTCTAGTAACCGACTCCGTGATTCCGCGACGATTCACGGGTAGGGATCGACTCTGGTAGCCGATCTTGTACCCGAATACCGAGGTACACACGCGTTTCTATTTCCCCTTCCGTTGTTACTTATGTACGTCTCATTTCTGCTGCGAGGTACGCCCTCTAACTCTGAACTTATTTGGTTATATATATATATTATATATATATATTTGTTGTATATATCCTATGAGATTTTCCAACAAAATCAAATATGTCGGATAAGTTACCCTATCCTCATGTCAAGGAGAGTCTTGTTGATTACAATGAGATAGAGTTCTCTCTCTCTCTCTCTTATTAATTCTATCAATAAAGTCTCTTTTGTTGATTACAATGAGACAGGGTTGGTCTATCAAAGTAACTTGACTAGATCTGATGCGAGTTAATTTGACTTAAATTGACTCAGGTGAGATCTATTGACTTTATTTTTATCCACTTAAGTTGACTTTCACCAACTCAATTATACAATAGGAGCCGGCCAACCTTTATAATAAGAGAAAAAATAGAGTATATTCCTCTAGAGTCACTTTGATAAAGGAGTAAGTCCGATTAGCGTGAGTTATCTGGGGTGAGATGACTTAATTTTGTTTGACTCTTTTTTTTTTAACCCAGGTCGGTTAAGGATAACTTTAAATTTTTTGAATCCAATTAAAAAGGTGAATTAGGGGTGGGTCACCTGGGGTGATGTACTCACCCCTAACCTACCCCTTTATCAAAGTGACCCCTATGATTTTGGACGGGCTTACCCCAGTCAATATCATCCATTGATTCCATTCTCCCCGCAAAATTAGGTGAATAAGATGGATTCTATCAACAAAATCTTTTGTTGATTCCAATGAAAAAAGATATAGGGTACATTCCTCTATGATTTTGGGTGGGACTACCCCAGTCAATATCTCGCAGGACTATCATTAACGTCGTGGATAGCACCGTAGGAAGTCAACTCCACTCGAGATCATAGAGGATTTTTATTCTGACAAAGATAACCCCGTGTACACATCACATCAATTTCATATGTATTTCATCAAATTAAAATCAGTGAAAGATTTTAGTGACCGAGACGATGATTCTTGATCCATAACAGGCTTGGAGTTAAATCCTCTCTTATATGTATTTCATTAACTTTGGCCACACATAATATTCCTCGCCTATCTCTCTCCTGCACAAACTAACCGTGCTCATTTGGCGATGCCTTTCTTGACGACTCTTGCCCTGTGCAGGACTGTCTTCTACGGGCAATACGAGTGCAGTGGGCCTGGGGCCAACTTCTCAGGCAGGGTTCCGTGGTCAAGGGAGCTCACCGCGCAGCAGGCCCAGCCATTCCTCTCCCTCACCTTCATTGATGGGCATGAGTGGCTTGGCTTATGATGCCATTGACAAGTTTGCCATTATTGCCTATTGGGAAGTTAGTTCATTCTTTACATCCTGTAATGAGTTTAGTCAGTTCTCCCTTTGGTTTCTATCATTAGCCCAACTGCAGCTGTTTCTTGGTTGCACAGGGGAAAATCTTTTCCTAGTTTAATCAGTTTGTCCAGTGATTGCAAGTACAGATCATGAGATCATGTGGGGGAAGTACCTGATTTTTTTTTGTACCGATCAGAAGTATGATATATATATATATATATATCCCTACAAATTGATTTTGTTGAAGTATGGTATATATATATATTCCTTCACGATTGGTGTTTCTCATCAATTTAATCATTACAACATGGTAAAAAAATGTTTGGTTCGGTCAGGGCCCAGTCTGAATCTGGCTCGATGAAAATGTGCTTGAGCCGAGCATGTCAGGCTGGAATTAATTCTAGGGATTTTTGTATATAGATATTTGTAAGGTTCGGCTTCGTCGAATATACTTTTCATCTTAGTATATTATCATGAATATTCTCGAAATATACGTAATAACACGATTATATCTTCGTCGTAACTCCCGTATGTTTAATCCGAATTAAATGTGAGTTAAAGAGTAAGATTTATATATATATACTTCTATAAAGTTTGATTTGTTAAATATATCTTAGATCTAACGACCGTAGATGATATATTTCACAGAATATTCTCCTCCGTTGTCGACAGTAAACTAAAAAGGTATAATCGTAATATTTCTACTTAAATGAAGGATATTCATGATCAGGGTTTGTCGTCCCGGTCGACCCGGCCGACCCGGTCTCGGCCTGGGTCGGGTCCGGTCGCTCCCATCTCGATCCGACCCGGTCCGTTCCGGTCCATATTTAAATAAAAAATATTATATATATAATATATATTTATAATAATAGAATAAAACAGAAAAATATACTTTATATATATTAAATTATTAAATTATGGAGGCGACCCGGTGACGACCCACGGCCCGGTCGACCCGGTCTCGACCTGGGTCGAGTCGGGTCGTGCGGGTCATAGCGACTCGCACCAGGTCGAACAAACCCTGTTCATGATAATATGTTATGATAGATATGTTTGACAAAATCAAATTCTATGGGGGGTATATACGTAACTTATATTTTAAAAATGTAAATCGAGAGCATATATTGGGAGATAAAGTGTGCGTAGAAGCTCAAGAAACTAATTTTCAGTTTTAAACTAAATAAAATGTTAATCATAATTATTATATCCGTTAACCTTTTCTTTAGTGTTATGGTTCGTATATCTTTGCATGGCATGGAAGCGTTGGAGGAGGCATGTCCCTGCTTGTTTCTCTCACAATGTAAATTTTTTTTGTTGGTTACAAACAAAATCACCAGACTTCTCTACTATGGCTTTTTGATATTCATATTTATAACTGAACCTTTAGCGATGAGTCAGATTAGGTCAAGTTAAGCTAATGTTATGATGGATAAATGACGCTAGGATGATCTAGGTTCACTGCCCCTCTTTGATAGAAGGGTAGATAAATTGAAGGATATCTCTTCGTCAATTAATTTATCTTAGAATTTAACTCTATTTATTTTGATAGACAACATATTAAATAGAAGGATAAATTATTCCACTAATTTTATTGAGTCAATTTAATCGGAATACATGAGGATTATCCCTCACTATAATCATATTAATTTTATTTTTCGATCAAACTAATAAATAAATAAAATGTGACGTATCCTCTAAATAAATAAGGGATATCTCTCTCTGTCAAAGAGAGGCTAAGATGTTGTCTTTAGAATCACGGGCTCGAAGAGACTCATGCTTATCTCAATGCCCACAAATATTTTTAAATTCCAAAATACTAATGTCAAAAATAATATTAATGAAATTTGGAAGACAGTGACGAAAGTAGAAACAAAAAGTTAAGAATGGAGGAGGCAAAGGATCGAGAGTCTGCAATTAGAAGTCATAAGTTTCTTAATACAAGCTCAAATTTATATTAGATTTGTTGTAATAATATGTTCTTGTAATACACGAATGTTAAAATTGCAAACATCTATCAAAATTACTTCTAACTGGGGTATTTCATACAGTAACCCAACACTCTCTTATGTTTCCAAGTCTCTTTCATTGTAACTATTATATATATATATATATATATATATATATATATATATATATATATTACAGGGCATTTACAATTCCAAACAATCACTCAAGCATTTCCCTTAATTAAGAGATTTTTTCTACAAAGTAGTAATGCTTCCACTCATATAGATGATTATTTTGCCCATACAAATAACTGTTACAAGTTTATTATAGGTTTTGCAACTTGCGACTTGCAAGAAACATTCGGACATAGGTCCTCGTGAATCCGAGAGTCAAATACCTCTTTTGAGAGAACAAGAATTTGAAATCATAAATTTTCAATAAAAAAAGTTGGTGGTAATCAAGAATCAGACGCTTTGGTTAATCTATTGTCACAAATGACGAGAGTCCACTGCAAGTGAATCGTATAGTTTGGTGGTTCACTCCTTTTTTTTATTTGAGAAATGATGTGAATTTAAATCTTGTAAGCGTCGTTGAGTGTTGCAGATTATTTTTTAGGAGAGTAAAATCGGTATGGCGCATGTAAGGCCCATTACGTTAGGTCTGCTTTAGCTAGAGATCTACAATGAGCATATCGGGCCCTTGACGACCGCGGCCCATAACGGATGACCCGGGGCGAACAGTCCTCGGATTCGTTAGGTCACAAAAGACATCGGCCTAAGCACAACAGACACTAGACCACCCTCCGACAACCGACCATTATCTCCTATGACGTCGACCTCAACTCCACTAAAGGCGAGCATGCCTTATAGACGCCGTAAGACTCGCCTGAGAATCGCCCGACTATGGAAGAACATACTCCCAACGGGAAACTCCTCACGCTCGTGGAGAAACATTACCCCACTACTTGCGCCCTTCCCTACTAAGTGATATGCCCTCACCTCGAGGACAACCCCTATAAATAGATCTTTGTCCGCAAGCAAGAGGGGACAGATACACGGATCCAGACACACACACAGACACGAGAATACAGATCTACGGGCACGGCAAGAGAGTTTCCGACTTCAAAGTCTTGAGGTTGAGTTTCAGGCGTCTTCTAAGCACCCTTACCGCCCAGCGAGTACTCTATGAGCGTTCACTGGATACAACGAGCACTCATGTGGAAGATCGACCACCCCTCCAGGATTGCTCAATCGCCTTTCGACTCTCTCGCTCTCTTATACTTCTCCTTAATTTTCCTCTTCCAATACTCTAATTTAAGCATCGGAGGGTTATCCCCTAGAGTAATGCCCGAGACTTCTTGTGAGGTCGTTTTCTTGGTGTTTGCAGACTTCCACGGATGGCCGAACGATCATTCCCCAACAAATAAATCTTAAAAGTGTGATACGAGAATTAGGAACCATAATTCCACCACTACAATTTTAATTTTTAATTTCAATATTAAAAATAGAGTACATACATAATATAAAAATAATAAGAATAGTTTTAAAATTTTCACAAGTTTTGGACATATATAAAAGTATCATGGATTATGGAAGACTTGACGAGCACAGCAGGTTGCCTGCCTCAGTTTTGCTTGACTACCAACAACAAGAAAGCGTGCGTTCCGCAAGCAACGGGCGGGGAGCCGGAGAGGAAGGCGAGGAGACGGGGACGAAAGCGGAGGAGGAGGACGAAAACGAGAGCCGCAGAGACCGGCGACGATGATACAGCAGCAGCAGCAACCACAGCAGCGCCACCTCCACCCCCAGCGATCCGGGGTGGGGGGGATCGCGGCCGCCGCGGCGGGAGCCCCGCCAAGGCGGAGATGCGAGGGCACCGCCATGGGGGCCATCACCCTCGACCTCCGCCCCGGGCTTGGGCTGGGGCCTTTCACTCTTGGTAAAGGAATCTGAACGAAATTGAATTTGCTCCCATTTCTTGAGTTCTTGTCGCTAGTCGATGAAGTGGTATGAATTTAGCTTAGACGAACAGTCAGGATGATTATGTTGCTAGGGTTTCGATCCCCATGGCACGAGTGATCGGTACAAATAGAGCTTGGTTTTGGATTATTATAGCTTAGCTTGGTTTTCGAGTTTGGGCAGCACAAGACTCTTGTCGTTTTGAGTCTAACACATTTCCTTCATCACACTTCGTATTAGTTGGGAAATCTATTTATGGTGTTTGCTTTTAATGTTCTCACTGAAGGTTCAATTGGTCTACATTTAGCCAGCTAGTTATATATCTGCACCTGGCCTCAGATATTTGGAATTCTTCAAGTCGCTTCAATGCTTCGTATTTTTAGCCGGCTCTTTTTATGTTGGTTCTGTGATTCCTCCCTCCTATATTACTTGTTTGGCAGGCACTTTGGCTGCACGGTCCATTAGTTGACTGTCATGAGTATGCTGGGTGAAATAGAAGTACGGCACCATTATGGATTGCTGCATCTCAACTTTTAGATGTCCCGGTTCTCATTTTTGTATTTAGTTGTTAGTTGAAGATACCACAGTCCTTTATTATGCTGGGAATTCTATGGCAGTGATCGAATTTGAACCATAAACAACGGAAGAAGTACAAGGATGTTTGGAAGACAATGGAATCTTGTAATCATCTTCATTTCACAAGAACTGGAAAATTAGAGCAACTTTCTAGCTTGTCTGTTGCAACGTTACCCGTAAAATCACATTCTAAGATTACTTGTAATGTGGGAGGACACTTGAAGCTAATGGAGCTTGTTATTATCTTTATTTCATTGAACTAAACTTATGATTCATGCTATGAAACTTTGAATGAGAATAATCGAGAAGCATCTTAGGCTTATGACTGGTGATTTAGAAAATTATTAGTTTGCTTTCATGTCAGGTGATCCACTGTAAAAGCCATTTTCTTATTTAGGCAGTTGATGGAGAGGTATAAGAGTGGTGAAGAAAGATTTATATATGATTTTTGTTGATTTAGAGAAGGCCTACGAGTGTGGTGGGTGCATTACCTGTACACAGAGATAACCTATAATACTATAATGTGAGTGATGTGGGCACTATCCTCTATTGAGTATGCTAATACTGAATGGTGGATGAGAGGATGGAAGAGAGCTTTCTGAGGGAAAAAGGGCACCTAGAAAATATTTGCCTGTCTGCTTCATGTCTTTTTGACTACCCAAGTTAGTGGCAAAGAAGTTGGATTCAAGTCAACATAGATTTCTTCGGCATGACAGTGATAGGAGATTTAGAAGTTGGCGCAGTATTTACTATCGAAGAGTATGCAATGTAAAGAGGCAGGAGGTTTGGTGTCAAAAAAGTATAGGATTTCAATCTGGCGTTGATGAGTAAATCTCTTTGGATGTTGCATAAGGACAGGGGGGCCTATGATCAGAGTCTCGAAGGTCATCAAAGAAAAGTGCTACAGGTGTCTAGAGTTCAGATTAATATCATTCTCAATTTCATGCATAATGCTTCTAGCTTGTTGAACGATATATTGTTTTTTGAAAGTTTGTTGAATGGTATATTACTTATTAAGGATGTGGTTTCTTCAGGTATGTGGTTTGTTCCTGGAGTTGTACATACTTTCTACTGCTCCATGCTCTGTGAAAGCAGATTATTTGATGGGGTGGGGGGTGGAGAGATCATGGACAGACTCCTACCTTTGGATGGAACCTGCTTGAGGATGAGATAGCCCAAATGCCCAATTTAATGATCTACTAGCTTTGCTTCAAGATCAATCAGTTACTTGGAACGGATGTGAGAGATGGGTATGGCGTCGATGGCGATAGGAAATAGAACATATGTTCTCAGTGAAGTCCACCGCCCGCATGTAACATGATTGCAGATGGGGGGTCTGAGGACTGAGAATGCCTTGTTTTCAACAAGTGTGAGGCCCTCACAACCCATTAAAGGTTTGTTCATGCCTATCTTCCAACCTGTGACGGGGTAGTCCTTCTCGTGGATGGTCTCAGATGTACTGATTATTTATGTGATCAGAAAGAGGAAGACTTAGAGAATCTATCCCTGCTTTGTATTCTTTTCTTCAGTCAATCTGCAGTTATCTCTTCTACAACTTGGGGTCTGTAGCCAAAATCTGTCTTTCTTGCTCAACAAGCCATGGAACTTATGTTTGTATAAATGGTTTGATGGTTTGCATTGAATGTGACTGTGGGCCATTTGGAGGAGAGAGGCAACTGTATATTTGTAAGTAAAAGAACAATGGATGTCCTTCACCTGTCATTAGGTCTCAGATAGGCTTTGTATGAAAGGGATCGTTGTGGTTCTCTCTTTTTTAATTACATGTCTAGGTAGTGTTTGTCACACTATCTTCATGCGGTTTTTATAAGGGGTGTTTACTTTGAGGCACATTTCATGTATAGTGAGTTCTTGCTTAGGGGAGTGATTTCATAAATGGTGTGCATTTCTTGGGGGCGGGCATACACATCCTTTTCTTTCACTGCATACCTTCTTTCTTCGATTTAGTGGATACATGGTACAATCCACTTCCCAAAGAAAATGTGAAATATCAAATATCATGAAGAAGAGATTGTTTAGCGTTTTGTTATGTTAAGAAAAGCATGCCATATTTAAGATCTTGACAAATATAGGCATGTAATTGTGATGCAGAGGTTTGAATTTTAGCTTGTCTATAATCAATTAGATCGAGATACCTTTCTGAATTGATATGCTTATGTAAGATACTTTCAACATTATTCATTTTCTATTCTACATCATTGAACAATTTATTACCTCTCATTTCATGATTCCATGCCTGTATTTCTATAAGACGTGCTTTTATTTTTGTCATTTTAAATGTAGTAATCTGTTTAGGAAAGTTCTTCTTTTGTCTCGTTATACTGGATTTTCTGTTCATACTAAAGCAAGCTTGAACCTGTGGGTGACCTCTTCATAGTTTCTCCTTTGTTTCATCTTATGTCACATTCTTGCTTTAGTTTTCTTCTGAACACAATGCCAATGAATCCTCCAATTATAGATTTTGTCCTTCATACATTTGTAAGTCATATGCCTGTCAATTGGAGGCGGAGGGTGGGATCTAGTCCTTGTCCTGATGAGGATCGTGTTGTGGAATGTGAGAGAGGTTTGTGGGAGGGAAAAGAGGAGGGTGGTGAAGGACCTAATTAGGCGATGTAAGATATATATTTCGTGCTTAGAAGAGTCCAAATGTGAGGGGATGGAGAGAATATCATGTGGGAGATAGGGGGCTCAAGGTTGTCTAAAGGGGTGGCATCCCTGGCTGAGGGGAGAGCCGGGGGCATAGTGGTGTTGTGGAATGAGTTTGAGGTAGAAGAGATTGAGGAGCACAAAATCATTGCCAAAGGGGCCATCTCATTTTCCTTCCGTAGTACCAAAGGTGGATTCTTGTGGGATTTTATTGGTGTGTACGGGCTGCAAAATAGGGAGGAAAAAAAAGCACTCTGGGATGATCTTCTCCTCTTCATGCTGGCTTTGGCTGGCCATGGTATATAGGGGGAGACTTTAACACCCTGGTGTCTCCATCTGAGAGGTCAAGAGGCCCCTCCCCCTCGGCTGAGATGGAGGAATTCAAGAATTTTATCTCTTAGGTAACATTGATTAATGTCCAAATTTCCCATATCTAGTGCCATGGTCCAACTTGAGAACGGGCCCAACATAGTCCAGGCTCGACATATTTATTATCTTTGTTACTTGGAAAGATCACTTCCCGCATATGGAGGCCCTTGCCTTAGCCAAAATTGTCTCAAACCACACGCTCATATTGCTCATGACTTCCAGCATATAGTGGAGGAAAGCACGTTGCAGATTGGAAAGGTATTAGTTCAAAAAAGAGGACTTCTCGGACACTGTTAGGGCTACTTTGTTAACGGAATAATACTCGGGTAGAGTAGCTTATCTGTCTTTGGTTGCATTGCTCGGGTAGGGTAGCTTATTCGGGGTCGGGTAAGGTAAGTAAGGGTTAAGGGTGGGTAGTTTATTTGACCAAAATGGGCGAATCAGCTACCCGGGGTCTTTGTGTGTTTTTTTATGATGACATTTTTAAATTATTTTATCTATTTTATTTTTTTATTATTGTCGGTCGAGTAGGGTAAGGTTATCAAACTCGATTAGGCTTAACTGTTGAACACCTTACCTGGCCTTACCCTAACCTGTCTTACCCTATTTTATTATCAAAGTGGCCCTTAAAGAAGTGTGGGATACCTGAAGACAGGAGGGATCTAATATGGCTAAGTTGGTCAGCAAGTTGAAATATTTGGCATAGGACCTGAGCATAGTTGTCAAGGCGGGCGCCTAGGCGTCGCCTAGGCGCCCAGGCGCTCTTGAACTGGCTAGGCGGTCCAGCGCCTTTTTGACACTAAAAAAGGCGAGCTAGGCGCCCACCAAGGCGGGCTAGGCACCCGCCAAGGCGGGCTAGGCGCCCGCCAAGGCGGGCCAACCCACCTGTCATCTTCCCTGTGGATTTGTTGGAGATCGGAGTACCTGTAGAGATTGACAAACAACAGAGGAGGAAGAAGAAAGGGGGAAGAAGAGATCAAGCCACAAGAACATGGAGATTTACGTGGTTCGGAGACGATGTGCCTTCCTACATCCACGGCTGCAGCGGGTTTTCCACTAGAATAAAACACACCCAGATACAATACAAGAGAGAGTTCACACCCTTTTATACAAGGAGATTAGGGCGCCACCGGTCAGGATACCAAAGATAACAATGCCCCTATTATAAACATAAATTTTCTTCCGGGGGCTCCGCCCTCGGAAACTCCCGCAAGGGGCGCTGCCCCCCTTGACCCCCGCGACCTGACCGCGCAGGTCGATCAGCGTGCGAGGGCGCACGATGGCGAGTTCGGGCTCCACACTTTAACAGGATTAACATCAAATAAGTCATTCTTAAGGTTGGCACCTGTCATCTTTCCACTAGATTCAATCTACAAGCATGTATGCATATCATTGCTTTGAAATAAAAGAATAAGGATTCTACCAATGTGGATATAAAGGCGGGGAAGGTGAAACAACTTAGCTTGTGACATGATGAGCTTCCATCTAAAATATCTAATGGTTCACATATATAAGACATTGTTGATAGAATTACTCAACAAAGCAAGGACAATGTGTGATAAACTTCAGGTTGGAAGCAAAGATGAAAGGATTGGGATCCCCCTAGATGATGGCCTAGGCGTTTGAGGCGATAATTTGTTAAAATAATATATATAATTCAGAAATATAAATATATGTCTAAATATCATAAAAAATACATACATAAAATCAATAAATTTCCTAAATTCATTCATTCCTAAAATCAAGCAATGAAGAAATTGCTGTAAAATACAAAAAATGTGACCGAAGCCTTTTTTCACCTTCTGTCTCATTGTACCTTCTCTCCTTTATATATTGGAGGATATATATTTTAGATTTTTTAATTAGTGGCCGAAGTGTCGCCTAGGCGACGCCTAAGCGGACCCCTTGTCGCCTAAGCGCTTAGGGACCCCGTGAGCGTCTTGGGTCGTCTTGTCGCCTTGACAACTATGGACCTGAGGAAGTGGGGAGCCACCAAAACTCTCCCCGGTAGAGCAACAAAGGATCATGGAGCAGTTAGAGGGGTTTGAGGCTTTGGACTTTGGAGGAGGCAAGGCTGCTAGACGAGCAAGACAGAATCCAACAAGACAAGCTCAAGATTGATTTTGAAGACATCTTTATCAAAGAGGAGATATATTGAAAACAGAGATCAAGTGAGAGGTGGGTTAAAGAGGGGGGTAGGAACACTTCTTACTTCCACAAGGTGACATCAGGGAGAAGAAGGGTAAACTGCATCATGTGTATCAGAGAGGGAGGCCAGCTCGTTACAGACCTGCAAAATATCATAACACACAGTTCTACTCGAGACTCTTCTCTAGGAGGTGCCACTCAAATTGTCCATTTCAGATGATCTTCTCCCTCGCCTCTCAACAGCAGATTGCCGGAGCCTCTTTCGTTCCTTTGAGGAAGAGGTGAGGGAAGCTATTTTCCTCTTGCTTGGGGATAAGGCTCTAGGCCCGGATGGCTTCTCACTTGTGTTCTACCAGCATTGTTGGGGGATTATCAAGGAAGATATGTTTCAAGTGATTTGGGAGTTTCAGGAAGACAGGGCTCATCTAAGAGGCATTAGCAAAGACACTACTTATTCTCATACCTAAGAAGTAGGGAACGGAGAGCTTGAGGGACTATAGGTCTATCAGTTTGCTTAGTGGGACTTATAAAATAATTATCAAGCTGTTGGCAATGAGACTTGACAATTTCATCTATAAGATGGTCGGTGGCTACCAAGGGGCTTTCATCAGAGGCTGTATCATCTAAGAGAATTTTTTGATTGAACATGAATGTTTATATACCTTAAAGGAACAGAGGAGGAAAGTCCTGGTGATCGAGCTTGACTATGGAAAAGTTTATGACTGGGTTAGTTGGCAATGTCTACTTGAGGTCCTTAGCAAGATGGGCTTCAATGAGAAGTGGGTCAGTTGGATCATGGCTTGTCTCCCATCATCTACATTTGTAGTACTCATCAATGGAAAACCTTTTTCTTACTTTTATAGTGGCAGAGGTTTAAGGTAAGGTGACCCTATGTCTCCACCTCTTTTTGTTCTAGTGGCACGTATTTTGAGTAAGATGTGGATGAGAGCAGAGTCCCATGGCATGATTAGGGGATTCTAGGTGGCACCCTGGGGACAGCACATCTCTCACATTCGGTATGCTGATTCTCTTTGTGGCTGGAGGGGAGGAACAATTGTACACCATCATACTGATGTTGGAACTTCTATAGGAGGTGAATGACCTTAATGTGAACTTTGAGAAGAGCCAGGTTGTGGGGGTGTATATGGAGTGGAGAGTTGTCAAGAGAGCTGCTGCTAACTTAGGGTCAAGTAGGTGAGTTCCCCATCACCTACTTGGGTCTCCCATTGACTCTTGATAATATAAGATGCAAGGATTGGCAATGTGTGGTGTAAAGATTTTAGTCCAAACTAGCAGGGTGGGAAGGGAAACTACTCACTTATGGGGGGTTGTTGGTGCTTTGCAATTCCCGTCCTTGACAGTCTCCACATCTACTTTATGTCCACTTTCCAGATCCCTATATTAGTGGCAAGGAAGATTAAGTTTATCTAGGCAAGATTCTTTTGGCAGGGTTGTAGAGAAAGGAGTAGAGGGCTATGTAGTCTGAGGCGCGTCTAGGCGCTCGCCTAGACGCGCCTCAGAGGTGAGGCGCTGACTGCTCACCTCGCCTCGCCTCGCCTTAAACGCCTCGCTCTGACCACAGTTTGTCTCACTCTCTCTCTATCTCACATAGACACACAAAATTTGGTTTTTGACAGTGGTTTGTTAAATTCTATGTGAATTTAGTGAATCATAATAATTTGAATCATAGGATTGAATGAATTTAGAAAATTTATTAACTTTATATAGGTATTTTTGTGATATTTAGACATATAATCTATTTTTTGAATTATATATACCTATTAAAAAAAATCTCGCCTCAAACGCCTAGGCCATCACCTAGGCGTTTGAGGCATGAGGCGACCCACTGGTCGCCTCGGCCGCCTCACGCCTCAGACTACATAGGTAGAGGGTGGCATGATATTGCTTGGGGGAGAATCTATAAAAGCAAGCAAGTGGGAGGACTGGGCATTAAGAATATCAGTGACCTCAATCTCGCTTTACTAAGCAAATGGCTATGGAAGCTTGGCAAAGCGGAAGAGGGCGTGTGGGCTTCAGTCATAAAACAGAGATACTACTGCAGAGATAGAGTCGAGAACCTTCATATTCCCCTCTCAACACCGTTCCTCTCATATCTGGAGGGTTATCTTGAAAAACATAGACATCATCAGAACGGGAGTTAGAGTAAACCTGGGGGATGGCCAGAAATGCCATTTTTGGGTTGATAGATGGTGTAATGATAGCTCTCTTAAAGAGAGATTTCCCCAGTTGTATGTGATCTCTTCGCAGCCATTACTAGTGGTGTCTCAACTCCTTGAGGGACAGTCGAGTGGAGGGTTTTGGACCCCCATATTCAGAAGACACTTGTGGGAGGAGGAGATTGAATTACTCGAAGTATTGCTCTTTTTGATCCAGGAGCACACCATAGATGAACGCAAGCCAGATGAGTGGAGGTGGAGGTGGGGAAAGGATGGGCGTTTGTCAATCAGTTCAACCTACTAGGTCATTGCAGATGGCAGGGCGAGACACCCTTTGATGAGACAAATTTGGGAACCAAGAAGCCCCCTCAAGGTCAAGGTGCTAGTGTGGATGATTTGTCATGGGAGACTGCCAACCTGTGACAGACTTGCTAGCTTTTTAGATGATATTCAAACCCTTTGCTGCCTTTGTGTGGAGGTGGAGGAAAATATAGACCATTTGTTCATTGGCTGTCAGTTTACTCAAGAGGTTTGGCTTCATGTTTTAAGCAAAGTTCAGTGTACTGTGTAGCACACAAACTCTGTGCACCAATTGCTGAAAGAGTGATAGTGGCAGTGGCCCTTCAAGGCTGATAGATGCATTTGGTGGCTAATCCTCTATGCTACATTGTGGGCCATTTGGGGAGAGAAATAATAGAATCTTCAAAAAGGAGGGATCGACGCCTGGAAGGGTCGGGGAATTTGTTGGGGATAGAGTCAAATAATGGGCCAAATTGCTTTGTAATGTAGAGACACACACTTCGTCTTTTTTGAGTTTCTTGGGGGGCTAGTATGTGACACATCTCCTTGATGTCGTCTTGTGTACAGGGATGTTTTGTAAGCAAAATGATCATACTTGTAAATCCCTCTTTTCTATTTTACTATATTCAGTGGTACCATCCACTTTCCAAAAAAAAATATGCCTTTCAATTTAGAAGGCAACATGCACAAGTTGAATGTCTATAGCATAGTTGTTGAGATCCAACTTGCAAGTTAACCGTGGAAAGATCTGTGATTGTTCTTTTGGATCTTCTAGATTATGTAATTATATTTCCATATAACTTCATAATAGTTTCTCTCTTTTTTTAAAAAAATATTTTTCACAATGAGATTTTATAGTACATTTGTATGCACCAGTGCAAGAAAACTCTCTTCATTCAACAAAGATGGACATATAGAATTCCGTTATTGAACATTTCATGGCTAAGGATTGGTCCATTTGATAACTTTCCAGATTATTTGAGCCTATATAATTCATAATTGGCGTAAAAATGTGCTAACGAAAAAGGTAACTTTGTTTTGCTTAAACAAACACTGACGTACCGAATTTTGTCTTATAAAAAGTTTTCATTACTTACCATTGACAAAATTCACTCACTTTTCAATTGTTTAAGCATATCATATACACAATTTGGTGAGGACACCAGAGCACAGGTCCGGTTCGACCCAACTCCCGTTTACCACCATCGGAGACATCCAACAGTGGCATCAGCATCCCTCTGGCTTGATGATGATTCATTGGCATATTGATGTATTTTTTTTATTAGTTGGCTATTTATTTGAGAGAGAGGCCCATTAGGGGCCCATTCGAGGTATTTTCTATTTCTTGTGTATTTTCGGGTGCGATTTTTGCATAATTTTAGGTCCCCAAGGATATTTTGGTCTTAGACGTGAGAGGAATACCACTAGGTTTTTCTTACCCTATAAATAATGTTGTAGTCACACTTTTTTGGAGTAGAATGAAACATTGATAATTGTGAAACTTGGAGCCGCCGTCTTCCCCCGTGAAGGGTTTTGGGTGGGCGCGAAGCCCTAGGCGTGAAGTCTCTCCTCCTCTTCCCTCTTGACCCCACGAGCTTCCCGAGTCCCCACGCCTCCACCTCACTCCCCCACGTCAACTTCTTCTTCTTCCTCTACTTCCTTTGCGTTCGAAGCCCCCCACGGCAACCAAGTTCGTAACCTCTCCACCACCGGCAGCAATGACGGTGGTTCCAACCGTCCTCGACGCACCCGCCGGACCTGGTCGCGTTGCCGAAACCCCCCTGCCGTTGGCCTCGCCTGCGGCCTGTCCGCGAGCCTGGCAACCTGCCACGATCGCCGCCTCTTGCATCTGTCCCTGCCATCGTCCCTGGGTCTGCCACCCTGCTGCAATCACTCACGCCACCATCTCATTCCCCATGTCGCTTTCTTCCCCTTCTTCTTCTTCTTCTTCCTCTTCTTCCACTTCAACTTCAACTTCTTCTTCTTCCTCTTCTTTGCCCGCCGCATTCAACCCCCCCTGCGCCCCTACCTCCCTCGTCCTTCCCCTCCACCGCCGGCCAGTAGCTGCGGCAACGGCGCAGCCACCACATGCCACCGGCAGGCCTCTCCGCCCCACCCTGCGGAGCCCTTGCTCAGCCCACACCGGACCCGCTTCGCTTATGCCCGCACATGGCCTGATCTTGCCGCCGGCTTCCCTCCTACCAGCAGAGCCGTGCCTTCGCCTGCGACTGGCCGTGCCCGCCATCACACGGCCGGCTGGACTGCTGGAGTGCCCTGTGGTTGCCCCTGCTCTGCCCAGGAGTCACCAGAGGCGCCCCTGCTTACCAGCCGCCACCGGTGCCGGCAGCAGCCGACGCTGCCATTTCTAGCAGCCCTGTCGCCTTCGCCAGTGGGTCCTTCTGTAGCAGCAGCCGCGACCATACCTGCCAGCCCTGCGGCCATCCGCCTTCTCTTCCTCGCAGTTTACGTGGATTCAGTTTCAGCCTCGCAGTCGCTCTTCAGCGAGTAGGTTAGTGTGGGAAGTCCGCTCAATTAATTTGCTTATTTAGTATCTATATCATATTTGCCGCCGTGTGTGAGTTAAGGATGTTTAGCCCATTAAATTATTTTTCTGCCGGTTTGTGAGTTTGTGAGTGTTTTCCTATCCTGGAGCGCACCGATTCGAGTACGTTGTCTGTGCGTGATTGATACCATAGGCCGTGGTAGTCCTATCTACCGTTCGGTTCGACATTTCTCACTGCGAGGGATGGTTCCCTAGAGCATAGCTACTGTTATTTCGCGTATTTTGACTCTTGGCGTTCGAGTACACGTCGGAATATTTGTCGATCTATTGTAGCGCATTTGCTGATCTCATTGGTCACCTAGTCGGATTCAATTAGGTACACCGTCCAGCATCACAATCATTTTGAACATACATCATGGGTCACTCTTGATTAAAGTGCTTTTCAAATCTCTTTATTAGTGCCTTTTGAACTTGCTCACATGCATCATATATTCAGTATTGATATCGAATTGCTTTGTTTAGATGGTGACATTCCAGTTGCATAGCTGTAGCATAGGATAAAATCTAGCTGAATATATAAAAATAATGCAAGATTGTTGCTTTATTCCATGCACTAAAAACTGTTTTTGGACCTTGTTTTGACAGCTTATTTCTTCTCTCTTATTAGTATACATTTCTTTGTTTCATATATCTTGCAGGGATGCCCATAGGTGATGCATTTATTCAAATAGAACAGCAGCCCAACATCTACGATGTGGTCCATGTGAAGTATTTTGATGAGGTCCAAATTTTTCTCTAGACTGTTACCAGTCCCCCCCCCCAAAAAAAAAGTATTTTTATTGTCATGAATGTGGAGTGATGAATCTCCCTTCACCTTTTGATTGTGGTACCTCTGTTTAGTTTGAAACAAGATTGGTGGTGTAATCCATGTGTTCAGGTGGAGCCTGGAGGAGCTAGAGTGATAGTTTGTTAAATGATTAGATGATTGATGATGGAAATTTCTTAAACTGGTCAAGTCTATTGAATGACGCTAGTTGGCTATCACTAATGTTGCCTTTACATAATAAAATTTTCAAATATTTGGAATCATCATATGTTTGAAGTGACATTACATATAACCATCGCTGACACAACAGTGACTAAGGATGCACTTTATGTTGGTTGGCATGGATGTCAAAGTGTTAGATGGTGGCTCAATCCAATGTACAAATCCTTTATCCCCATCCCTAAGTCTTGAAAATTATCAGAAATGGACATCTGAGAAATTGACTTATCAGATAGTGCCATTGTCCTGCTCCTTCTATAAAAGTTCACACTCCACTTCTAAAGCATAAGCGTCTTGTTGTGTCCCTCCTCTATGTTAGTTAATCGGGGGAAATGCTATTTACCTCATTGTAGGTTATACACAGATTGCGGCCCGTATGCAAGGAAGAAACACTCAACGTCTCTCATAAGATGCACACAATGTAAAAGAAAAATAAAATATACAAGAAGGCAAAATTTTTGGGTGGAGTTCTCTCTCCTTAAATCTTTAGGAGAGGCTAACTTCTCTTCTTGTTTTTGTTTCTTTTTTCCCTCCTTTGTACAAAGGCTTCCAAGGTTTTTTATAATACCTTGGGACTCCAACAATAGGTAGTAGTTTCATAAACTAAAAATAGAGAGAAGAAATGGAGGGAAGAGAGTAGTCCCCCATTCACAACCACACATTCACACACACCACACACAACCACCCATCCATACATGAGACTTGGTCATGCATATTTGAGCGGGTCTTGAGATCCTCCTGGATCAGATTGAAATTAACATCCTGATTCACTTATTACTTATTTCTGGAATCATTTTTTGATGCTGATCTCGTGAGATTTTCTGAGCTTTGTAACTTTATTCCTTACAGGAGCCACTAAAATTGGACATTGTCATTAGCTTCCCAGATCATGGTTTCCACCTCCGTTTTGATCCTTGGTCACAGGTAAGATTTCTTTGATAGAATTGATATTTACCATGATCAATTATAAAGAAAAGGAATGATATACCCACTAATCATGCCTGCTGCACATTCTGAATATTTTGAATTGTTGTGTCCTAGATAATGTTGAATTTCATTTACTTTCCAGCTTAGTCTTTGGGGGTCCTCAATGGCAGTAATTTGCTGCTTTCCCCTTTTGTAGTTGGGTTTTTTTGCAAATAAACCACTGTTAAAGTTGAAATGGCAAGAAAACTATGCCTGGAAATGCATTAGCAAAGATATCCTTTTGTTCCAAATAGTGCATAAATGTCATCACCCTAACCCCTCGTTATCCGCCGTGAATCTAACCCTGGTTAACTTTAACTCGACAGTTTGAAAAAAAAGAGTCATCTCTCTCTCAATTTCGTCCCCCTGTCACCCCTAAACCCTAATCAACTGTGATGCTGGACCACCGGAGAACGGTTGTACACCTTGGGGAGGACTAGAGATTAACTGTGATGCCGCTGGAGGACCGGCGAACGGCTGCATCAACTGAGAACCGGAGAACGGCTGCGACGGGAGGGGGGTAGCAACCGTTCGCCGCCACCTTTTGCTCGTGTTCAACGCGCTCCAGAAGCCTCTATGGTGCACCTGCTGGCGGCCGCTATCCCTTCTCAACACCTGTAGCATGACAGATCAGGGGTGCCGCCCTCAGGTTAATCTTCCATCGCCCCTGGTATTCGTGAGCTTCTTGCTGCATCGGCCTCCACCACAGTGCCGCCGCCCCTGTATGCAAATCATGTTCGCGGCAATCTTATACCCCCGTAACCCACCTCCCTCCCCCGCGGAGGAGAACCTTAAGAAGAAGAAGAAGAAGAAGAAGACAGAAGCATCTTCTGTGACTCTGTCAGACAGAGGAGGCTTCAAGCCATGGATCGCGGCGGCAGCAGCAGCAGCAGCGGTGGCAGTAGTGGCTGTCAAGAAGTCCTCTAATCCACAAAAAAGGTAGCAACAGCCTCATGTACATGAACATACACCACCGTAACCCACCTCCCTCCCTCTTCCACAGCCAGTTGAAGTGATCAATGATAACAGTGCCTGGTGGATTCTCGTACACACTTTTCCTCCATCCCAATTTGTCTTTAACACTCCTCAACTGCAGGTACACTGCACGCCTCCCTCCCTCCCCCTCTTTGTTTCTAATAACACAGACTGACACACCTCTGCGCTACTCCCCTTCCTCTCTCTGTTTTTTTTCTTACACACAGATCTCTGTTCTCTCTCACTCTCTCTCTACGCTTTCTTTTTCCTACCTCTCCTCTATATAAAGCCCGTCCTTCTCATCTTTCTTTCTTGCCACTGCTTCTTCCCCCGCAAGCCTTCAGTCTCTCCCAAAGATGGCGACTTTTCAGCGTGGAGGAGGAGGACTGGAGAGAGAGATAAGTGGGCAGTCCAGCCTGCGGCAGCGGCAGAGGACACAATCTACAGCTCTCCCCACAACCAACCCAGCATTCAATGCGAGACTTACGCCCGCTTCCCCACTTGCCCCTAACACAGCGTCCGTCCGTCATCATCCCCACAGATGGGGCAGACAACACGGCCGACCTCTCTCTCTCTCTATATATATTCTCTGTTGCCATTTACTCTCTTCCTACAGTATGGACGACCGGAAGGCTTCAACCCATGCAGCACTCCGGCAGCCTTGTACCCCTTGTCGGCTGGCCGCCGAGCTGCTGCTGATCCATGTGTGGAGGTGGGTGTGTGGGTGGGTGGGGGTTCTTGGAGGTCAACTGGCAACTGCCCAACCCCCCGCTGGGGGGTGGGGTGGAGAGGGGGAAGGGGGGTGGGTGTTGCTAGGTGAGTGAGGGAGCCCAGCAGGCCGCACCACCCTCCTCTGCAGATCTGTCTCACGGCGCCCAGAAGCCTGGTACGTGGCCGGCCAACATCCCTGCTGCTCCTGCTTCATCTGCAACCGATCGGCGCCCGCGGGACCCTGATGTGCTGTCATCTTTAACATCTGCTCCTCCTTCAAGCGATCATCGTCCTGCTCGTCTGGACGCCCTGCATCGAGCTCCCCCTGTTGCAACCATGGGGACCGACAGTAGATCTGCTGGAGCAGCGCTGCCGCCTTATATCGCTGCCCCGGATCCGATGCCGCCTGTAGGTGCCCCGGCCAGACCCAACGCGGGCAAGAGCTACACTCGGGCTGTTGCAGGGGGGGAGGGGGGACTGCTAGCAGGAGGGTGTAGCAGGGTGGGGGAAGGGGGTTCTGACTGGAGGGGGTTACTGGGGGCACGCTGGGGTCTGGCAGGAGGGGGGTTGCAGGGGGGGTTCCGGCGGGGCCGCGGGAGGGGGGTTGCAGGGTGGGGGGCGCGACTCCAGCGGGGGGGGGGGGGGGGTATTGCCTCAATGGCATTCTCCTCCTCCGCCACCACCGGCACCACCTCGACCCTGCCCTCCTGAGCCATGAGTCCTCCGCCACTGTCGGGTCCTCCTCTCTCTCTCTCTCTCTCTCTTTCACACACACACACACACACGGTCTCTCTCCTTTGTGCAACTCACCCCCACTGGGTGGATTGTTGACGTCGGAGGGGATGCCTCCCTCTCTTTCTTTGGGTCTCTCTCAACTCTCTTTTGGTAAGGGTGGAGAATTTGGGATTTGAGAGGGGTATTTTAGTCATTTAATTATAAAATAAAGAGAATATTCGAATCTTTGTAGAATATTCACTTTTTTGTCGACGGAAGTTAACCGCGATGGCATTTGTGCACTATTTGGACGGAAGTAAGGATATCTTTGTTAATGCATTTCCAGACATGTTTTTTTGCCATTTCAACTTTAACAGCGGTTTATTTGCAAAAAAACGCTTTTTAGTTTTACAATGTAGTTAGATAATTCTTTTTTTTCATACTTCCATTTATGAAGAAATAGGAAACCAAGATATCCCCTCTATGAATTCTGGAAACATTAGTGTTAGAGGAAAAGGGACATGTACTTGCACATGAACTTGCAGTATTATATGCAAGGTTTAAAAAAAACTGGATTGGTAACTGGAACCTGTTGCCCTGTTCCGGTTCAGAACCGGGCCATTCTGGCCAGACAGAATGGGTTTGTCCCATTGCCACTAAAAGAAGGTTATCAATTTAAAATTGAAATAAGTGAGCTGGACTGGCCAGTTTGTTAAACCGTGATTATATGAACCTACAGTAACACATGAGAACCCATTTAACAAACATCAAGCAGCTGTTAGTTCCATCATTCTAGTTAGTTCCGTCCTTCTACATATCCAATTTTTATGAATCCCCATTTTATAACAAAGAACTATTTGATGCAGCTGCTAGTTTCATCATTCCACATGTCCACTTTTTAATAGTTTTATGACATTTTGAAAAGCTTGCTGGCATTGTTCTTATTTTTATTATTTGCAGAGATTGCGGCTTATTGAGGTTTATGATGTCAAGCGATTGCAGATGCGCTATGCAACTTCTCTGATTGGGTGTGTACATGATGGCATTTTATTGTTAATTTGTTTGCTGCTCTTAAGTAATTTTCTAATGCAGTTCTTTTATACAGTGGTCCATCTATGCTTGCTACTTTTGTAGCAGTCTACGCCCTTTTTGGCCCAACATTCCCTGGGATTTATGATGAAAACAGAGGTGTTTACACTTTATTTTACCCAGTATGTCTTTCTAAACCTAGCATCAGAGCTACATTTGTTCCTTTGCTTTTTATACCTTCTTGGTGAAGAGCACAATTGGTGTCTGTAACATCAGGGATTGTCGTTTGCTTTCCCAATTCCATCACAATATTCAAGTTGCTGCCATGATGGAGAAGGTATGCTCATTGCATTTGTAATTTTTCGGTACATCTCCAGTATTCCATCAGGTAATTAAAACCTTGGTGCTAGCAATTCATAGCTTTCCCTTGTTATTGGCAGTGGCAGCAGAATTGCCTCTTGAGTTTCCTGATGGGACAACGCCAGTTACATGCCGTGTCTCTATATATGACAATTCCTCAGATAGCAAGGTTGGCGTGGGATTCTTGATGGACAAAGCTTTAGCTCCTCCATTACCTTCTGGCAGTCTTTATATGGAGGAGCTGCATGTCAAGGTGCATCAATATGTTTCTCACTTGTGCTCTTTGATATTCTGTTGAATCATACCTGTTACAGAAAATTTTCCTTTATCTTCAACCACATTTCCATCTTGGAGTTCCTACATCCCACTCCTTGAGGACATTACAGTAGCACTTCATTATGACTAGCTGGAGCTTCTCAATCTGTGGCTAATTAAGTCATCCTAGCTGATACAACCAGTCATAGAAATTGTTTCAACTCTGTTAGGTTTCTTAATTCCTAGTTTATGTTACATTTTTACCAGCTGAATTCTTGCAGCTCGAGGCTTTGACAGAAAATTAAACTCCTGGTAACTTGGGAACTATGACCATACTTGTCAAGGGCAGTATTGTGGTGCCCCTTCCCAATTAGACTGAATTTCCTGAAAAGTTTGAATATTCCAGAAACCATTCTAGTACCCGAACCCAGATTGCTTCTAAGTTAATATGCATTAATCATCCTTGAGAAATATTTTCATTGATATTAAGGTGCAAAGTATGATGCTGGTTCATCCTAAGGCTCTGTAGATGAAAAAGAAATGTCATTGTCACCGAAAATTTGGCTGAAGTATATTGATTGCTTCCTGATTCATCTTTTTTTGCAGCTCGGTGAAGAAATATCTTTCACCATTGGAGGCCAGCATGTTCCTTTTGGTGCATCACCACAGGCAAGAAATTGTCTCTGAATTTATGTTATATTCCTGCAAGTCATCTGCTTTTCTTATGCTGCAAAATGATGGGGCATCTTCACAATTTATATTCCATTTATGTGCATTGACATGATAAATTAGATTTGTTTTTATTCATTTTCTTTTAGTCAATGTCTGCAGTTGCTGTATTTGAATTCCACATCACTTGCAAATGAATGCCTATATGGTACATACTAGGCTTGCATAAAGAAAGGATACCTTCCTGTTGATTGTCAGCTATTCCTTTTTCCCATTGATGGTAGATCCTCTCTTTAGGGAGCCTTTGTGTGGGATTTGAACTTGTAGATTCTGATTTCCTTTTCTGAACTTTAATGTACTTCTAGTGCTATCAAACACTACATCTCATGAGCAATAACCAACTAAGAACCACATAACTAAGAGGTTGATTGATTACAACATATATAAAAGGTGTTTGCAAACTATCATTTGGTTTCTTTACAAGGGTACCACTGTTTTTACCGTAAACCTGTTTGGTTGAGAAAGACGTGAATGAGGATAGTAATCTTATATTTTTTGCAATCAAACACCTGCTATTATGAAGTGCAAATCCGAGTCTGAAAAGGATATATTTATGAGTACATGATATGAAATTGAAAAAAGTTAGGTTTAATGTTACAGATAACTAATAATACAAACTTGTATCATGTGTTTCCAGATGAACAGTTTGTTGTAATCTTGGGCCATGGTACATTTGTTCAATCCCATTCATATTGACTTTGATCATATTGGTTTTTGGAGAGAATGAATCAGGGATTGGGTCTGACTAGGTTAATCACTAAAAACATTCTAACAAAAATCTAACTCAAACTAGATTTCACTTTCTCATGCTGTTGCTTCAAGTCAGTCTAAGTCAACACTTCTCAGAATTTTCACATCTCCAAAAGGGGTTATTTTTCTTTCTTCCATTCAATCTATCTGTCCAAGTTGGTTCCTGCTGATTTGGTCTCATTATACTTTGAAGAAGTATGACTCAAAAATTATCCTTGAGTTTTTAAAACCATTTGTCTTCATCCTCACCAGGATCTTATCTTACCTGTTTTGGATGTTCCTCTCAGTTACGTTCTGCTGATCTGCTCATTGAAATAATGCCATACAAGATTCTCATTGTAATGACATGGAAGTCATTTATGACTTGTAGTAAATGATTCTGGACTTTAAAAACTTTTTAACATTCAGGTTCCCTCTGATTTGCAGATTCCTCTAAGAAAATCATGACCTCTTTAAAGTTACTTAAAGTCTGCATTTTAAATGCAAAGGAAGTTGTACCACAACATTATTATGTTGCTAATTTCCAGTTTAAAAATTGAATTTTAATTTCCTGCTTTCTCAAGGTTGTCTTGCCTTAAATGTTCATCCAACCCCTCCTCTCCCTTTTGATTGTACTACCTCTGTTTATTAATAAAACTGGAAGCATAATCTACCTTCTTCGGGCAAAAAAATGTTCATCTAACCCCATGACTAGAACTATATAATGCTTGATCATAGCCATTTCAGTCCTCTTTCTGGTTATTTTACTTAGCAAACTGCTCATCCTAGGAGTATGTGTATGCTCATGTTCTGCTAACTACTATCTGTTTTTTTCAAGAATGTATAAATTGGTACCCTATATGAGATAAAGATTGTCCTCTTTTCCATAGGATGTCTGGACTGAGCTAGGCCGCCCTTGTGGAATCCATCAGAAACAGGTGAGGATGTCTATGCATTTCTGTGAATTTATTGCCATAATATGAAAATGGTCTTTACTAATCTCTAGTTATTCTCTACTGCAAGCACTTCCAGTCTGTCGTCCGAATCTCTCATTTTAGACTTTGGTACAATTACACAAGACAACAATATGATGAAAATAACTCCAACTAAATGAGAAAATGATTTATTTAATTTGCCACAAAAATTTGCACCATTTCTCCATCAAAGGTTTATTGGAAGTAAACTTTTCTTTCCTTAAATTTGTCTTAAAAGTTAAATGGGATTTTGGTTGTACATGCTAAAAGTTGGATGATTTTTCCATGCCAAAACTGTTCAGAGATAACATTATGCTAGACTGTCCAAGAATTCGACCAGCTTTTCTTTTCCTATTACTTGCATATCCATTGCGATGTATTTTCTATTCTTTTTTTGGGTAGTAGATCTGAAATAATTTTCTAAGTTGGTTAGGTATTAGGCTGAGTATCCTGTCACACAACTAGAAATAATTATCAAAAATTTGCAAGAGAAGTTCAAGGAATTCCTCACTCCCTATGGGTCCCATATTTTAGGTGGATCAAATGGTTATCCACTCTGCCTCAGATCCTCGTCCTAGGACAGCTTTCTGTGGTGATTACTTCTACAATTATTACTCCCGTGGTCTGGACATATTATTTGATGGACAGGTAATTCTTCCATTTCGAAGACTCTTCAAACTTTTTTTTTAGTTTAGAAATATCTAATTTTATTGTTGAATTTGCAGACCCATAAAATCAAAAAGTTTGTTTTACATACAAACTTCCCAGGGCATTCTGATTTCAACTCATATACGAAATGCAACTTTGTTATCTATGAAACCGATGGTTAGTTTCTTTTCTGAAAAAAATAGCAAATGGATAGATAAGGAAAATTTTTCTTATTTATCATCTGTTTTTGCAGTTGAAGGAGCAAGTCAGGGTGAAAATGCTCCCAAACACTGTATTACACCAAACACAAAGTGGGAACAAGTGAAGGTGAAATTTTTATTATGTGAAATATATGAGAACTTTTTTCATAAACATTTGCTTATTTCTCAAAATTGAGTTGGCATCTGAAAGTACAGCATCAGGAAGTGCATATGCAATCAAATATGTTATTGATGTTAATTTCAGGCTCTTCTTGTAAATACTTTCCCAATTGGTGGAGATTTCTTTCTCTTGTCTATCCTGCACATTCTTTTCTTAGATTAAATAAGTTTCTTTCATAAAGTGAGAGCGTCTGTCAGGAAGTGCATGCAGTTGCAGTGTCTTTAATTTTACCTTTTAGCAGCAACAACAACAACAATAAATAAATAAATCACTTTAAAAACAATAAATAAATAAATTTAATAGTAGGAATTAGTAGACTAGTAGTAGTGATTGTAATAATAATAGTCACTTTTTACCATTTTTTTGAAAGTGAGTACACTTTTTATTATTATTCAACTAGAAATGGGGAGTATATTCAATGACTACATTTCTGCATTTTTCCCTAATGATACATAGGTTGTTGATCTTAAGGCCTTCGGTTGGCATTTTCTTGGCATGTAGTTGGTTAGTTTATCATTGACAGGCACTGCATTGGTATTCCACAATATGTGGACACGTATTGATGAAATTCCAATCAAGAATACATTTGATGCGATTGTTGATGATAGTAGATGGGTTATTAACTTCCTCTCTAAAAATTCTGTTATTTCTTTCTTTCCAGATTGACCACGTCATAGCTAGCACACAGAACCTCTATATATCCTCACCATCCACCAAATAGTACTTTTCCCATTCCCTCAAGTTCATGGGCGTTATTGTTGTTTGTCCACTTCACATCTATAGTCTTGTAGAGTTGAAGCCACACAGTTGGTATAATACCACACTTCGAGGAAAAGGTGGTCTGCAGTTTCCTCGTAGTATCCACAGAAAACACACCATTGTCTGATATCAGGCCTGAACCTGAGTACCCTTTCTGAGGTTGTGATCCTGTTCCAAGCTATTTTTCATAAGAAAAGCCTTATCTTGATTGGCAGTCTTCTATTCCAAACCATTTATGCCAAGCCACTCTCTGACCACCTTGCAAAAGCATTCTAGTCACTGATTCAACTGAGAATCTTCTTGATTTTTCCCATCTCCAAATTCTACTATCTATGTTGCCCTGAGTTTGTTCATATTGTCTGATAATTGTTTGTATGAAAATTTTCTTTAAAATGTGTGTATTAATAAACTACCAATGGTACCCTACCATATCCATCAATATTATTCTTGGGGAAAAGTGTACAGTCATGGTATTTTATTATTTACTTTAACAATTTGAAAGGTAATTATGATGTTTGTGATTACTTAATTATGTTTTTTGTTTTTTGTCACGTTGTGCATGTTTTACCCCCATTTTTCACGTGCTTCCCATTGACAAGTGCTTCTTCTGCCTACAGATACTTTGTTTGGTTAATGAAATTATAACTTGCTGATGTCTATCTTCTCATAGGAAATCCTAGGAGATGGTGGCCGTGCTGCCATTCAAACACAAGGCTCTATGAACAATCCTTTTGGTTCAACATTTGTGTATGGGTACCAGAATGTAGCATTTGAGGTAAATTCTTGCTAGGAGCTAACGAATTCACTGTTACATTCTGTCCTTAAACTCACGAATTGGTTTTCCAAATATTCTATCAGGTCATGAAAAATGGCTTCATAGCTACTGTAACTCTTTTCCAGTCATAAGCATTGGTAAGTTTGCAGATTGACTGTATTATGTGTAGGTTGATTTATGCATATTATGTGTAGGTTGGTTATGCTATTCTAATGATTTCCATTTTTTTGCACTCATTTTATTTATTTATTTATTTGTTGGTTCCTGGCACAGTAGCCAGGGAAGTGAACCCTGCTCCACTCCACACAGGTTCGACCCCAGCTCATGGGCACAACATAACAATTCACTATTCCCTATGGTTACTCCCCCGCTTCCCCTGACTTTTCTGCATTTTCCCCCATTCATACAGCCAACATGGGGCTTGAACGTAACTCAGCCATCTGCAAAGAACACCTGCCTGTCTGATCTACTCCATTTTCTTTGTTTTATTTTTCTTTTGTTTGACATGGAGCCATCAAATCAAGATTGGACAGGTACACAATTGTGGGGCTAGGCCGTGTGACATGGCTCACCCCAAAAATTTTAAAGGGTTTTTTGCATGGAAACCATTGTTAAAAGTGAATTTGCAAAAAAATCATTCTTAAAAATGTATTAGCACGTATATCACTGTGTAATCTGAATTGTGTAAAAATGCTATATTTATTTGCATGCATATCACTTCTTTTTACCAACAACTTGCAAGAAAATCACGCTTAAATGGCATTTATGCACTATCTTAATTAACTCATTGATATACCTACTAATGCATTTTTAGGAATAGTTTTTTTGCAAATTCACTTTTAACAGTGGTTTTCATGCAAAAAACCCAATTAAAAAAAAAGGATATCAGGGGCGTCTGGCTCAGTTGAGGGTGAAGGTGTGTCGTACCTTCACCCGTGCCCAGTGCAAGGTGGTCCGCCATCCAACCATGTGTCTTCCATGGTCTCACTCTTGGAAAAAGGGGAATACTTATCCATATAGTCCTACAAGGGAACCCATGTTTCAAAAAGAATGTCGAATTTGCCTTTTCCAACCTTCACAGTTTCTTGATGATATGTATCTTGGATCGTGTCTATCATTTACCCTGATCAGCCTGTTGATTTTCACAGGACAATGTGGAGGATCAAAGCAGTTTCATATTTCAGGATATCAAGTTTGTACAGGACTGGTTGGAGGAAGCATTCTTTGCTTCTCCGCAGAAAAATGCATATCATGTACATATATACATTATTTTGTACAGTGGAATTGCTCTCATGTTCATAATCGCAATACAAATGTAAATAAGTGCACTCTTATGCGTGTATGTGCATTTTTTCTCTTAATCATGGCTAAGAATCTGTAATGTTCCAGCAAAAAAACAGGGAACGAAGATCTAGAAGGCAGTTCTTGGTTATAATCTTAAAGTTCCTTGTTTCCCAGACTATTAATTGGAAGCTTATTGAAATGCTTTAATTCCCTCTTTTCTCACACACTGGGGTTGAGTTCAGGTATCTTACCAGGCCTCAATTTCTATTCAGATATGTTTGTAAGAACATGTGTCGACTCTCACATCGGATGCGGTGGTTTAAGGTGTCCAACTAGCATGAGCTATACAGGCAAGAGTAGAACAACTGAAACCTGTTAGGCAAGAGTAAAACACCGAAAGCTGTTAGGGAAGCACCACGAAGTTGTAGGGTTGTTTAGCAACAGATGTCTGCATGGTGTCCATGCCTATAGTTACACTTGCTCGGGCACACATTTGAAATATCTACTCCAATGTATTCTCTTATTCCACCCTCTGATAATGGAATAAGGTGAGTTAAGATGAGTTATTTGACAGTGGGTGAGTTAGTCAAGTTTGAGAGTTGAAATATATCACAAGTTGTTGGATATGATTAATATCTTTAATTTGGAGTTAATTTATTCCATCTCTCTCGCAAGGAATATCTTATGTGACCTCGAGTAAGACAGATAACATACTAAAAATATAAAAATTTAAGAATAGGTCATCTCGGGTTCACCTTAACTAGTTGATCATAACATGTTATCAAAGTGGCCAATAGATTTTATGATTTGTGTGAGATATCACTATTCCAAACTGAAGGGCCAAATCAGTTCAATATGGTTCTATGCTGCCGCGTCAAAAAATCAACATAAATGGCGGAAAATTTTATGCCTAATATATCAAATATTATAAGCATAATATGCTTGTAGAGTCTGCTCGTGCATCTTATGTTGGCATCGCTCTTCTACTATCAGTTGGGATGTAATGGGTAATGTTAGGGGGGAGGGCAGATTAAGTTGAAAGATTAATAAGTTATCACCTTCTAAGGTGGAGGAAATCAAGACCCCGGGGATGGCACTCGTAGAGGTTTTAAGGTTATTACTGATCCATCGATAGCCATGGCGAGAACTAAAATAACTTTAAACGCTTGATAAAAGAAAAAGGTCGATGTAATCGAAGTTTTAATAGGGTTGCCGATTTTAGTTGCCAGACTATTGGTAACCACAGTCTGCAGATTGAATTGGATGAACGATATATTATATAAATTTTAGGAGTCATTAGAACTTGGTGATATATTTTTTAAAAAAGGAATCCTTATGAAGTAAATTTAGTGGAGCTCTATCAAAATTTAATTAATAAAAGTTCCTTAATAACTAAGATGACAACTTAAACATGCCAAGTAACTAACATTTCATTTCATTTCAAAAATGCATGTGCTGCTGACGTGGAGGCGGGGAGGAGGAAGCCCGCGACCGGTCTCACCGTGGGCCCTACCGACGGTTCAAAACCCAAACTAAAAGGGAAAAAAACGAAGAGGAAGATTGAGGAGGAAGCAGCCAGGAGGAGTTATAAGTTATAAGACGGTCCATACGGAGCAGCAGAGCGCTGAGAAGAACAGGAATTCTCCGATCAAATGGCGCCCGGCGGCCTCTGTTGATGGCGTTTGTGTGACGAAGAAATAGCCGCAGCAGGCAGCGTCGTCTACAGTTGGTAGTAGGGGTGGTTGTCACCCATGGCGGCGACGGTGCTGACGCCGATGCAGCGCTACGCGGCGGGCGCCCTCTTCGCCCTCGCCCTCCGCCAGGCGCAGATCCACCAGACCCGCCCCCTGGGCTGGGAGGACGCCGCGGACGGCGACGATGAGGTGCCCGATAGGCACAGCAGCTGCAGCAGCGGAAGCGGCAGCGGCAGCAGCGAGGGGGACGACGGGGACGCCTCCGCGCAGCTGTGGACGCACGGGAGCCGCGTCCTCCTCCGCCCCGTTTTTAGGTACACGTAATTGTTGTTTGATTTTGGTCGAGTGGGTGTAGCTTGCGGGGAAGTCTGGCGGTGTCGTGCCGGGGTTTATGGATCGGAGTCGCCTCGCAGGTTTCTGGAGATCGATCCGAAGGCTTGGCCCGGGCTAGAGGAGACCGCTGCGTCATCTTCGGCTAAACAACATATTGGAGCTGTAGGCCGTATTCGATCGCTCTTCCTCCTTATTTTTCTGTCACTGCCCTCCGCGGTTCCCCTATGTTGCAATGTTTTCATCATGTGGACTCACACATCGTGCAGTTTTACATGGACTTGTGTCGCTAGAATAATGGAGGAGGATGGTAGAACAGATATTGTGGGAGGAATCGTTTTTGTTTTGAGTTGAGTGGGCATTCATTCCTATAGAGTCTACATATGGATTTTTTGGTGGCCACGATCTGAAACGCGAATTTTATGGTCATGTTTGAGTTTGACCATCTACCCTGTCTTTCTAAACTGGGAATAGACTTCTGCCATGTCCACAGTAGGATGTCACCTGAAGCTTCAGCTGCATGTTCACATCTAACACTCTCACCTCATGTAAAGAACTTGCTACTTTTTCTTAAACTTGTCATGTCAATTTATTCTAAAGAGAAGAAAAAAAATTCAAAGTCATGCTCTTTCTTTAAATTTACTAGATGTTAGGTAATCTTGTCCAGGTTGCACAAGCATAGGCTAGAATCTTGTACCAACGATGTGGTGCTAACTCTCGGCTCCCACTTTGCCTTGGTAATTTAGGAACTCAAAAGGAAAACCAATGTGTATATAAGTTCACTTGCAGAGCAAGAAAATAAGTTATTCATAGACGATGTGGCAAGCCACCAATCTGGGTTCCCTTCGCAAAGTTGTTTTTGTTTTTTGGTTCCACACGAGACAAGAGATTTAGTTTTATGCATGCTATGACCTAGAATAAACCAACTTAAGTTTGTTTATTATTTATGTTTTCTTGCAATATTGAATACTCATCTCTTGGCATTTTCATGACACCTAGTTCCTGAGGATGCTCTTTGAAGAAAGTGACGTGACTTCTGAAATGTTGGAGCAACAACTTGCTTTAACAAAAGCTGTTGATGCCATGGCAATGAGCTTGAAAGCAACCTTTTCTTCTGATGAAGAAACTAGGGAGGAGCACTGTAAATATGAACATGAGTGCCATCAGAAAGTTTCCTCAAATAAGGCATCAGCTGAAGATGAGACATCTAAGCTTTTAGAGGCAATTCAGATACTAAATAATAAGAAGTTATCCAGAAAAGAGGATAGTCTTCCTCAAGTAGATGGCTTATGTGAGGAGGCAGACCTGACCGAGAATAACCAGCGGAACATTGCAGTCCTATATGAGCTCCTTTCTGCTTGTGTAGCTGATCTACCGGAAGATGGTAAAAAACATTCTCGACGAAGGAGAGGTTATGATGCTCGACACCGTGTTGCCCTGAGATTGTTGGCTACCTGGTTTAACATCAAGTGGATAAAAATGGTTTGTCTACTTAAACTGATTATTGTATGTAAGCTAAGGCTTCTTCAATGTGTTTTTCTTAATTCATTTTACCTCTTTAAAGTTTAAACCTTTGAGGCTTACCCTTGAAAATTTTCAGATTTTCTTTTTCCTTCTGGATTGTGTTTCAAGCCCATATATCAAACTTGTAGACTAGCGGGTAAGAGACGGGGATTCGCTGTTTGTTTGTTACTTTGATCATGTATCTGTCTATTATGACATTCTTTGGAAAATTCTAATTATCATCGCCAACCAAATACCACTGTTAGGATTCTGACCAGCAATCTTTGCAAGGGCCCTCACTTTGGCAGAGATAATGCCATTCTTTAATATTTAAAGTGAGAAGAAATACACTGTATGATGTTGTCAGAAAGTGACCATGGTTTCTGAAATATATATTCAGAGTTATTAGAGAATCCTTCCTAAATCAATTATTGATTGAAATTCAATATGCCTTGCGGTCACATTTTTTGCAAATATCTTCTTCTCTATTCCTGGATGTTTTACAGTCATTTGGTATTATTGTTTCCTTTCTCCACTTTGATGTGTGGGAGATCAAACAAGTAATGAATGATAGAAGGCAAGTGTATAGAACTATGTTGCATGTCACAATATTCATTACTCTACGAACCTTCCTTCATTAGGGGTACAAAAGCAGACATACTTATAAGCCTTTCGTAAGGTTTAGATCTAATCCTGAACCTGATTGGGCAATCCTTAAAAGCACCTTCCATACTCCAGATTCTTTTTTTCCCCTTTGAGAAGAAGGTAGGCTCCTCTCTTAATTTTATTAAGAAATAAGATGAGACTTCATATTCAGATTTCAGAATAAATTGTGGGGTGAGTGTTGAGGAATATGAAATCCTATCAAGCAGGGTGATGAGAGAAACCCACCAGTCAAAGGTTTGTAAAAAGCCAGACCAGGAAGGGTGGAAGATACACACTAAGTTTGGCTCGTTTTTTCCTTGTGCACGGTGATCATGATCCATCTCATTCTTGGCTTCACCTGTTACTGGTTGGTAGAAACCATTCCTATAAGCCCTTCAATATATCTATGAGCATTCTACTCTCACATTCGCGTTATAAAACTCTCCAGGGAAGTGTTTTCTGGCACATTATCTGGACACTTTAGCTACAGGTTGGTAGGTATCTGTATTCACTGTTTGCTTTTTCGTATGAGTTCACATACTCAACATAGCTCTAAACCGTTCTTCTATTAGTGAATCAAAAAAAAAAGTGAAGGAAAACACTAGTTAATGTGCCAAAACTGGTTGTAAAGGAAGCACTTTGAGGCAAATTTGTAGAAGTGTGTTTTTACTCAACTTACTCCATTATTTGGATAATACTGCCCAACATGTCATCTTTGTCAACTTGAATGATCTTACCTGACAAAACTCTGCATCATCTTCCCCATCATTCTGGTCGAGGAATACGCCATTGGTCATGATCATGTAGGTTTACTACTCATCATCATCATCAGAGCCTTATCCCAATTATTTGGGGTCGGCTACATGAATCTTGTTCCGTCAAAAATTTCTATCAAGTGCTATATTCATATTTAAACTCAAGAAACTAATGTCCTTTTTAATAACATCACACCATCTCTTTCTAGGCCTTCCCCGAGCTCTTTTACTAGTATCCATTAAGATTTGGTCACATTTTTTAACCGGCGCTGAGTTAGGGCGACGAAGCACATGTCCAAACCAGCTGAGTCTATTTTCTCTCATTTTTCTATCAATTGGGGCTATCTCCAAGTCCTTTTGGATGCGTTGATTCCTAATATTATCTTTCTTAGTCTTGCCACACATCCATCTCATCATCCTCATCTCAGTCACACATATTTTGTGAATGTGTTCCTTTCGTACTGCCCAACACTCAATACTATATAACAAAGTAGGTCTCACAACCGTTCTATAAAACTTTTCTTTGAGTTTTAGAGGCATACGACGGTCACAAACAACTCCTGATACGCTTCTCCATTTTAACCAGCCTGCCTTAATCCTGTGTGCAACATTGTCATGAATCTCCCCATTCTCGTGTATGATAAACCTTAAGTACTGAAAACTACTACTCTTAGGAATGTTTTGTCCATCAATTAGAACGATGTCTTCCTGTATCACTCTCTCATTACTAAAATTACAGTGCATGGTACCACTGAACACATTAAAGAATTGACTAAGTTTACCAGATTTTTTTATAAGTGTATGGTACCACTGAATACATTAAAATAGAAAAGAAGGATTTGCAAGTATGATCAGCCTGCTTACAAAAATATCCCTTTACAGAAGGCTACATCAAGGAGATGTGTCACACCCTAACCAGATGGCTAAGTTTACCAGATGGCTGTCAACCTGTCCAACCAAATATCTGCTGAATAGGAATTGTTAATCCATACCCCAAAAATTACTATGTTTATTTACCAATTGCTTCACTTTGTAGCCCTGGCACATGCTAGTTGGACTGTTAGTTAGGCATGGGAGGACCTGCCAGTAAGGAAGTTGTCTGAATCCCATCAAAAGCTGGTTGGCAGTTAGTGAATGACTACCTCATTTGCAAGGAGGAATAAAGGAAGAGAAGATCATAAAGAGAAGGAGAAAGAGAAGGAATGGGGCATTCATTATGACTGATGAAAATGAAAAACATGTTCATGTTTATCAGTAATGATTTACAGCTCATTCTTTGGAAGCATACGGCTTAACAGTTTTTTAGACTTTCCACTACCCATCTTGCCCAACTGTTTCATACTCTTTCTTGAAGTTTAACAAGCAATTGACAGTTTCTGGTAAATCATGGAAATTTAGAACTACAAGATCTCTTACATGTTTTATCAACTCCTTGGTTTTCAACTTTTCTAAAGTCTTCAACAAATCAAAATATTTGAAATAGTGGGAATTCTTGTGAAAATGCCTGCACTAAATTCTTTGGCTATGTGAGACTCCTTCATATGATCTCATGTCTGGGCTTATTGAGCTGAAAATAATGCTTTATAGGAAGCCATGGAGATAATGGTTGCTTGCACTGCAATTGCTGCAGCAAAGGAAGAGGCACAAACAGAGGACAGCTCACCAAGTAAAAGCAGATGGTCTAACTGGAAGCGTGGTGGTATTATTGGTGCGGCGGCATTGACTGGTGGAACCTTGCTGGCCATTACTGGAGGTATTACATTTCTCTTCTATATACTGAAAGAAATAGGAAATTTTGATTGGAATCCCATGTCAAATGATTTTCCAGCACTACCTTACGGGTTTTTATTTGTTTATATATATATATATATATTTTTTCAACAGGCCTAGCTGCCCCTGCGATTGCAGCAGGTTTTAGTGCTCTAGCTCCCACTTTGGGAACCCTTGTGCCAGTTATAGGCGCAAGTGGTTTTGCTGCTGCAGCTAGTGCAGCTGGGTCAGTTGCTGGTTCTGTGGCTGTTGCTGCGTCATTTGGAGGTGAGTTGTTCTACATTATTTTCTTGTTGTCCAAATGTGTTTCTAGAAAGATGAATGAACTGTATCAAAATGTTAACATGAACATGAGAATAAAGCAAAAAATAAATAGATAATATACTTGTAAGGATTCTCTTTTTAATTATACATACCTGCCTTACCATGTCACTGGAAAACACTTGCGTAGTTATAATATCACATGACGAATATTTCTGTTCATCTGCCAGTGTTATTAGCTTAGCAATGATATTCTCATCAGCTGTAAAGAGTCTTCTAGTTGTACATCTACTGCTTAGAAAATCATAAAATGCATGGACAACTGCTAGTTCCAGCACATCCTATGATTCCACTTTTTTTACTGGTTTGATAATTTGTATTTAGATGACTACTACAAAATGTCTGTTTGCCCACTTTCTAAAGTAACTGTATTCAAATGAAATGCCTACATTCTGGCAGCTGCTGGAGCTGGACTTTCAGGAAGTAAAATGGCTAGAAGAATCGGAAGTGTGGAAGAGTTTGAATTTGTACCTATTGGAGAAAACCATAACCAAGGCGTGAGTTATTTTGTTATGCACAATCTAATTTACTTTTGCAGCAGATAGTAATAGTATGGATATAATAGATATATGCTTGATTCATACCGAATACATTTGCTCATGTCCTTTATGAACATGAGAGTGCTGTATAATTTGTTGATTTTGTTTTTCTTTTTCAGCGCCTCTCTGTAGCTATCTTGGTCTCAGGATTTATTTTTGATAAAGAAGATTTTGTGAGGCCTTGGGATGGGGGTGCAGACGGTTTAGAGAGGTAGACAAAATTGGCAGCTATATATGGATATTTTTATCATCAATAAATGCTGCTTTTCTAATAATTGGGAGCTGGCTGTTGTTTTCTGCATTCAAGTGTTCACAGTTGTAATTCTTTCTTTGTGGAGGCTTTTAGAAAGCTCTTGTTTCATAATTTTTTGCTGGATGTAGGTTTTCTTTCTTTTCTTTCTATCTTTTTATTAGGAAACACATTAATCTATTTCATAGGAGGCCACCTGTTGGAATGAGAAAGGGTTTTGGGATAATCCCTTTTGTTGAACCAAACTTATAAGCTTTACCCCATTGAGTTTGGTATTTCAGGGTTTTAGTATGGACCATCTCCATCGATCTTGGCTGATGTTAATTACATCGCTCTGACAAGTGAAGACCCTTGATTAACTGCCTTTTTGGTGATGCGTGAAATAACCCATTTAATTACCAAATTTGCCCCTTATAACATGATTTGCTACATACCCATGAGCCTCCCTGTGACTTGGGATGATTAAAGTTTCTTTTTTTGAAGGTTTAGGGAAAGTCCAATTGGTCAACCTTTCCAAATATGGAATGTTTTGACTTTGGAGACAAACTGTCCATTTTTGGGGAATTAGGTTTGTTTTGATGGATTGGGAGTGTTTTAAAACATTGGGTTTTTAGGTCATTTTGGGTGTTCAAGAGTACACCTGCTATTTTTGGAAACTTTGGCATTTCATGGGTACCTTATGTGTTTTGAGGGTTTTAGCATTTTTTTGGACTTTTGCATGATTTTTAGTGATTTTTAGTGAAAGTAAGTTGATCCTTCTATTTTAGCAACATGGTGCCGTTTGGGGTGTATTTGAGGTGTTTTGAAGTTTTAACTTTTCTGAGATTTTCCCGTGATTTTTGATGATTGTAGGCGACTTGTGCAAAACTTTCTATTTTTAGCAATGTTGGGTGATTTCAGGGGTATTTGAGGTATTGTACCACTTTTAGATATTTTTTGATTTTTAGTGGTTTTTAGGTGACGTAAAGAAAATACTTTCCATTTTTAGCAATAGGGTATTCTTTAGTGCTTCTTACATGTTTTAAGTTTTATAACATTTTCTGTAATTTTGATATTTTTAATGATTTTTATTCAAGTTTTGGGTTTGGGGAAGTGTCTTAGGCATTTTTTTATTTTTTTTGTATTTTTGGTGATTTTTTTACTGATGTTTATAGGTTTTAAATGTGATTTTTAGGTTTGCAGGATATTTTGGTGACATTTAGGGGTGTTTTGGGAAATTTGCAATTTTCAAGGCATTTTCTCCAGACTGATTTCTGATTTTTGCAGATCTTTCTAGATTTAACATGATTTTTTTATGTGTTTTGACTTCTTGGAGGGTATTTTGATAATTTGGGTTATTTCTTGAGGTTGTGGGCCACACGGGGGTCATGGGCTTAAGTTGCTCTTGGCCCATTAGGATCCACAAATGGAATGGGTCCACATTGTCCAATTGGCATATGAGGCGCAACAAGAAGCCATTAATGGATTAAGGCCCAATAAGGATCTCTTAATGGGTTGGGAGTCCGTTAAGGATCCATCATTTGGTTGGGGCCCATTAAGGATCCATTATTAGGCTGGGGCCCCATTAAGGATTCATTTATCCATCTAGGACTTAATTAGGGTCCATTTCGGTGGGTTGGATTCAATTAGGGTCCATTAAGAATCCATGGCAATAAGGATCCAACATACACATGTCCACGTGTATTACTATCATCCATGCATCACATCATTCATACATCATCATCATATAAAAGATGTCACATCATCTTTTATTTCTCATTTTCACCATGCTGTTTAAAATACATGGGGATGTCATGATGGTATGCATGTCATATAATTTTATGTGATATATCATATACATTGACATTCAACCCACATTCAAAGTTTAACAAAATGATCTCTTTCTTAATTTATTTTCTGAACTTTTCTATCTATTATTCTGAGCCTTGAGATTTATTTTTCTGTTGGCTTTCTTGCTTATCCTTGATCCTCCTTGCAGCAGCTGGGGGGATGACGGAGGGGCACACCACCTGTCTCTTTTTTTTCTTATGCCCTTGACCTCCCTCCTCCTTGCAGCAACCAAGGTTTGCTGACTCGCTGAGTCGTACCGGATCGGGATCCTCCTGATCCGGTACGATACGGTCGAGTCGCATCCGACTCGGTCCTCTCTCTCCCTCTCCCCCTCCTCTCTCTCTCTCTCACTGTGACTCGGCCCGACTCGACCGATCCTGAGGGTGATCCGCAGCGTATCGGGTTTTTCCAGATACGGTACGGCACGCCCGAGTCGACCCGAGTCGGACCGAGTCGGCAAACCATGGCAGCAACTAAGGGAATGAAGGTATTGGCCTTCGCTTTTTTTTTTTACCCCCAGGAAAAATCTCCTCAATGTCTATTGTTCTTGAGTGGGAATGAGGGGTGGATTTATAGGAGAGAGTGGGGGGGGGGGACCCTTGGGTTTGGAGAATTGTACATGGAGGCCTTTGTTTCCATTTTTTGGCCCAATTGTACATGGAGCAATGGAGCATATAGTCTCATTTTTCTTGAAAATTGTGCTTTGAGGAGGATGAGAGAGGGGCGCCCTCTCCTTTCCTAGTCAGAATTGTGCATGGTGACCCTAGTTTCCAAATGGGAAATTGTACATGGAGGCCTTGAGCGAAGAGAAGGGGCGCAGCCCTCCCCATGGAACTCCAGCTTTTATTATTTTTAAATTTGACTTTCATTTGCCTTCATTTTTTTGATTTCCACTTCACAAAATGAAAAGGACCGTGGCGGCTAGGGTTTGGAGAGAAGGTGGCAGGTGCTAGGGTGAGGAGAGGGGTGCAGCTGCTAGATTTGAAGGAGAGGGCTGCAGCCCTCCTCTCTTCCCTCTCTTCTTCTCTCCCTCCCCTCCTCCTTTCTTATTTGCTGCAGTAAAGAGAGCTGCGCCCTTTCTTCTCCTCCGTCACCTTATCTTCTTCCTCCTTTTTTGTTTTGCTGGGGAATAAGGAAGGCTCATGTTGCTGCTGCTGCTGTTGCTTTGCTGTTCGCATGGCTGCTGCTGCCATGCAGCTGTTGCTCTGCTGCGGCTCCTGCTGCGCCTGCTGCTGTTATGTGCTAGCGGCTGCAAGCCTCTTCCAGCGGGTCTGGAGGGAGTGCGCTGCCCTCTTGGAGAGCTCTCTTGTTCCCCTTTACCTCAATGAGGTCTGCTCGTCATTTTGTCATTGCAGTTATATCTATGGCCTCTCCTTTCTTTTTTCTTTAAACAGAGGCATCTGATTTGCATGATCAGATCCTATTTATTAATTAATTTATTTTGCAGGGTCAGTGCACCCTCTTCTTTCATCACATATTTTCTCTTTTCTTTCTAAAAAAAATTGTAGATGTGAGATGAACCTTTTTTGGTGCCCCCAAGAGGTATTGTCCCCGCCACGCCGGAGGGCGGCTAGGGTTTTGTCCTTGTAAAAGGGCCCTCTTGGGTTAAGAGGTGAAGACCTTCTTTATAAGCACTTGGTTGCCTTCTCAACATCCGATGTGGGACTAATCACGTGACCCTAGGTCCGCTACACAAGCCCCCCCTTGAGAAGGAAAGCGAGTGCGCGAGAGCTCAGGGTTCCCACAGACGGCGCCACTTTGTAGATGTGAGATGAACCTTTTTTGGTGCCCCCAAGAGGTATTGTCCCCGCCACGCCGGAGGGCGGCTAGGGTTTTGTCCTTGTAAAAGGGCCCTCTTGGGTTAAGAGGTGAAGACCTTCTTTATAAGCACTCGGTTGCCTTCTCAACATCCGATGTGGGACTAATCACGTGACCCTAGGTCCGCTACAAAAATATTTTGTGTCCAACCACGCCCTAAACACATTAATGCTTTACACATAGGTTATTCTCTGTCTTTATTTTTCCTATCTTTTATTAGGAAAACATTAATCTTTTGCATGGAAGGGTACCCTAAACACATTCATGCTTTATGCATAGGTTATTCTTTGTCTCATTTTCAGATTGGAAGGGGACTTTCAGGCTTCAGTCTGGAAACCTATCAGCTTTTCTTCATCATTGTGCATTTAGACACAGTGCTGTTGTCCTTCATTCGAATTTCTTAAACATTCAAACTGGCATGTTGTATCCATCCTCCTATGGATGTTGAACAAAAATTGATGCATTATGCATGTTTCTTCTCTTCAATGATCAAACTGCAAATTATAGGACAAGTCCATTCATTTTCTTGAGGCGGTTCTTTTTTAGGAGCAATGAGGGACTTCATGTTGAGGATCAATTTAGGAAACTCTAAATGACAAATGGTTTTGGAGAATGAAATCCAAGAATTTTGATTTTTGATTTTTGAAGGATGGTATTATATTTCAAGGAATGCTTGATTTGCTAATGGTTTCAAGGGTTTCTGTTCAAGGATGGAAGGTCACTGGACATTGTTTGCTTCTAAGTGGAACATGTGACTTCTGATTCACCCTAACTTCTGATTTTGGAATTGGAATGTGTATTAATGCTTTATAGGAAGGCCGTTGATCCAGTAAAACTTCTCTCACAAAGTCAACTGGATTCTTCCTCCTAATGTCAAATAGCAGTGGACAGCTTCTAATTATCATTGCAGTAGATATGAGCCAGCCAAGTTCTTGTACAGAATTGTTGTTGTTTTTTTTTGGGGGGGGGGAGGTCACCAAATGGCCACAATTGATTAATGAAGAGAAAGCAAAAGGAACATCAAAAGAAAGTACATGTGCAAGAGCTATGGACAGAATTCTACAAAGATAGTAGAATCAATGTCCCCCCACTCTGATGCTCGGCTGTAATTCAGTTGGGGGATGGTTAGAAAACAAGGTTGTAGGAAGATGCATGGTTTCATAACAGGTCTCTCTAGCTGGCATTCCCTAATCTGTGTGATATAGCGGACACCATTGGGATCAATATAAATACACTGTGGACAGGATCGAAGACTACATTTAATTTGAGTCTGAAATTGAGGCAGAATCTCAATGAAATTGAATTCAATGAATTTCTGAAGCTGTTTCAACTATTAGACAAGATGTGCAGACTCCAAGATAAGGACAATATAGTATGGAGACGGGATAAATCAGGCAGATTCTCAGTGAAATCAGCAGTTAAAATGTTGGCTCAGGGAGTTGGCATAAACAAGTCTGGAACCAGAAAATGCCCATTAAAATAAGGATTTTCCGATGGAAAATAACATGAAGGATTTCAACAGCTGACAGAGTGCAGAGATTCCGACTGGACATTAGAGAAACTTTTATCTTCTGTGCACTTTACAAGGAAACCTTAAATCATCTGTTTATCAATGTGGAATTATACGAACAGTATGGGCCAACTTTTCAGGACAATAGAGGTTCAGTGTCCCACTGGCCAGCACACTCCCTGTGGTAGGATCCCCGAGGTGTGTTTGACCTTCGAGCTCTCCTCGGCACCCCACTTACTCGAACCGCACATGGTTGCGGCTGGGGTGGAGGTCGAGTAAGTGGGTAGCCGAGGTGAGTTTGACCTCGAAAATAAAAAAAAATAGAGGTTCAGTGGACAAACTTACAGAACATACATGATCTTATGAGGGAATCGAGGTGCTATCAGGAGGATGCAGACAGAGAAATTTGGATGTCATATCTTCCAGCTATGATGTGGTCCATACTGAGAGAAAGGAACAATAGAATTTTCAGAGAGGAGTTTAGTCACCCCTCTATCATTATCCAGAATTGCATTCAATGCCTACATGAATGGGATTTAGTGTATATGGGTCTACAATTGGACAATAAAATTTATTGTTCAAGATGGGCGGAGTGGAGAAAAATCATGTTGTAATTGGGTATCCATTTCTTGTACAGAATTGTAGTTGTTGTCTTTGCTCCAGCTATCTATCATCAGCCTGGGGTCAGCACCCAGTAGTCAGTTAGGTATCGTGTGATCTCTTCCAACTCCAGGAAATTTAGAGTGCTCGTTATCACTGTCCCTACAAGACTAAGAAACACAGCTATACCATGAAACCTTGGCATACTCGCTGAAGTATTTCATCTTGTACATGCAGAGATTTGACTCAATATCAATGGCTGCTGGTGTCTTTCGCCAGTGCTGCTACTTTTTGTTTAAGAGTTGTATTTCCTTTATTACCAAACAGGTAATTTGACAATGTTTGTGAATTTAAAATGCAACCTTTAATGCCCTCTAAGTTTATTGAGATCATTTTTTTTCCTACTTCTTGTATACCCCTTTGAATCTAAACTAAAATATAGTCATACGCATTTAAAATCATATCTAAAAGTATAGTCATATGCATTTAAAATCATATAGAACGATTCTATTGATGATTCTCTTACATCATTTTTTTTTAATTTGTAGGTTCTTACATCTCCATGGTCCCCGTGAGTCTAATCTTGTTATGCACAATATATCAGAAACATTGCATGCCTCAAGTAACAGCATGGCCTGCCATTTTTGGTCTTCAGCTTTGTAACACGTGTTTCTTACACTATCGTATCATTGTGCTATGGGGCACATCCATCCTTCAATGATATCTATCTGATATGACTGAAAGGATCTTGTGTGATTGTCAACTGTATCATTGTGCTGTGGATAACTAAGTGTGTCTTTGCAATGTTCCTTACACTTGCATTTACCCTTATTTTATTTCAATAAAATTTAGTAGTACCATCCACATTCAAAGAAAATGGCTCTTTTGTGTGAAAGGAAAAAAGGAATAATGTGGGCCTAGAAGTGGTTTTTCTGAAAGTCCAAGTGGTGATAAGTCTGACACATGTTTGATCTCTAGGTACGCTATACAGTGGGAATCCAAGAATTTAATTTCTGTTAGTTCTGCAATCCAGGATTGGCTTACATCGAGTAATACTTTTGGGATTACAATTTTTTTATACTTTCAAATATTCATCATCCTAATGTCTTGATACTTCCTGTCTTCTTTTCAGGACTTACTATGGAGTTGATGAAGCAAGGTGCCATGATGACTGTGCTAAGCACACTGGTTACTGCATTAGCTTGGCCTGCTGCATTACTGTCAGCCACTGATTTCATAGACAGCAAATGGACGATTGCTGTTGACAGGTTAAAAATCCTAGGTTCTTATAAATCATAACCTTGTAACCTCATGGGCATGGAGCCATCTTCTTAACCTTTATGTCTATTCGATGTGGCATTTCCAGATCAGATAAAGCAGGAAAACTATTGGCTGATGTCCTGTTAAAGGGTTTGCAAGGAAACCGGTATGTGACAAAGAAAACATTCCCTTCTGACAGCCTCCAAGATTTGGTTTACGTAGTTGACTAAAAACTAGTATTTGTACAAACCAGGCCCGTGACCCTTGTTGGTTTTTCACTGGGAGCACGGGTGATATTCAAATGTTTGCAGTGTTTGGCTGAAACTGGTGATAATGGTATTTCCATTTTGTTTGTGATCTTACTGAATTTAAACATTGCCAATTTTGTCAATGTCTTGACACATTTTCTGTTATTTAATTAGAGGGACTCGTAGAAAGGGTGGTACTGCTTGGAGCACCAATATCCCTTAAGGGTGAACCATGGGAGTCTGTGCGAAGGGTATGCTTATGTTGATGCTACATGTTTCCACCTAATTCAATTTAGTAGGAAATTGCTGTTTAGCAACTTTATTTTCTTTTTTGGTTGCATTTTTGTTAATTTATGTTTGCATAAATTAATTCTTAGGTTCAGGGAAGTAGAATTTATGTCGAAAATATTTGCGCTCGCATCTTATGCTTTTTGGAGTAGACATCTCATTATTGGATTGGGCAGTCCACCATTTTTTGAAAAATATTCTTAGGTTCGGCTGTAATTCTTTTACTAATGTTAATTGCCAGCAAGATTGCATTCTTCTTAAGTCCATCAAAGCTATTGTATATCTGAGGATTTTGTCCCTAGTGTAGCTGGTTGTGAAGAATCCTAATCTTGTCACTTGGATGGCATTGTGATCCATCAAGGTATCTTACTTTGCTGCAACTAAATTATCATCCCTAGAAAATGGTTGGTTTAGGCATCCAGAAGAGCCTATATAGATATAAAGAGCATTTATCACTGTCTTTCAGACGCTGCCATAAACCAACGAATACTAGTTGTTTAGGGGAGGGGCAAGTGTGACAATAATGCCATGATCTCTATTGCTTATGCATGTTCTTTTTCCCCCGGTGGGTGGGGAGTGGGGTTTTTCCAGTAAAGTGGATGTTGTGATGCAACATTGAGGGCATAGAGGTAGAGACAAGCGGAAGGTAACTTGCAGAGGTATAGTTTTTTGTGGCTATCTGAATACCCTTTAAAGAGGACTTAATTCTATTAACAAAATACTTTCATGTAAATAACGAAGTATCTTTGGAGTGCAATAAGTATGCTTAAAAAAATGAGATCATCAAGCAAACGATTTTACAGCAGCAAAAGACATAGCATTGTGTGTTTGGAAGAACATTGGGACATCAGAAAATTACTAAGTAAATATGTATAGTTGCAGGATGACTTATGCTACAATGCTTTTTATATGCTGACTATATATACACACACAAACATGAAATCAATTAAAAGTGATTTGAGAACTTACCATGTGGCTCAGAGCCCAAAGTGAGTTGGCCTTTGTGGAATGCTAGCAAAATGCTCTTCTGCTTAACTCACTTGAAAGATGAACTCTTTCTCCATTCCACGGAATTCACACCATGTGGTATGACTCCACCCGGCATTTCATAGTGTCTTTATTACAGAGAAGATCCTGTTGATTCAAATTGATTGTATAGGGTCTTTCCACCTTGTCTCTACTGCAACTGTTGAGACTTTGCTGACACAAATTGTCTATACAGCACTCTGACCCAAAACAAAGCACACTCTTTTGATTTTTGGGATATTTTAACTGCTAACAAATTTGCCTCCCTTTTTTGTTGGTTTCATGTTGCACTGAAACATGTGTATCTTATTCATGTGTACTAGTATATTCATGGTATGTAAGCTAGTATGTTACTTTTTGCAGGTGGTGGCAGGTAGATTTGTGAATGTTTATTCCACTAATGATTGGATACTTGGTGTGACCTTCCGCGCAAGGTGTATTTATTTTCTAAGAACTCCAGTTTCATTAACTTTTCACATTACATAATGATGACGAATAGAACTGATACATGCTGAAATATTAGTTGTACAATTGAAGAATATGATTATATAGGTTTTTTTACCAGTGTTCTTGGATGGGGGATCTGGATACATGGTAAAAAGGAAAAACATTAAAATATGAGGTGTAGCAGAAGTATCCTGTTTCCCTCTTAACAGTTTCTTCTGATGGTTGACGTGTTATGGAGGTTTAAAGTTTCTACTTAAGATGTTAACGTCTGCTCTAATAAGGTGTTTGGGAGCACTTTTATTTTTGAAGTGATTTCACTCTAAAAAATTGGTCTATGTCATGTTTTGACCCAATTTTTGAAAATGATGTTGATGACCGCTAAACTGTTTGGCAAAACTGACATAATTTTTAAAACTTGTGCAGACTTGTTTGGCATTTTTTTCTATGAATAATTTTCTCATCTACTTGATATAAACATGCAAAATCAATATTTTTTTCATCAACAAAAGGCATTATCTATAAGAAGTTAAGAACCCATCCTGGCAGATGACTCTTTAATCAATACATGCTCATCCTACCCTGAATTGAACATGGATAGCAGATCACATGGCATGTTAAACAGAATATCTGATTAAAGCTTGATATGCCACCGCATATATATGTTCATATTTGTACTTTCCTTCTAGAGCAAATGTGATCCAAGTTGTGAAGGAACCGCATGCATCTTGTAACAATATTGGATAGTCCTGACTGTAGAAGGTCCTCACGAAAAAAAAGGGGTGCAGAGATGTTGTTCGCCTCAGAGGCGAGGAGGAAGAGAGGTGCTAGTTGTTTTAATGGTCAATCTCAGTCCTGCAACAATGCCTGCAAAACCACCCTCGACTAGAGCATTGGTATGTCATCACAAGAGAGAAGGCCTTGTCTCCTTTATCCCACTTGTTGGAGTAATAAGAAGCCGTGGGAGTGTGGGAGGAGGAAGGGAGGGTGGGTCGGTTGGGAGGGCGGGGGTCCATCTGCCATTGTTGCAGGGAGGGCGCCGTAGTTGTTGTAGGCAGGGCGGGGAGGCTGGCTACTGATTGCAGAGGGCAGAGGACCATCCGGCATTGCAGGGGAGGGGGAATGGGGCAGCCGCTGGCATTGCAGGGAGGGCGAGGGGGCCATCCACCGGCATTGTGGGGTGGGGTTCATTGCAAGAGGGTGGGGTGCCAATTGCCATGGTTGTAGGAAGAAGACGGCAGGGGTGAGGGAGGAATAACATACTTGGAGGCAAGTCATGCGCGTGGGTTGTTTTCTCAAAAAAAAAAGGTGGAGGTTGTTTTTGTGGAAGAAGAGAACCCTAAAAATCTTATTTTATTCCTGGGAGCAATGCTCCTTATATAGAGAGTACAAGGTTAACTTATGACTAACATACTCTAACACTCCCCCTCAAGCTGGAGCATATATGTCTAGGAGACCCAGCTTGTTACATAAAGTAGTAAACCTTGGGGAACCCAGAGACTTAGTGAACAAATCAGCCAGTTGATCCGCTGATGAGGTAAAAGGTGTGGCTATCTTCTTGGACATCACAACTTCTCGAACAAAATGACAGTCCACCTCAATATGTTTGGTTCGTTCATGGAAGACAGGATTACTAGCAATATAGATTGCATCTTGATTGTCACAATGCATCGTCATAGTTTCATTTGAGGGGAAACCAAGATCTCGAAGAAGAGATTGGAGCCACAGCATTTCACAAGCAGTGTGTGCCATGGCTCGATACTCAGCTTCAGCACTTGAACGGGCTACCACACTTTGCTTTTTTACTTCGCCAAGAGACAAGATTGTCACCAACATAAGAGCAATATCTGTTGTAGATCTCTTGTCAGAAATGGATCCAGCATAGTCTGCATCAGAAAACACTGCCACACGCACATGACCATGACGTCTGTATAATAAACCCTTTCCAGGTGCCCCTTTTACATACTTCAGAATCCTCAAAATGGCCTCCCAGTGGCACTGTTTTGGGTTTTGCATGAATTGACTCACCAGACTAACTGCAAAGGTGATGTATGGTCTAGTATTAGTCAAATATATGAGTTTTCCAACTAGTCGCCGATAGCGACCAACATCAGGAAAGCCCTCTCTGGTCTGATCCCAAAAATCAGGCCGAGTGATCATAGGTGTGTCAACTGGCTTGCAATCAATCAGACCCGTTTCTTGGAGCAAATCTAGTGCATATTTCCTTTGAGAAAGAGAGATTCCATCTTTGCTATATGCAACTTCAATACCAAGAAAGTATCGTGGTCGTCCCAAATCTTTTGTGACAACTTGTTTCTGTAGGTGCTCTTTGACAGCTGTAATGCCGTTTTCATCACTACCTGTCAGAAGCATATCATCAGCATAGACAGCAAGGATCACAATACCTGCAGAGCTTTTCTTGATGAATACAGAATGGTCAGCCTGACTGCGTACAAGACCAATCTCTGATGCTATCTGACTAAATTTGTTAAACCAAGCTCCCGGACTTTGTTTTAGGCCGTAAAGTGCTTTTCGGAGTTTGCAAACTTTCATCTCCCCTTGAGCAACATACCCTGGAGGTTGCTCCATTAAACTTCCTCATGAAGGTCACCATAGAGGAAAGCATTTTTGACATCCATCTGGACCATTCGCCAACCAAGATTGGCGACCAGAGAGAAAAGAATGCGCACAGAACTAATGCGTGTCACTGGAGAGAAAGTCTCAAGGTAATCAATGCCATATATCTGGGTGAAACCTTTGGCCACAAGACGAGCCTTGTACCGATCAACAGCTCCATCTGGAAGATACTTCAGAGTAAAAACCCATTTGCAGGCTGCAGGGACCACACCAAGAGGACGATCAACAAGTTCCCAAGTGCCACGAGACAATAAGACAGACATCTCTTCATCCATAGCAGCTTTCCACTTAGGGTGTGCAAGTGCGTCCTGATAGGAGGAAGGAATGTCATTCGAGGAAAGAGAGAATGCAAAATCCCGAAAAGACGGGTTGAGATGCGTATAAGATACAAATTGAGCAATTGAATGAGAGCTGGGACAACGAGCCTCTTTAGAAAGGGACGGCCAATGAAAATTAGGATCAAACATAGAAGGTGACGAGGCAGTACGTTTACCTTTCCTGAGAGCAATTGGAAGATCCAAAGGCGTATCCTGAGGAGGAATAGGAGCCGGACCTTCGACCGAGGGCGCCGGTGGTGGCAGGGAAGTCGGTGCCTCTTGGACTTTTCGCCGTTGGTACACTTGCAATGGTTTTGGAGTTGGGTCCGTCGTAACAGGTATAAATTTGCCACTCTGTCTTGAGTCATCCGGTGGAGGAGGCAAAGGAGGAAGTGGCAATAAAGGAGGTGCTGAGGATGCGGGAGACGACGAAAAATAAGATGTGGTTTCAAAAAAGGTGACATCAGCAGTGACAAAACAGCGCCGTGATACTGGGTCAAAACAACGATAGCCTTTTTGAGTGCGCGAATACCCGAGAAAGACGCAGCGAATGGCTCGAGGAGATAGCTTATCATGACCGGGTCCCAGCGCATGCACAAAACAGAGACACCCAAAAATCCGAGGAGGTAGAGGAAAGGGTTCAGTGGAGGGATACAGACACGAAAACAGACTGCCTCCAGAGAGTAGTGAGGAGGGAACCCGATTAATGAGATAGCAGGCAGTAAGAACAGCGTCGCCCCAAAAATGTTTTGGAACATTCATGTGAAATATGAGTGTCCGAGCAACATCAAGGAGATGACGATTTTTACGTTCAGCCACGCCGTTCTGTTGAGAGGTGTAGGCACAAGAAGTTTGGTGGAGAATACCATGAGCAACACAAAACTCATTAAATGAAGAAGACATGTATTCTTTGGCATTATCAGAGCGAAGAACCCTGATGGAAATGACAAATTGCGTTTTTATTTCATGATAAAATTGTTCAAAGACATGCAAGACCTGTGACCGACTCTTCATAAGATAAACCCAGGTCATCCGAGAGTGGTCATCAATGAAAGTAACAAAATATTGAAAACCTAGAGACGTAGCAACTGGACTAGGACCCCAAATATCACTGTGGACCAAATGAAATGGGGAGATGCTCCGTTTATTTGCACGAGAAGGGAAGGACACTCTATGGTGTTTGCCAAGCTCACAAGCATCACACTGAAACTGAGACAGATTAGAAGGAACATGAACAAAAGAACGGAGCTTTGAGGGCGCCGGATGCCCAAGACGACAATGCCATTGGTACGGAGAAGCTACGCCAAGAGCCGAAGGAGTGCCAGACGGCTGATCTGTCAGATAGTAGAGGCCACCAGTCTCACACTCGCCACCAATCGTCGCCTTCGTTCGGAGATCCTGGAAAACACAATAGGAGAGAAAGAAGGTGATTGAACAGTTATAATCACGAACAAGACAACTTGTAGAGAGAAGATTTACTGGAAACTGGGGAACATATAGAACATTTGTGATGCGGGATGGACACACGACCTGGGACTCTAGCTCGCGGGTGTCCCTAGCGAGGGATGCGTGGGACCGTGCGCGGTTGAGAAACCGGCAATGAGTCGGGTAGTCGGCTCTTCCGTGCTCGGATCGAGTCACGGGACGGGTCTCGCTCTCTCTCTCGCATCGGTGATAATATATAATATCGAGCTAATAATCCTATCACATGCTCTCTAGCAGCGGCATACGGAAATATACGAAATAAAGCAAATGCCAAGAGAGGAGTGGACACGATACCTCCACGCTCCGGGCGTGGGGAAGACGATCCTGGCCAAGTGCGGTAACTCCCGGTAACTAAATATTACAATAATTACAGCAGTGAATTATCGCCCACTCCACGCAGGAAGGTAAATGGCTACACAAGTGGGCCTGGGAGGACCGATCTTGGGTTGACGGGCAGCACTTGATCACCCCGTCGGCGCGGTTCGGACGGCACAAGCTGCTGGTTGTGGGGCCCACGTGCTGGTCGGCGGGTCCGAGTGGGCCCGGAGTGGTACCGCTGTGACGGTGGCTCCTGGAGAGGCGCTCCTTGGGACGGCAGCACGCTGGTTCGCCTTGTGGAAGGCGAGTCGGCTCCGGTCTTGTTGACCTTGCTGCCCACGGATCTGAAGTTCTATTTTTGCAGCGCGCGACCCGGCGAGAATTGCTGCTGCGATCAATCCCGACGTCGGATCGACGCGAAATAGGTACCGTTGGAAAGCTGATCCGAAATCCTTCGACCAAGGACTGTGGAAGGAATTTTGACAGCTCTGAATTTTTCATGGTGTATTTTTGAACAGACTGACTGACAGACTCAGAAAACTCTGGACAGAAATGAAGTTTCCTGATAACAGACGTTGACCGTGGTTCAAAGTTCGGATCTGGAAGTTGACCTCTTCATGAAAGTTGTAGAGGGATGAGTAAGGAAGACGAGGATATTTTTTGTGAAATTTCTAGAGGGGGTTTAGTTGGGGAAACGGATTTTATGACACTGGTGGGTCGGCTCTTGACTGCACAGGACAGAACTGAAATTTGACTGAGTTTTAATTTTTTGGTGGAGAAAAAGAACTCCTAAATTCGAGCAAAAATTTGTGGAGACGTGTTTGGATGGGCAGAACACCCAGTCCAAATTTGGACTCAATCAGAAAAAGGGAAGGGGGTCGAACTATGGAAGAACTAGCTTGCTGGAACACTTGACAGAACACAGGCAGATCTGGAAGGCTGAAGAACACGAAATTGGAAAAATAGAAAAAGAAGGCTAGAAAATGGGAAACTTTTTTTGGGAGAGGGTATTTGTGTGGGGAACCTACCCTCAAAATTTGGGCTCCAGAAGATCACGGAGCTAGGAGCTAAAAATCGGACAAGGGGGTTCTGTTCTGATTTGGACAGAACACCGGCGGTGGCGGTGCGATGGCGGCACGAACGGCGGCGGTGGCGGCGGAGCTGAGCGTCGCACTCAGAGAGGTGGCGGTGGAGATGCGTCACACATCTGAAGGAGAGCCTTCACAGCTCTAGGGGAGGAGAGAGGGGCACCCTTAGGCCATTGAGCACAAATGAATATTTTCTTCCATTAATACTAAGTAATTCATAAAATACAAGATATTTATAAGAAATGTAAAATGACCTATTCTACCCTCAGATCTAAATTAGGGGAGGGGTATACAAGGGATTGTAATTTCTTCCACCATGTGGTCAAAACAAAAATTAAAAAAAAATTGCTAGTGGAAGGGGGCGCCCCTTGGACCTTAAGGGTGGCATCTTGGACTTTTGAAACCCTTTGTCTCCTTTGAATGGTCAATCATCTAGAAGCCCACCTTGGACCTTTGACTGGCCCCACATGGGCCCTAAGGCTTAGGTGGACCAATCGGGAAGGAGATGGGGGCCCCTTGATGGTCCTACTGGACTTTTACACAAAAATTCAAAGATCCTAAGGAAGAACAAATTGGTTTATAAAGTCTTACAATTACAAACCTACTTCCCAAGGATATAAATGCAAACTAAAAGGACACAAATACAAAAATAAAAGTTAGTGCCCGGTGTTGATTCCCATCAATTCTCCCCGGGTGGGAAGAACTCGACCCCATCGAGTAAGGGGTGCGGCTGCTCGTGTGGTTCCGGCAGATCCGTCACCGAACCTGAAAGCACGGAGTACGCTCCACTCCAAGTAATCGACACCTGCTCCCGTATAGATTCGATATGCTTACGCTGCTGTGGGAATGAGGCTAGAGGTGGACACTCCGGGGTAGGGTCACTCTCAAAGGGGAGGCGGCGGCTCGAAGACTCACTAGGAATCACCGCTGGGTCCCTTTATGTGACTAGATCCGATATGTTGAGGTAGAGCCGATCCTAAAGTCCGACAAGTCTCGCACTCGAAAGGGGCTGACAACGCGAGCGTACAAAGGACCGACTCGACTCGATGTATACACAGACACACAAGACCCTAGACAAACCTATTGTTAGTCCGATCCATACACATGCAAGGGTGGACCAGGACACCCGAATGTGTGCCATGCATGCATGTTACGTAACCGGAGGTTGGTGGCATGGGGAACTCCTAGACGTCCGAGTATGACCCAGTCATGCATTGACTTCCTATGGGACTTGGGTGTGAGAGGGCTAGGAGAACCGAAATCACCTTGCCAATGAACGGGCTTGATGGGTGCAGATGGACCGGCCCGTGGAGAAGCGGTGTGATAGTGGACTCCCTCGAGAAGGTGGAGTAAAGGTGGTGGGTCAAGGGGTCCACAAGAGAATGGGTCGAAGGGATCAAAGAATGTGTGACCCCTTGATTCCTCCATTACATAGTCCCATGTGTGAAATTCATGAAGGTGATGGTCACCTCCATCCATCGTGGTAGATGGGATAGTGTATAGAAGATATGGCTCCTCCCTTGGGATCATGGTTGGCGGTTTCGGCCGAAACCGATACGTTTCGGCCGAAACGTATCGGTTTCGGCCATAACCGATACGAAAACGGGCCTAATAACTGTAGCAACCCGAAACGTAAGTGAGATATCGGTTTCGGGCGAAACCGATACTGGTTTCGCCCGAGCCCGGTCGGTTTCGGCCCGAAACCTGTTAGTTTCGGCCGAAACTTGTGATATTCCTTTCGCCTCCCTCCCGAAACCCCACTTCCGCAGAAGTTCCGCCGCTGCTGCAACGGTTTCGGCCGAAACCCTCCCCCCCGCCGTGCTGTGCTGCTGCCGGGTGCTGCTGCTGCCGGGTGCTGCTGCTGCCGCCGCTCTGCTGCTGCTGCCGTGCTGCACTGCTGCGGCTGCTGCTGTGCTGCAGCTGCTGCCTCCTGCCTGCTGCGGCTGCGGCTGGCCGGCTGCGGCCCGTGCGAGCCTGCTGCCTGCGAGGTGGGCCTGCGACCAAGGCACCAAGCTGCTGCCTGCTGCGGTGCTGCTGCTGCCTCCCTGCCTGCTGAAGCTGCTGGCTGTTGCTGCTGCTGCCGGGCCTCCCTGCCTGTGGAGTGTGGAGCTGCTGTGCGCTGCCGGCTGCTGCTGCTGTGCTTGTTTAGGCCTTTAGGGGGCAGGGGGCTGTCCACACTCCACAAGTCCACATCGACCGTCCGACTGCTATTGCGGAGGTAAATTTTGTGGAGGTAAATTTAGGGTTTTTTATGTTTTGTGTTTTTTTGGTTGAGTTGTTGAATTTTTTTTTGTTGTAGGTTAAATGTTGTATTGTAGGTTAATTTAAAACCATGATTAGATTTTTAACACTTCTAATTAAACCCTAATTAGAAGTTTATATTTGGGGCTTTTCTTTAATTAGGTTTAGTAAGGGTCAATTAGGGCGCAATTAAGTTTCATTGACTAATTTGAAGCGGGAGCATGCTGGTAGTTAATTAATTCGAAGGGTGATTAAGGGTTAATTACTAATTAAGGGTTAATTAGTTCATAAAAATTGGGGCTTTTGTCTAAATCGGTTTGTTTAGGCTAAATTGAAGTTCAATTAAGCTTCATTGAAGATTTTGGGGTGGGATCATGCTGACAATTGATTTTTTCAAAAGGTGATTAAGGGGTAAATGATAATTAACGGTTAATTAGTATATAAAATTTGGGGCTTTTGTCTAAGTCAGTTTGCTTAGGCTAAATTGAAGCTCAATTAAACTACATTGAAGATTTTGGGGTGGGATCATACTGGTAATTGATTTTTTGCAAGGGTGATTAAGGGTTACTTGCTAATTAAGGGTTAAGTTTTTAATTGTACTTATACCTTTTTGTGTGTCACTGTCTTAATGCAGCATCATGCCTAGACGTCAGCAAACACAGGAGCAGCAAGGGCAGGAGGATCCGGGGTGGACCCACATGTCTTTAATAGATGCTAAGAGAAGAAAGGTGAAATGCAATTACTGTAGTAAGGAAATGTATGGCGGAATTACCAGAGGAAAACAACATTTGGCAGGGGTAAGAGGAGAGGTCAGACAATGTGACAACTGTCCCCGAGAGGTGCGAGAAGAGATGCGCCAATGCCTTCTGGGGAAAAGGGAGAGGGTGCAACAAAGGGCTGAGGATGAGGCTGAAATTGCTGAGGAGATTTCTGGCAGAAGGGTTAGAAGGGATGATGATGAGGAAGGCACTGAGGATTCTGATACAGAGCTGACTGAAGCAAGGGAGCGTGAACAAGCCGCTCGAAGGAAAGGGAAGGGAGCCATGGGATCAGGGACCTATGAGAGTACAGCTGCACGACGTCCTGACGTTGGTGCTGCCCCACATACGCAGGGAACAGGTCCCATGGACAGCTATCTGCACAGAAGGCCCCAAGCTACACAACCTAAAATCAAGCAAGCAATGAGAGGGGTCAAAAAATCAGCAGAAGTTGCAGGGCATGCATTTAAATCTATTTGCAAATGGTTTTTTCATGCAGGTGTCCCTGCACATGCAGCTTCAAGTGAATATTTCCAACCTATGATAGATGCCATAGCAGATGCTGGCCCTGGCTTGCAAGCCCCCTCACGTCGAGACATATACGGGCGTGGCCTTGAGGGAGAGGTTGAGGAGCTCCATGATTGGGTTGAAAGCTTCAAGCATATATGGGTGGAGAGAGGATGCACCATCATGTGTGATGGTTGGACTGGTACCACGAAAAAGTCCATGATAAACTTTTTGGTGTATTGCATCAGCGGTACAGTGTTTGTGAAATCAGTTGATGCATCAGATTATGAAAAGAATGCAAATTATTTGTTTCATTTGATGGATGGCATGGTAGAACAAATTGGAGAGGAGAATGTTGTGCAGGTGGTGACTGATAATGAAGCCAGTTACAAGGCTGCAGGGAAGAAATTGATGCAAAAGCGCAGTCATTTATATTGGCTCCCATGTGCAGCACATTGTCTTGATCTGATGCTTGAAGACATAGGGAAGGAAAAGCATGTGAAGAAGACAATTGACAAGGCACAAAAAGTCACACAGTATATCTATGGCCATCCTAGGATACTAAATATGTTCAGGGCGCATGCCAGTGGAGGGCGAGATATCATCCGTGCAGGCCCAACCAGATTTGCTTCCAATTTTATTTCTTTGGAGTCTTTGCACAGGTATAAGATTGATCTCAATTCTTGATACTTTATCCTTACTGATATGTAGCAGTTGATGCAGCTTCAATTTTCATTTATCTGCACAGGTACAAGAATGAGCTGAAAGCTTTCATGTACCACAATGCCCTGCGGGAATACATCGACAAGGGCAATGTTGATACACAGATGGATTATCTGGATGTCTGCCACGTCGTGGACGACAACAAATTCTGGGACAGGGTGTCACGGTACTTGAAAGTAGTCACACCTCTCGTGAAGGTCCTAAGAATGGTGGATGGCGATGAGAAGAATGATATGGGCTATCTATACGAGGCCATGGACCGTGCCAAATTGGAGTTGCAGCATTCCCTTCCCAAACATTATGCAAAATGGTGGAAAATTATTGACCAGAGATGGGACAACACATTACACCATGACTTGCATGCAGCTGGTGAGTGATTAATTGTACTGAAATTGAAGTAATGCCTTTATGTTATTTTATAAATTTTATTTAGTTAATTATACACAAATGCAGGTTATTTCTTCAACCCTCGATTTATGTACGGTGCCGATGCACATGTTGATGGCGAGGTGCTTCAAGGGACTTTAAAAGTCATTGGTCGTTTATCGAGGAATCCAGAAAAGAGACTAGAGGCCGAAGTAGAGGTTCGCCTTTATTTGATACTGTCAATAACATGTATAGAATTTATTTAAGTAGTTATGTTAATCTATTACTTTATGTTTGTAGATGAACCATTACAGAATGAGGACTGAGACATATGCTGACTCCCAATTGCAATACGCTGTGGGAAGAGTGAGCCCAGGTATATTTTATTTTTTGGATTTCTTAACCTGATGAATATATATTTTTACAACTAAAATGCATTTTTTTATGGTTGGTGGAACAGCTGACTGGTGGATAATGGTTAACAACCGAGATATGGGTAACAATGCATTGGCTTTCATTGCAATTAGGGTGCTCAGTCAAACAACATCAGCAAGTCAATGTGAAAGAAATTGGAGCACGTTTAGCCTTATACACTCAAAGGTTCGCAATCGGCTAAAGGCTGAACGGTTAGAGAAATTAGTGTACTGCCACTACAATATGAGGTTGAGAATAAAGAATATGAGGTTGAGACAACAGCTGCGAGACAAACGCGCCGCCGGGGATGCCGCCGCAGAAATTGATGTGGATGCCTTATTTGATGATGAGAATCCGTTGCAGTCTTGGGTGGAGACACGAGAGCAGGTTGATGAGCCCGTTTTTGATGATGATGATAGAAGATGGGCAGAGGGCATACTAGATGAAGATGAGCAAAGGGATCCCGAATTAAGAAGAAAATCAAAGAGGGCCAGAGATACTCATGCCCACATGTCTAGGGTTGTTGAGGACACTGAGGAGCAACATGATTTTCAGCCAGCTAGACACTCCGACTCAGATAGCAGGCCAGTCACTCCTAGAATGGGCAAGGCACCTACATCCTTAAGAAGAAGTACATCAGTGCATGGGCAAACTGAGAGAACAAATATTGCTGCTCGAGAGGACCCGGCAATTGAACAGTTAAAGCAGATTTATTTGAGGCACACGCCAAGGGGAACAGGATTCATGTCAAGGGTGCAAGAAGAAAGCACACCGGCACAGGAAAAAGCATCCCCAAAGGCCAAAAGGCGACTGGAGACTGCAGGTTTCGTGATCCTTTGATTTTTTATTTTGGAAAGTAACTTAAATTCTTATTATCAGTTCGAATCAGAAAAGGTTTTGGTAGGAGATAAATTATATATTTTCGTATGTGCCAGGTGCTACAGGTGCTACTACTGGCGGTGGGGATGCTGGTGGTCCTTCCTCCTTCCACGCAGACACAGGCAGAGGATACAGTCAGGGTGAGGGAGGACATGAGTCACAGAGTCAATATGGGCATCCATCAGGTTATGGAGGTGGCCAACAGGAGGCAGCGATTTATCGGTCGTGGGGTTATGAACCATCATTCAACTTCCATCCGGCCAGTTCCTCTTCTCTTCCTCAAGATTCTTATGCTGATACTGGATTCGGCTCAAGCCAACCAAACACTCCAAGAGGGATCCAAAGAGGGATGCAGGACTTGGCTACCTCATTGTTTGGTTATAGTGAATATAGACCATACATGCAACATGGTTATGGGTATCAACATCAAGGGCCAGACGATGAGGGAGAAGGTTCTTCTAATAATTATTATCCATATTAGGTAAGAATCAATGAATTTTTGTAACAATTATTTTATCTATTTTGTCTAATTTTGTACTGCTTGTATTAATGTACAATGGAATATTACTTTAACTATCACATGTTCAATGTTTGAAGTTCAATTTTTGTAGTTGTCTACTTCAAAGTTATTGCACTAACTTATTCAGTCAAATGCATGTGTAATGATTTTTGTGATTTTAAGTGATTATTAATATTTTTTATGATTTTTTATCATATTTTTTAGAATTAATTTAATTTTTTTGACCTTTTATATGGGTTTCGGCCGGTTTCGGCCGAAACCGAAACCGAAACCGAGTCAACTCGGTTTCGGACCCGGGCGAAACCGAGACCGAAACCGAGTTTGCCATCCTTGCTTGGGATAAAAGGAGTGAAGTCGGGCTCGGCCGGTAACGGGAGGAGTAGACGAACCTCCGTGGTAACATGACCCACGGTGTACACGGAGGTGATGGACCCCAAAGCGGGATGAGTGAAGCTACGACCTGTGGGTCGGTCGAAGCCGGGGGCCAACAAGTGCGTCAACGTCAACTGCCGGGCTAATCATTTAAGAAGGTCATCCAATGTGTCCACATAGTGACTAGACCGGAAAGTGGTGTGAAAGGAGTTGACGGGCACCAGTGGTAGGGTGGGGTCCATGGATGGGTAGGGAGGGGGGACCAAGCCATCCTTGAGTCAACTACGAAGTGGCTCGGCTAGGAAAAGCGTACCCGTTAGAAACACGGGTGGCTCGGGCTGAGGTGGCTCCAAATGAAATGGCTCCGGGTGAGGATCGAAAATGGGTGGCAAAGGAGCACTAGGGGAAGGGCTCCCCGGCCGGGGTGGGGGAGGGCTGTCCACTAGGAGGGGAAGAGGCCCTTGGGACCCCGTAGGTGGGGCCGGGTTGGGACTTCCGGCTAAGACCTCCCTAGGTTTGAGTATGGCTATGTCCGGTCTCGGAGGTGGGCAAGGGGAGACCAACGACTCAAAATAAGCACACCTCCTATCCACCCATTCCGAAATCATTTGCACAAGTTTGGCAACGGTGTGGGTTGGAGTAGGGGTATCGCGGTGGACTCGCCCGTAATCAACCGGCCTAGGCTTGGGTCGGGGCCCTACTATGGGTGAGGCTCTTTGCCTCCGAGGTGATTGGGTGGGGTCGGTTGTAGGTGTGACCCACGTGGTTGGAAGTAAATAGGTGGGACGGGTTGGAAGGGACCGGATGGGGAAGGTAGACCCTCCTAAGCTCTCTCTTCATGTCCCACCATGATTCGATAGGCCTTTGCCTCCTAACCTCTCTCAAGCCTTCGATGTCCCTCCACTTTTCGGCAGCCCCATGGAGAAGCCTCTCCTTGGCAAAATAGAATTGCCCGGCTTCGGACATGGTATAACAATCAAAGTATGTGTCCATGGCGGCCTCCCACTTGAGATAGTCACCCGGGTCATTGGAGCCATAAAAATTCGAGGCTTCGGGCCTACGGAAGTGGAGAGGGTGGTTGCCAAGCCCATGGGTGTGCCAACGGTCATATCGCCTGGGCGACCGAGATTCCATTGGAAATGGGGAACTATAAGACGGACATGCTGACACTTGGACAAGACACTAGACACGACTATGCAAGGTTGGAATGCACTAACTAATGCACACTAAGGACCCTAGACGTAAACCAAGATCCGGTACCTGGCAGAGTCCGGGGATCTGAAGATCCTCTCACGCGAGTGAATCACCTCCCCGATAGGCGTAACCTAACGGTCGGGCGACATCTTTTCATATACCGAATAATGGTATGCAAATGTGACACCTAGACTTCAATGACTCTTTTTTTTTTTAACAAATACTACCCTAGACTCAACCCGCTCTGATACCAAATTGATGCGGGACGGACACGCGACCTGGGACTCTAGCTCGCGAATCGTCCCTGGCGAGGGAAACGTTGGACCGTGCGCGGTTGAGAAACCGGCAGTGAGTCTCGGGTATCGGCTTTCCGCGTGTACTCGGATCGAGTAACGGGACGGGTCACTCACTCTCTCTCTCGCAGCGGTGAATAACAATATGATAATGAGCTAATTTATCCTATCATGCTCTCTAGCAGCGGCATATACAAATCAATACGCGTAAAGCAAATGTCGAGTGAAGGAGCGAACACGATACCTCCACGCGTCGGGCGTGGGGAAGACGATCCCGGTCGAACTTGTACTCCCGGAACAACAATTATTAAGAATTACAGAAGTGAATATTTCTACCCACTCCACGTAGGGAGGTAAAGGGCTACACAGTGGGACCCGGGAGTAGCGGGTTCGGGTTGACGGGCAGCGTTTTGTGTACCTTCGTCGGCACGCGTACTCACGAACGTGGGGCCCACGTGCTGGTCGGCGGGTCCGAGTGGGCCCGGGGTGGTACCGCTGTGATGTTGACTCCTGGAGAGGCGCTCCCTGGGACGGCGGCACGCTGGTTCGCCTTGCGGAAGGCGAGTCGGCTCTGGTCTTCACTTGTTGAAGTTGCTGCCCACGGATCTAAAGTTCTGTTTTTGCAGTGCGCGACCCGGCGAGATCAGCTGCTGCGATCACTCCCGACGTCGGATCGACGCGAAAGTGGTACCGTTGGAAAGCTGACTTGAAGTACTTCGATCTATGGCCAGAGAAAGAATTTTGAATTTCTCGGAGCTGGCCTTGGTCGAATTTACCGGTTGCTGGTTCACAGAACCAGATCTGACATGACAGATTTAAGTATTTCCTTCGGTCAACTCTTGTTCTCAGGAAAACTTAAATCTGTCCTGTCAGATCTGGTTCTGTGAACCAGCAACCGGTAAATTTGACCAAGGCCAGCTCCGGGAAATTCAAAATTCTTTCTCTGGCCATAGATCGAAGTACTTCAAGTCAGCTTTTCAACGGTACCACTTTTGCGTCGATCCGACGTCGGGAGTGATCGCAACAGTTGATCTCGTCGGGTCGCGCGCTGCAAAAACAGAACTTCAGATCCGTGGGCAGCAACTTCAACAAGTGAAGACCGGAGCCGACTCGCCTTCCGCAAGGCGAACCAGCGTGCCGCCGTCCCAGGGAGCGCCTCTCTAGGAGCCAACGTCACAGCGGTACCACCCCGGGCCCACTCGGACCCGCCGACCAGCACGTGGGCCTCACGTTCGTGAGTACGCGTGCCGACGAAGCTACACAAAATGTTGCCCGTCAACCCGAACCCGCTACTCCCGAGTCCCACTGTGTAGCCCTTTATCTCCCTGCGTTGAGTGGGCAGAAATATTCACTTCTGTAATTCTTAATAATTGTTGTTCCGGGAGTACAAGTTCTGCCGGGATCGTCTTCCCCACGCCCGGCGCGTGGAGGTAATCGTGTTCGCTCCTTCACTCGGCATTTGCTTTACGCGTATTGATTTGTATATGCCGCTGCTAGAGAGCATGATATGATAAATTAGCTCGTTATCATATTGTTATTCACCGCTGCGAGAGAGAGAGTGAGTGACCCATCCCGTGACTCGATCCGAGTACACGCGAAAAGCCGATACCCGAGACTCACTGCCGGTTTCTCAACCGCGCACGATCCAACGTTTCCCTCGCCAGGGACGAGTCGCGAGCTAGAGTCTCAGGTCGCGTGTCCGTTCCGCATCAATTTGAGAGGGTGATAGATGGAGATATACGAACAGTGCCGATCCCATGAATAGGGGATGGTGAGCCGTCAGCAACAGAAACAGGCGGCAAGGAAGTCGTAAGGAGGAAAAAAATGATCTGTTACCTGACATATGGCTAGAGGCCCCAGAGTCAATGATCCATGATGAACCATGAGAAACAACAGACGCACTACCTGAAGTGGAGGAAACCGCATGAAGCGACTGCTGCTGAAGAAGGCGCTCGTAGTCAGTCTTGGATAAAGTGATGGTCGCCTCTGATGAGAGTTCTGGTAGCACCACAGATGGGTTATCAGCAGGAGTGTCTGGAGCGGAAGTGATAGGAGCCGCTTTAGCATTGTCTGGACGACCAAATTTCTGCCAACAACGTTCAGGAGCATGATTCTGGGGACCACAGTGACGACACGGAGGGAAGGAGTTGCGGCCACGACCACGACCCCGACCCCGTCCCGCTGCATGCGCTGAATGTTCCATCGGACCAACAATAGACGAAGCATCATCAGTAGTGTTGGAGGAGCTGACCCAAAGGACACGCGACATAGCATTTGCCAAAGAAGGAACCAAGTCGTCCGAAAGCAGATGAGAGCGAACATGGCTGAGTGAATCATCTAGGCCAGATAAAAATTTAGCGGCCAGGAACTCCTCCCGCTGTTTCTTGAGGACAGTAATATCCGCTGTCAGAGGATGGTACACCTGCAACTCATCCCACCTGCCTTTTAGAGCCGCAAAAAGTTCATGAATAGATTTTCCATCTTGCTTGAGAGAAGATTTCTTCATATAAAGAATAAATGCGCGAAACATTCTTATCATCTGAATACATCTCTTTCAGAGCATCCCACATTTCTTTGGCCGTACCAAGAAAGACCACATTCGAACTGACTTGAGGCTCCATGCTATTGATGAGAAGTGTCATGACAAAATAATCATCTGACTGCCATGCTGCGAACTTCGTTTCATCATTCTTGTCGATAGGAGGAGAATCTAAGTGAAATAGCTTCCGTTGTGATCCACACAGAAAACGGAAGGCGCGCGACCATATTCCATCTTGCTTGAGAGAAAAGATTTCTTCATATGAAGAATAAATGCGCGAAACATTCTTATCATCTGAATACATCTCTTTCAGAGCATCCCACATTTCTTTGGCCGTACCAAGAAAGACCACATTCGAACTGACTTGAGGCTCCATGCTATTGATGAGAAGTGTCATGACAAAATAATCATCTGACTGCCATGCTGCGAACTTCGTTTCATCCTTCTTGTCGACAGGAGGAGAATCTAAGTGAAATAGCTTCCGTTGTGATCCACACAGAAAACGGAAGGCGCGCGACCATATTCCATCTTGCTTGAGAGAAAAGATTTCTTGATATAAAGAATAAATGCGCGAAACATTCTTATCATCTGAATACATCTCTTTCAGAGCATCCCACATTTCTTTGGCCGTACCAAGAAAGACCACATTCGAACTGACTTGAGGCTCCATGCTATTGATGAGAAGTGTCATGACAAAATAATCATCTGACTGCCATGCTGCGAACTTCGTTTCATCCTTCTTGTCGACAGGAGGAGAATCTAAGTGAAATAGCTTCCGTTGTGATCCACACAGAAAACGGAAGGCGCGCGACCATAGGAGGTAATTGGAACCGTTCAACTTGACAGTCGTCCCAATAGCAGAATTGGTCGTGCGGATGTCGGAAGACGAGGATGAGGAAGTCATCGCAGCGGCCAGGAACAAGGACGAGTGTCCGACGGAAGATCAACACATAGAGATGATTCTACCAGACATCTGATAATAAAAGAGCACTTCCTATACGATCATGGCAGAGAAGAAAAAAAAATACTGATCGTAGTTCCCGCGAACCCACGACGCAAGGGAGCTGACCGGTGAACCTCTGTGTGGGGCGGAGTTAGAAGCTCCGCAAGATCGGGCATTCCCGCCAGCCCACGACGCAAGGGAGCCGGCCGGTGAACCTTTGTGTGGGGTGGAGTTGGAAGCCCCGCAAGATAGGGCAGAGAGGCGCCGGAGGGGACGCTCGCGGGTGGAGGTACCTGCGTCCGCGGCTCGGCAGCGGCCCGCGCGTCCGCCGGAGGGGACGCCCGCATCTGCGCCTCCTCAAGCCGCCGCCGGAGGGGACGCCCGCGTCTGAGGCCCGCGGACGCCCCACGCGTCCGCCAGAGGGGACGCCCGCGTCTGCGCCTTCTCAAGCCGCCGCCGGAGGGTTATTCGAAGCCGTAGCTCTGATACCATGTGGAAGAAGAGAACCCTAAAAATCTTATTTTATTCCTGGGAGCAATGCTCCTTATATAGAGAGTACAATATTAACTTATGACTAACATACTCTTAACAGTTTTTATTTTGGGAGAGGTTATCAAAGGATTAGACTTCATCCTAAAAATGGGGGAGAGTTTACCAAATGGGTGTAAGTGGGGTTCTCATTTCTAAATTTTATTTTGAGAGAAAAAAAGAGGTAAAAAAGAGCAACCAAACACCCTATAATTCTGATATTCTGTGGCAGACTTCACCTTTGAGTAAACCACTATTCCAGAAGCCCATCCATCGAGAATTCTGGCAAGCTTTATTAGAGCTGACTACAAACTCCATCTGAATGTTCTCTTTTGGAGAAATCTGGGAAAATGGAAGCTTGATACATCAAAGTGCAACGCCCACATCGTTTAGAACTATTCACTCACTTTTAGTGTCATGGACTGTCACTGTAATATCAGCCAATGGATTCCCTTTTCCTCAATGCATTTTATTGAATTACATCTCCATGTTGCAGCTTACTTACACAGGGATTAGCTGGAATTCAACCTGTCGACGTTGCCGGGGTGGAAAATGTAGGTGTCTACCTGAAATGATCGCCCATTTACCTTTTTTTGAAACGGTGTGCATTCCGAATATGAGATTAATTTGTTATTTTCTTTTCTTCAGGTTGATGTAACTGAACTTATCGACGGCCATTCTTCTTACCTTTGGATTGCACAACGAATACTGGATCAACTTGAACTGGATACATACTATCCGGTTTTCTCGTGCTCTCCCAAATCACATTAGATGAAGCCAGAGACGCCACGCCTGATAGTTGTTTTACTTCAGATGAACATACATAATACTCTGTCGCCGGTCTATACCTCTTACAATAGTACGATGATAAACTGGTCGAGCTGTAATTTTTTTTTGTTTTTGGTTCAGATTTTGACATCTTACTAGGTTACAGATGGGAATTCTGTTTTACACCTGCGTTCATAGTGCAGATTCCCCCCCCCCCTCATATTTTGCCTACTGTTTTCACTCACTCACAACCATGGTGTCTGACAGTGCTGCACAAGCTTTCTGGAACTTAAAACTGTTTGTCAGCATCTTATTTATTTCTCACACTTAATTAACACATTTCAGTTGTATCAGCCTACATTGTGGAACCCCTGTGAACTGTGAAGGGATTCTCCTCGTGGGCTAGTAGATGGCACCCCCATCATCCGGCCTCGGCCTTGCCACTAGCTCACAAATCGCCCCTTCCTCCCCAGGAAAAGCAGTGCCAAGATCTCACAAAGTCTGTGAAAACCCCTGTTCATATAAAGCGTGTCATCACCATCCTTTCTGTTTTTAACCATCGCATTATTAAAACGGACGGAAAAAAGTACCAAAACTAAGTTTAGTGTTCTTAACTTTTACGGTACTAAAATTTAACCTCATAATTTTCTTTCACTAAGAAACTTCAGACATGAAGAGTGGCAAGAATGACGTTTCTTGGAAAAATAGAGAGCAAAGAAAATTCTCATGTTGATTGACGGCATGCAAAAAAAAAAATCGGATTGGGTGATTGTGAAAGAAGTCTTCTATGCATTGGAACTTTGTAGACTCAATCAAAAGCTAATGCTAATCCTGCATGCGCCAGCAATAATTAGTTTAAAAATTAATTCAAGCGATCAAGATAAACCACCATATCAATCACTCACGCTCTCATTGATTGGAGTTTGACTGGATTCATCAAGAAATAAAGATTTTTGACGTTGACCCATACAATAGTCCAATAGAAAAAACAATCAGAATAATAATTTATTCCAATTATTTAATTCAATCTCAAATACATTTTATAAATATATTAAGGTATCATACTTTTTTACCGCTTTATTTGTCACACTCAGTTTTTATTGTTTGAATCGAATGGTAGAAACAAGAAAACTTAAGTTTGACACTCTTCTCAACTTAAGATTGCCAAACTTACTTTCTAAATAAAACAACCAAGATGAGATGAGAGTGATAAAACTCGAGTGAGAAAGGCGAGGCACCCACCATTTCATTCTTTGTGAAATTATCCCTATCCTATTACCTCTATGATATTTACTATAATATTCTTAAAAATTTTAAGAAAAGATTCATTGGGTCTTTTCACAGGGGTATAGAGATAATTTTTTATTTTAAGAATAGAGACGAATAAGGACACAATAATTTTTTTTAAAAAAATTAAGAATATTAGGTGAATATGATAAAGATAAAAAAATAATTTTCAAGATATAACTTATAAGAGTAAATTTTTTTTTTTACCCGACACCTTAGGTTTCAACTCATGGAAGCCTCGTCCGGCCTCGGCCTTTCGGGGTCCTCGGCCCCCGACCCGGGTGTCGGACGCGGGCTCCAAAAGCTGTTCCACTTCTCATATCCACGTGATCTTAACGCTGTTTTGTAGAATTGTAGGTCTGCACCGCTCCAGTCCACCGGGAGGGTACGAGTTCTTCCCCCATCCAATCACCTCCGCGAAGCTCAAATAGGAAAGCCCGTCCGGACCGCAAGGGCGGAAGGACCCCCTCGCACGGGTGTGAAGGCGCGCGGGAGGCGGCGATGGAGAAGACGGAGGCCGCGGAGGCGTCACCCCGGGCGCCGTCGTCGGACGTCGGGCGGGATCCGGAGATGGTCGGGGGCGGAGGCGGTGGAGGTGGGGAGCCGCCGGTGCAGAGGAAGGGGCCGGCGGAGGGGGCGGGGAGCGCCAGGAAGGGGAAGTCGTGCAAGGGCTATTTATACTTCTCCTCCCAGCTCAAGTCGCAGTCGCGGAACCCCATCTGCGTCGGCATCACCAGGACGCTGCAGCAAGGTCGTTGGTCCGGTCTCCTCTCTCTCTACTCCTTGATTCGTGTTGTTCTTTGGTCGGTTTTCTCTGTGGGTTCGTTTCGGTGTCCTTACTTTTTGGTGGCATCGGATTTGTGTTGAATTAGAGGCTGGTGGTAATGTAGAAAATGGAGAAAATCTCTAATTTTCCGTGATAGTTTCTTTAGATTTGATGTTTGCCACTGCCTTTTGATCTCCTCGTATCGTCTTCTTGAACCCGTAATCGGTCAAATGCCCGAGAAATCTAATCGTCGTGCATACACTTGCAGCCTGGTTTGGGACTCAGCTGTTCAGAGGTCTAATTTTGGTGTTTCATGGTGGATGTCTCTCAATTTTTGTACTATGCCTACTGAGAGGATGCCACCTTCGTCCTATCTACATTCTGTGACGTCTATTTTGCTGTTATACTACGCATAATTCTTTCATTGTCCCCTAAGATTTAAAATGGTTTTGTAGCACACGGGTGGAAATGGAATTGAGCAGAAAAGTTTTGGGAAGCTCAAGCTGAGATCCAGTAGTCAATTAGCAACATAATTCTTTCTTTCTTTTTTGTCCATTGTTCTTTCTCTGATATTTGTTCTTGCCATTACTTGTTTGACTGGTATACCAGCAATCACGAAACTTTAGGTTCATCTTTCTGTCCTATCTGCCATAGAAATGAGAAGGATGGCATGTAAACCTTATATAACCCCTCACGTTGCATCTTTCTATTTCCAAAACTGTCTTTAGGTGCTCTTGCTGTTGCTTTTTTTTTTTTTGAAAGTGGTTGGTACCACTACTGTATTAATAGAAAAAAGGTTGTACAAGTATTGTCAATGGAGTTCTCAAAAAATCCCTATACATCGGGAGACCCACCCCAAGCCATTATGGCCCACCTCAACCCTCCAACAAAGCAAAAAGTGTAGATTTATGAGAGTTCACATTACAAAGGATCTCTGCCCACTCTCTCACTCTATTACAAGTGAACCCAACCAAACACTCTTCAGCTCTAGCCTCCCCTTTGAAAGTCCTGTTATTCCTCTCCCCAAATAGCCCAAAGAGTAGCGTGGAGAATCAACCATCAGATAATTCTATCTCCTCTTAGGCTCTAGCCTCTCCTCCACTTTCCCCAAATGTGGTGCACCTCTCTCATGGAAGGGAGGGCACTGCATCCTCCTGGCAAGCTAGTCCCACACCTCCTGAGAGAAGGTGCAGCCAGCAAATAGGTGATTTAGGGTCTCATCTTCATCTCCACACAGGCAACAAGTAGTAGTAATACCATGTAGGATCTGAAGCAATCTATCTCTGGTGGGAAGCCTCCCATGAAAAATCCTGCAAGTTAGGAGCTTCACCTTCAATGGATTCCTAGGAGTCCAAACTTGAGGGGCAAGGACTTGGCATACCCTTCCATCCGAAATAAAGGTGTAAGCTGACCTCACCAAGAACGAACCCTTCTCCCACCTCCAGGTCCACTCATCCTCTCTGTCTAGTTGAAGAGAGAAATTCAAAAGGAAGTGCAGAAGGTTTTGAAGCTGATCCATCTCCTCCGGCCTGAGATTCCTCCTCAAAAACGGTGACTAGGTACGTCATGATAGTTGAGAGTCGAAAGCCTAAAGAATCGTCCCTTGTGGAGCTACTGAAATAGCGAAAAGTTTTGGGTAGGAGGCCTCCAAGTGAAGTGTTCGCACCATCTGTCATTCCAGAACACGCACTTGTCACCTCTTCTCAACCGAACCCGAATGCTGGAGGCAATAATGTCCCTAGTCCCTACAAGTCAAGATGTCACGTCAGATGGGAGATATGTGGTGACGCAATGTTGGTGTCATGTTCCAGACTCTCCTCCTACCTAGTATATTTGCCAAGGTATTCAATACTGGTACCGGTTTTGGTACCGAGCAGGGTTGATACCGGTTCCCCCTCCCTGAATCGCTTGAGGACTTAGGAGATCTTCCATTCTCCCGGCCCAAACCACCTTCATCTCACGCGCCTGGCCCGCCTCCGCAAGCCTGGCCCACTTCCGTGATCGGCCCGCCTCCACAAGCTTGGCCTAGGCTTGATAGGGATTCACAGTGACCCCCAATAAAGTCATAAAACCCCCCTTTATTTTCTCTCTCCCCAATCGCTTCGAGCCCAGGAGCCCTAGGTCCGATCATCACATCCCCCCTCTCGTGTGAACGGTAGTGGGCAAGCCCCTACGATTGGCACGGAGGACGGCGGCGAGGGACAGACATGACCGACAACGGTGGCGCGGGTTCCTCTCTCCCCATCTCTCTCTGTCTTTCCGTCTCTCTCTCTCTCTATTTGTCTCACAGCCCACCGACGAGCATGTACATCTCTCTGTCTCTCTCTCTCTCTCTCTATTTGTCTCATAGTCCCACCAGGCATTGGCCACCCCTGTTCTCTCTCTCCCCTGCCTCCTCCTCTCCCTCTCCCTCTCTCTCTCTCTCTCACAACAGTGAGATGAGAGTTCTGAGGAGCCAGCCGTCCAGTTTTTATTTTTTATTTTATTTTTTAATACTTTGTACCGGCCGGCACTGATGTAAATGGGAGGAACCGGATCAGCCAAGGCTGGTACCGTACTGAATACTATGATCTTTGCCAAATGACTTGGGCCAAAGACCTTTCTCTCCCACCCCCAGCTTCCACAGCCAATTACACAGAAGATCCAAGTTGAAATCCTTGATGTTCTTGATTCCTATTCCTCCACTTTCCTTGCTTCTGGTCACTCTACCCCAATGTCATGCCATCCCCTCCTCTCCCCACTGTCATGCCAAAAAAACTCGCATGAATAGCTTTAACCTTCTTCACCACCATCTTGGGGATCCTGTACACCGAAAGGAAGGAGATAGGAAGGCTATCTAGCACTGACTTACGTTAAGACCACTCTACCCCCATAGGGTTGTAAGCTTGCCTTCCAACCTGTGCTGTTGCTTTCATTGAATATAATTATGGGAAAGGCTATGACAGAAGTTCCCAAAAGGAATACAATATTTATGTATGTTCTTGTTAATGCATGGAACTTGGGTACAGAGATTACAAATTGCGAGTGCATTTAAGTATACAGAGATTTCTGAAATGATGAAGTTCCTGCATAAAAAATAAAAGTTGAGCATTTATTCTTGTAAACCTATCTTTGTTTTTCCATGTAATCATTAATGAAAGACTTAATTTTATTTTGATTTTCTGAAAGTGGGTTTTTGTTGAGCATACTTCTTGCTATATGCAATCCTATGCTCAGAATATTGTGGTTATTATCATTTGCTTATGAACTCGATGAAAAAAACTCGATGAAAAGAAGTGCACTTTTTTACGTAGAAGAAATCCTCATATTTTCACCTTTGAGCAGTTCCTGGCTACATGGTAGGAGAATCTGAGCTGGAAGCTTCTAAAGAAGGTCGTAACCTGTCAGACTTCAAGTATTCTTGTGTAGGCTATTCAGTTTTCACGGATCACAAAGATGATTCACCTGACAAGGGAGAGAAGCAGGCAGAGTTGCCATTCTGTGTTGGCATTGAGGTCAGTACCTTGATCTTCTTTTGGCGTGCACACTTGCTGTGAGCAATTGGTTTGATACTTTAGTAGGAAATAATTGTTTGCCCTTGAAATTGTTCTTTGTCATGGGATGTTCTGGCCCCAAAATGGAAACAATACACATTTGGAGAGAAAGAAAGAATAGCACCTTCCAGGAAAGTAACATCTATGTTGAGAACATTACATTTAGATCATTATCTTTCATATATCAGTGGTATAGGCACGCTCTTTGTATGCCTTTAGATGATTGGAGGCAGGCTGTAAACTCCACAAAGTAGTCCATGTTTGTCTTAGTTTGTGTTTTCTGAGGTTGAGAACCGCTCCTCACCTCGGTGGTACAATCAACATTTTCTTAGAAACAGATGTATGTATATATATATGTATGTATGTATGTATGTATGTATGTGTGTGTGTGTGTGTGTGTGTGTGTGTGTGTGTGTGTGTGTGTGATAATAACAACAACAACATGAAAATGGAGTTATCACATGAAAATGACACAAGATTAGCATTCTAGTTTAAAGTGAAACTGAAGGTAAATAATAATAATAGTTCTCCATAATCATCATGATTCCTGGCACAAATATTAAATAGCACAGTGTAACAACAGCCTGGCAACCCTGGTCCTGGATGACTGGGACAGGCTGGGAATTAGGGATGTAAATCGGGAGTGTCCAGATCCAATCATTGTAACTCGGGTCCGGACCTTCTGATCGGACCCAAAAACTGGGGATGGTGTTTGGCCGGGGGAAGCGGAAGAGAGCAGGAAGAGGAACATCACTGGGGAGGGGAAGGGTAGCAGTGGCGGTGGTGCCAACAGACCTGGCCATGGAGGAGGCGGTGTCAGGCACTCAGGCATGGAGCCGGGGTGGGCACGCGATGGTGCCTACGGTGGCACCAACTGCAAGGGTGACACGGAGCGGGACTCGTGACGGACGCAGAGCAAGACTCGTGATGTCAGACAACGAACTCGATTGGCATTTCACACGGTGTCACTATTTACACGGACAACGATTGGAGTCATAGTAGTGTCATTTTTATTTTATTATGTAATTTTATCTTTATTTGAGTCCAAACTAGTGGTCTCAGTTGTATAGGTCTAAGTCTCTAATTTTTATGGTCCTATTGGGCTCATTTGGAGCTAATGTTGGGTCATTTATTTTCCTATAATTTTTTGTGCGATTTTCGCACTATTTCTTGAGTCTAAGGGTATTTGGGTCAAAGAGAGGCAAGTTAGGGTTACAGTTAGTCTAACTCCTATTAATAGTCTTGTAATCTCTCTTTTTTAATTATTGATAAATTTTGAGTGCGATTTTACAGAATTTTTCCCCTTCTTTACGATGGAGAGGAGTGAGTCTTAAGAGGAAACAACCTTAGGTGGTCCCTGTGAGAGAGAGAGCGCGAAACCTACACCCCCATCTCATATCCTTCTTTCCCGTCCCGCATCAATTTTGGTATTAGAGCGGGCCTGGCTTCTCCTACGAAGTTGAAGATCTGGTTTGCGCTGCTGCTGCCCCCTATTCCTAATGTGCGCGAAGTGTATTCTCATGGTAAAACATGCAGTATATTCATCATCTTTTTGTCCACATTGACCATGAATAAACAGTCTTTGCAATTGGCCCACTCGACAACAATCCTGAATGTTCTTGTAAAATGCTGGAAGATACTGATTTCCAAGTCAAAGCAACTACCAGTTGAGATTTCCTAGATGTGGTCTAGTTAGGAGGCAGTGATCTATATTGCAATACAGTTGGAATTGGATGAGGATTAAAAGAGAAAATGCTGCTTGCAAGCATAATATTTATTCAAATCTGGTTACTAGCACACTGGATTGTGCATCTTATTGCATTAGATGCGGCATACACACAAGTAGGATTTGGACAGGTTGTATTATGTTTCTCTATGTTAGACATCAGTCAAGGACATATTTTGTTTCCTCTGCCTGTTTCTGGCCTCAGAAAAAAGTTATTCCTTCAGTATAGTTGTCACGGCGGTTGCCTAGGTGTCACCTAGGCGACCAGGTGCTCCTATGGGGCCAAGGTGCCATCCCGCCTTTCTGCCCCCCCCCCAGAAAGGCGAGCAAGGTGCCCACATAGGCAAGCCAGGTAGGTCAAGGCACCCTGCCTTGGGCGGTCTCACTTGGGCATTAGCCTATAATACCCCCCAAAAAATTTTCAGGCTGGGGAAAAAAGAAAATTTACAGCTTATTTAAAACTGTATTGAACAAATAGGCTTTCTATATGTATGTATGTGCGTATGTGTTAGTTCAACTTATGTCCTTTACTAACTATGTGAAGATTTTTTCTTCATCAGCTTCTGGTGGACAGACGGGTTTCAACTCCTGGACGTGTTCCTGCTCATTCTCAGAGTAGAGAAGGTAAGAAGTTTTGGAGTCCCTAAAATTTCATGACGGCTAGTCCTCAGGTTCATGGTCCGAGTCAGATCTTTCTCGTCTTAGTGGATGTGTTTCTTTGACTGCCAAAAAAATTATTGGGATTTTCTTGGGCTTCAAATTGTATTTGAATTTTTTATTTCTGATCTGATTCTACTGTTTGGGATCTGACTTGGAATTGGGTAGATTTTCTAATTCTGATGTATACTACTATCAAAAAATGGAAAGTTCTGGTAGAGAATGAAAATGGGGGGGACACATTTTTGAGCATCTGAATACTCTGGTAATATTTGCCATATTATTTAATAAATGTTAGTGCTTAATTTTTTAATTATCTTAAAAAGAGCTGGCATATGGGTCTTGATCCCCTTTGGGTGCCGGACTCATGTGGCTCAACCAATTTTGCCTTAGCTGAGTGTGCCTTTGTGTGCTTGTTGGTTGGGGGGAGGGCCCCCTTTATAGTGGTTGGTGCCTTCTGGCCTGTTTAGTGTTATGCAGCAAAACACGAGGAGAAGAAAAATAAGGCTGTCCCAGTACATTTTTCTGGTTTTGACTCTTGCCTTACACATTTGGGATCCTAGACAGTGGCTGGAGGGAAGAGTGATGAGAAACCCCTTGAGTACATGTCTGATTGCAAGGTAATCTCCCAGCATTGCCTGTGAAGCCTCTATATGTGCCCACACAAGCAATACACGTCATTAATAAATAAATATGATTACCTAGGTTACCAGGGAAACCATGGAATCACACATTTTAAGATGGTAGCAAGCCTGCTATCTTTATGCTTTCTATGGTATGGGTGATATGAAACATGGTAGCACAAGTAAAAAGGGTGCGGAGAAGGGAGGTTGTAAGTGAAATCCTTTTTCATTAAATGGAGTAATTAAATTTTTATGTTGAGTAATTTATGGAGGTTTCCACAGTTACTGCTATGGAGAGTACAACACTTGATGCCATCTACATCAAGGATGGCAAACTCGGTTTCGGCCGGGTCCGAAACCGATACGACTCGGTATCGGTTTCGGCCGAAACAGGCCGAAACACAGTTAAAAGGTTAAAAAAAATCAAATTAATTCTAAAAAATCTGAAAAAAAATCATAAATAATATAAATAATCACCTAAAATCACAAAAAACATTACACATGCATTTGGCTGTATAAGTTAGTGCAATAACCTTGAAGTAGACAACTACGCATTGAACTTCAAACATTGAACATGTGAAAGTTAAACTAATATTCCATTGTACATTAATACAAGCAGTACAATAAACCAAATTAGATAAAATAAATGTTACAAAGATTCATTGATTTTTACCTAATATGGATAATAATCACTAGAAGAACCTTCTCCCTCATCGTCTGACCCTTGATGTTGATACCAATAACCAGGTTGCATGTATGGTCTATATTCACTATAACCAAATAATGAGGTAGCCAAGTCCTGCATCCCTCTTTGGATCTTTCTTGGAGTGTTTGGTTGGCTTGATTGGAATCCAGTATCAGCATAAGAATCTTGAGGAAGAGAAGAGGAACTGGTCGGATATGGATAGAACTGGAATGATGGTTCATAATTCCACGACCCATAAATAGCTGCTTCCTGTTAGCCACCTTCGTAACCTGGTGAACCATATCCTCGCTGACCTTGACTGTATCCAGTAGAACCACCTGCAGCACCTGCATCACCTGTACCACCTGCAGCACCTCCGGGATGATCACCATCGTCATCATCACCACAAGAAATCAGTCGCTTTTTAGCCTTCGGGGATGCTTTTTTCTCTTTTGGTTCGGTTTCTTTAGCCACCCTTGACATGAATCCTCCTGCCCTTGGCGTGTGCCTCACATAAATCTGCTTCAACTGCTCAATTGTCGGGTCCTCTCGAGCAGCAGCATTTGTCCTCTCAGTTTGCCCATGCACTAATATACTTCTTCTTAAGGAGACCGGTGACTTGACCATTCTAGGAGTGACTGGCCTGCTATCTGTATCTGAGTGTCTAGCTGGCTCAAACTCGAACTGCTCCTCAGTGTCATCAACAACCCTAGACTGGTGCGCACGAGTATCTCTGGCCCTCTTTGATTTTCTTTTGAATTCGGGATCTCTTGGCTCATCTTCATCAAGTATGCCCTCTGCCCATATTCTATCATCAACATCAAAAACGGGTTCATCAACCTGCTCTCGTGTCTCCACCCAAGACTGCAAGGGATTATCATCATCAAACAAGGCATCCACATCAATTTTTGCAGTTGCATCCTCAGCGATGCATTTGTCCCGCAGCTGTTGTCTCAACCTCATATTTTTTATTCTCACCCTCATATTGTAGTGACAGTAAACTAATTTCTCTAACCGTTCAGCCTTTAGCCGATTGCGAACCTTTGAGTGTATAAGGCTGAACGTGCTCCAATTTCTTTCACATTGGCTTGCCGATGTGGTTTGACTCAACACCCTGATTGCAATGAAAGCCAATGCAGAACTGCCCAATTGTCTATTGTTCACCATGATCCACCAGTCAGCTGTTACACCAACCAACCATAAACAAATAAATATAAGTTGTAAATAAAAATCAATTAAGGAAGATGTAATTGCAAAGAAAGCGCAAAGATGAAGTATACCTGGGCTCACTCTTCCCACTGTGTATAGCAATTGGGAGTCAGAATACGTCCCAGTTCTCATTCTATAGTTATTCATCTACAAAAATTACATAATAGATTAGCATAACTACTTAAGTAAATTCTATACCTCTTATTCATGAAATCAAACAGGCCAACCTTTACTTCCGCCTGAAGCCTCTTATCTGGTGTCCTCGATAAACGACCAATGACTTTTAAAGTGCCTTGAAGCACCTCGGCATCAACATGTGCATTGGCATCGTACATGAATCGAGGGTTCAGAAAATAACCTGCATTTGTATATAGTTAACTAAATGTTATATATAAAATAACCTAAAGAATAATGTATGAATACAAATAATCGCTCACCAGCTGCATGCAAGTCGTGGTGTAATGTGGTGTCCCATCTATGGTCAATAATCTTCCACCACTTTGCATATTCTTTGGGAAGCGACTCCTGCAACTCCAATTTTGCACGGTCCATGGCCTCATATAGATATCCCATATCATTCTTGTCATCGTCATCCACCAATCTTAGGACCTTCACGAGGGGGGTGACTACTTTCATGTATCGTGTTACTCTGTCCCAGAATTTGTTGTCGTCCACGATGTGACAGACATCCAAATAATCCATCTGAGTATCAACATTGCCCTTGTCGATGTATTTCTGCAGGGTATTATGGTACATGAAAGCTTTCAACTCATTCTTATACATGTGCAAAGAAATAAACTTTGAATCAAATACGGATCATAACTATAAGGATAAAGAAGTAATAATTGAGTTCAACCTTATACCTATGCAGAGACTCCAAAGAAATGAAATTTGAAGCAAATCTGGTTGGCCCTGCACGGATGATATCTCGCCCCCCACTTGCATGCTCCCTGAACATGTTCAATATCCTAGGATGGCCATAAATATACTGGGTAATCTTTTGTGCCCTTTCAACCGTCTTCTTCACATGTTTGTCCTTCCCTATGTCTTCAAGTATGAGATCTAGATAATGTGCTGCGCATGGGAGCCAATATAAATGCCTGCGCTTATACATCAATTTCCTCCCTGCAGCCTTGTAACTGGCTTCATTATCAGTAACAACTTGTACAACATTTTCTTCACCAATTTCGTCTACCATGTTGTCCATCAAATGAAATAAATAATTGGCAGTTTTTTCAAAATTTGATGCAACAGATTTTACAAATACTGTACCTTCGATGCAATAGACTAAAAAGTTAATCATGGACTTTTTCGTGGTACCAGTCCAACCATCACACATAATAGTGCATCCCCTCTCCATCCATATATGCTTGAAGCTTTCAACCCAGTCATAGAGCTCCTCAACCTCTGCCTCAAGCCCACGCCCGTATATGTCCCGACGTGACGGCGCCTTCAAGCCAGGGCCAGCATCTGCTATGACATCCAACATAGGTTGAAAATATTCACTTTCAACAGCATGTGCAGGGACACCTGCATGAAAAAATCATTTACAGATGCTTTTAAATGCATGCCCTGCAACTTCTACAGATTTCTTGACCCCTCTCAATGCACTTTTGATCTTAGGTTGCGTAGCCTGGGACCTTCTATGGAGATAACTGTCCATGGGGCCTGTTCTCTGCGTCTGCGGGGGCGGGGCAGCACCAACGTTAGGACGTTGTGCAGCTGTACTGGAGTATGTCCCTCCTGAACGCATGGGTGCCTTTCCTTTCCTTCGAGCGGCTTCTTCACGCTCCCTTGTTTCAGTCAGCTCCGGATCAGAATCTTCAGTGCCTTCCTCATCATCATCCCTCCTAACCTTTTTGCCAGAAATCTCCTCAGCAATTTCCTCCTCATCTTCAGCCCTTTATTGCACCCTCTCCTTTTTTCCCAGAAGGCACTGGCGCATCTCTTCTCGCACCTTTCGGGGACAGTGGTCATATTGTCTCACCTCTCCTCTTACCCCTGCCAAATGTTACTTTCCTCTGGTAATTCCGCCATGCATCTCCCTACCACAATAATTACATTTAACCTTTCTTCTCTTAGCATCGACTAAGGACAGGTGGGCCCACCCCGGATCCTCCTGCCCTTGCTACTCTTGTGTTTGCTGACGTCTAGGCATGATGCTGCATTAAGACAGTCAAAGACAATCTCTTGTAAGTACGATGAAAAAAAAACCCAGCATGATCCCACCCCAATTTCGTCAATGAAGCTTAATTGAGTTTCAATTGTGGCTAAGAAAGTCGAATTAGACGAAAGCCCCAATTTTTATGAGGTAATTAGAACTTAATTACCAAATAACCCTTAATCACCCTTCATAAAAATGACATCCCAGAATGATCCCACCCCAAATTCATCAATAAAACTTAATTAACCTTCAATTGTAGCTAGGAAACTCGAATTAGACAAAAGTTCCAATTTTTTTGAACTAATGAAGCTTTAATTACTAATTAAGTCCTAATTACCCTTCATAAAAATATAATCCCAGCACGATCTCACCCCAAATTCGTCAATGAAACTTAATTAAACTTCAATTATCTATGAAACTTGAATTAGCCTCAAGCCACAATTTTTATGAATTAGTTAAGCCTTAATTACTAATTAAGCCCTAATTACCCTTCATAAAAATATAATCCCAGCATGATCCCATCTCAAATTCGTCATTGAAACTTATCTAACCTTCAATTGTGGCTAAGAAAGTCGAATTAGACGAAGTCCCAAATTTTTTGCATGAATTAGGGGTTAATTAATAATGAATTTAGTTTTAAGTATCTAATTAAGTTTTATTTTGAAATCTGAACTAATTAGGGTTGCATAAATTAAGGTAAAAAAAATACTTACAACCCAATGAAGTGCACAACAGGCTAGCAGGGGGTGGGCAGTCCGACGGTCCGGCGGTGGCAGTAGGGCGGTGCCGCGGTGGGAGTAACAGCAGCACCTGCTGCAGCAACAGCAAGAGCAGCAGGCTGCAAGCAGCACAGGCAGCAGCAGTAGGCCAGCAAGAGACAGCAGGCAGGAGGGAGGGAGGGTTTCGGCCGAAACCCTGGCTTGGCTGTTGGCTGGGTAGTGGGTTTCGGGGGGGGGAGACAGCAAATGATAAAGGGGGTTCACGTGTTTTGGCCGAAACCGACCAGTTTCGGGTCGAAACCGATACACCCTTTATGTTTCGGGTTGCTACAGTGATAGGGGGCGTTTTCGTATTGGTTATGGCCGAAACCGATATGTTTCGGTCGAAACGTATCGGTTTCGGCCGAAACTGCCAACAATGATCTACATGCATGACACATTCATTGTATATTTGTATTAGATCTTTGTTCTTTCATCGATGAATTGATGCACTAGTCAATTTCAAAAAGAAGGGATAAAGTATTCACAGCTGAAAGACTTGATCCAAATATGTGGACCACAGTTAATGGAAAAATTGAGGTATATAGAGTGGGTTTCAGATGTGGGGATTGATGAATCCATGGTTGATAGGACAATATAGTGAGTACTTTATATGTGGTAAACCTTAGGTAGGAAAAAGGAAAATGGAGAAAATGCACTCCTTCAACAACATCTTCAGAAATGTGCAGGCAATTCAAAACTAAAAAAGATTGAATATTTTCTCATACGTGTACATGTGTAAAACTATCAACACAATGGTGTCACTTGGTGGGACTTAAAGGGTGGCCCGCTCACTTGGTGGATCATCCTTCAATGCTACACTGTGGGCGATATGGGATGAAAGGAATAATAGATTTTTCAGAGGTGAAGCTAGAGTGGCGGATAGGCTGGCTTCCTTTATTTGTGAAAGAGTGTGAATGGGGGAGACTCTTTTGTAATGTGAATGCTCACAACTCTTCCCTTTTTGTTTTGTAGGGAGGGAGTTAGGGTTGCACCATCTTGGTGTAGCCCCTTTTGATGTACGGGAATTTTTTGGGAACTTACTGACTACGCATGTACATCCCTCTTTTACTTTTAATACAATTAGTGGTCCTACCCACTTTCAAAAAGAAAAAAAATGCAGAATGGTATCACAGAGTAACTCAGGAATTGTTTGATCATACCATCTCTCATGTAGCCCAGAACTTATTGTAATTGTGGGTATTTCCACAATCATCTCTGCTGCCACTAAAGCTGGATTATTTTTCAGCTTAGAAACCTTTACGTTTCGTGTCTTCTACATAGTCAGTGTATACACTTAATGATTCAGTTGGCATATTCCTTACCATGCTAGCATTTTTTTATTTCAACTATCACTCTTTTTAATATATCTTAGTTCCCTTTGGATAGCCTGTTAGTATGGGTTTTGTGATGCACATGATGCCTTTGGACCATGGGATATATTCTATTCTTTTGGCTGCGCTTTGATAGGAGGATAGCTAAGTAGAGGGATATCCCTCCTAGATTAGTCTGTCCAGTCAATTATTCTGATTTACTTTGGTAGTACCTTGGTTATCCCTCTAGGACAAAAGTGGTTAACCTCCCTTTTATTCCAAGTACTTTGACTTTCTAGAAGGATAACTCATGGGATAACTATATACATTGACTTAAGTGCCCTTCCCATTCCAACAATATTACTAATACCTTTTACATTTACACTTTGCATCTCCTACTACATAAATATTAAGTTAAATGCTCCTTGTGGCCAACTTAATTAATACATATATTTGATCATAAATTCATAATATACTCAATATTTATATAAATGTTCATTAAAAATAATTAATTGTGTGGCTATCTGTGGATCAATTACATAATTATACACGTGTGAGAAAATTCTATTTCTATTGATGTAGTACATTTCATATGTCGGCCTCTCTCTCTCTCATTTGACTTTTTAAATGTGCTTTTCTTAAAAAGACTTTTTTTTCAAATGTTATGAATTTTTATAACATCAATAATAATATTGGTCTATATTCTAACACTTGAAAAAAATTGTATACTGTAAAAAAAAGTTTACAGTTCTCATGGCCATTCTAAAAAAACTAACCAATAAAAAATAATTCAAATAGATGTAACATATTTGCAGCATAAAGTGCACCTATGTTCACGTAGCTGCGTGCATTTCATTTTTACTATATATGTATACTCATATGTTGCAATATATATATATATATATATATATATATATATATATATATAGAGAGAGAGAGAGAGAGAGAGAGAGAGAGAGAGAGAGAGAGAGAGTGTGTGTTTTTGGATTCACTGAAAATTGCACAATTTACGACTCTGCTTAGACAAATCCTGAAGTAGAACATAATGAAATCCAAAAAAATAATAAAAATACAAATAAAAAACACCAAAAATAAATTACACATCTCATCGTGGCACTATCATACAATTCGGCTACATGTATACAAGCAGCTGCCTGAAACCGTCACAACTCATCCTCCTTTGCATTACTTGCATTACTACACAACAGAATAAAATGCCATGATGTGTTGTTTGCTAAATTAAATCTCATGTGCAGCCTGTCATTACTTGCATTACTGCACAACGGTTTGTTTTGCTTCCGAACGTAACGAATTTAGAATTCCCCCCAGAGAGAGACGGAGGGAGAGAGTGAATTTAGGGACGAATTTAGAATCGCCGCACACGGGGGGAGAGAGAGAGAGAGAGAGAGAGAGAGAGAATTTTGGGATTCACTGAGGGTCACTTGGATAAGAGTTTTGAGATTCAATGAGTCACTTTGATAATAAGTTAGGATAAATTATTTAAGGTGAGTCCGGATGAGTTATTATTCTTTGAATTTTCTCTTTTTAAATTTGATAATTTATTCTTACCACGAAAATAACTCATTCTACGTGAAATAGTAGAATTTAAAATTTCCTACATTTGATAATATGTTAGGATAAATTATTTAAAGTGAGTTCGGATGAATTATTCTTTAAATTTTCTCTTTTTGAATTTGATAAATTACTCTTATCACGAGAATAAGTCATTCTATGTGAAATAATAGAATTTAGAATTTCCTGCACACATACACATAGAGAGAGAGAGAGAGAGAGAGTTTTGGGATTCACTAAAAAATGCACAATTTACGCCTCTAGGTAGACAAATCCTGGAGTAGAACATAATGAAATCAAAAAAAAATTAAAATAAAAATAAAAACACCCAAAATAAATTACACAACTCATCGTGACACTATCGTACAATTCGGCTACATGTATACAAGCAGATGTCTGAAACCGTCACAACTCACATGGTGATTCCCACCAGCACAGTGCGAGAGACAGAAGAACATTGCCGTGATTCCATCTTTGCTTTGCTTTACTCAATTTCAGCTATATAATTTGGTTGTTCTCCATGACATAAGTTCTCGTCACATACTGACGCGGATGCCCAATCCTTCCGGAGTCACAGTATGTCGTCCGTAAATGTGGAACCAGATGACCCAATGAACACACCCGCCATGGCACAGATTGTCTTGTCCAGCATGGCCTCCACCTTGGGGTTGGGGGGGGGGGGGATGAAGAAGGAATAATTCATGTATTCTCATGCGTAATCTCACAAAAAGGTGTTAGCAAGCATGTTTTCTATATTCTCATGCACAGTCCCACAAAATGATATGGTATGCTTGGTTTCTATATTCTCATGCATAATAATCTCGGAAGAAGAAAAAATTAACATGGACATTTTCCGATTAGAAAACAAGAATGAACACAATAGAAGATCGCTATTCCATATCAAGAAGGTCATTAAGTCAGAGGTTTACCTGATTGTCTCCCCTAAGGTGGTTCCTATACAGTAGTGCGTCCCATTTCTCAACTGAGGTATGATCTGGCCTCTTGACTAGAGGGATTGCCTTGCCATTTAACACAACTAGAGATTGAAGAAGATTGGTTTCACTTTCTGCTGCATCTGTGGAAAGATAAATCACTGGCGCATTTGCTTGGAAGTTACCCACATGGTACCTGGTAGGTCTTCACATGAATTCAAGTTAACCATATGGTAACTGGCCCTTCCTAGTCATAATCCAAATCTTCTTTCCAACGTAAGTCAATCTTCTTTCCACATTAACCAGGTGACAGCCATAGAATTAACCCATCCTTTTGCCTCTTGCTCAAAACATGATATCCATTAGACTCACTTTAAAGGACAAAAACAAGGAAGGGCATAGGTAAAATCTTTGTGTTATTTGATGGAAACGCCCGCTGCTTATGAAATGCCCAAAGGATCTCCCATGTCCTTTGCAGGCGTCCATTGTCACAGCTAATAAATGAAAGAAGGTAAAATGAGAAAGTACAGAAGAAAAGGAAAATTATCCAATATTTAATTCAAGGAAAGATTCTTTGTAGATCCACTAGCTCATTTAGCTTTTTGCCACAGTGAGACAATGCAAGGTGTGTTGTTGCTGCCACTGTCATCAAAGAATCACAGACCACTACCTTTAGGTGCAGTCTGAGTCAGACCTGTCCATGAACCATGCCTGTAAAATTTCCTTGCCTCAAAGACACTCCCATGAGGGCCACATTAGTACAAAATCATACTAATATTAATAAATGTACTCAAATTTGATGGAAAATTGATAACTGTATGCGAACATTTAGTCAAATACATAAGTGTTCAGAAATGGTGAACCTTCATTTCAAATTATCATGGTAACATAAATGAGAATGTACACATTTAATAAGAGGTGATTCACATTAACAAGTGATGAAACAGCATAATAAGAGGTGATTTACATACCTGGGTTCAAGTCAGAGAAATGTCACGTACCTGATTTGTATAGTAATTCAAGATGCAGCGTAGTGGAGGAGAAATGTGAGGTATATGGTTTGGGCTCAGGGAGGAAAATTAATATTATCATCCATTCAAGTGGGGTTGCCACAACTGGACAGCCAACCATTGAACATTTCTGTCATTGTCTCCCAAATCATCATTGCCCATACTCCAGGTGGATCATGACGTGATGCCGCCAACGTCCATAAAACCCATATGAAGACAACATGCATAAGTGAGGTGGGGTTGCTCGATTGTGTCCTCCACCACCCACAAATGCCCCTGCTGCTCACATAGGTGAATGGGGGCAACAAGCATGCAGAAACACACTGGCATTTTTTTAAACTCATTTTTTTGCTCTGATACAGGAATAATAGTAGCCCACTTAACAGGATGGATAACCCTCGATGGAGCGGGATACATTGCACCACCTATTTCGGTCGGACCGATTACCCCGGACGCATCCCCCTTGCATCGGTTCCTAGTCGCACCCTTCATTCGTCCCAACACGGCTGTGGCACCATATTAATGGAACAACAAGCTATTTGACTCTTGTAATGCAAATACGATTATCAAGGCAAAGTAAGAACAAGCATGTCATCTCTACAAAGTAATGTTGCAAACATATGTCAAAGACAACCAATGATCTACTAAGTGATAACACTGATGAATGTTAGGCATGTTGTGTCTCCAAGTAACAGTATATACAAGTAACACAAGTAACAGTATATAGAAGTTTTGCATCCAGTAGCTGAAGACCTGCAGCAGGGGGATATATAAGTCAGTGAAATATATATGTTTTCAGACCAATAGAATGTTAGGCTGCAGAAGGTGCTGGTGGCATCAAAAGCCCTTCTTTCTCCCTACATTGTCAAGATACACATAAGGAGATGCATGAAGTCTGTGAAGGCTTATGCATCCTAACATTCAGACCAAGAGTTAGTTAGGCTGACTTGTAGAATGCCCCTCACAACCTGAAGGTAGTCTGGACTGCGCAAAAGATTATTTATTAACAGTGTCATGGTTAAGGAGGTCAAGTAATAATTATCAGAGAATGTCACATACCTGATTTTCATACAACTGGACAGCCAACCATCAGGCAAGAAAACTAATATTATCATACATCACAAGCTAAAGCAGACTGTTACCAGTTGGCATTCCCTGCATGCACAACATGTATACAAGCAATTTATATCGGCTGACTACAAGAACATACAGGGAAATAACAATAATCTTCAAAATATCCAGTAGCATGCTAGCACAGTTTTGCATCCAGTAGCTGAAGACCTGCAGCAGGGGGATATATAAGTCAGTGAAATATATATGTTTTCAGACCAATAGAATGTTAGGCTGCAGAAGGTGCTGGTGGCATCAAAAGCCCTTCTTTCTCCCTACATTGTCAAGATACACAGTGTCATGGTTAAGAAGGTCAAGTAATAATTATCAGAGAATGTCACATACCTGATTTTCTAGTAATTCAAGATGCAGCGTAGTGGAGGAGAAAGGTGAGGTATATGGTTTGGGCTCAGGGAGGAAAACTAATATTATCATCCATTCAAGTGGGGTTGCCACAACTGGACAGCCAACCATTGAACATTTATGTCATTGTCTCCCAAATCATCATTGCCCATACTCCAGGTGGATCATGACGTGATGCCGCCAACGTCCATAAAACCCATATGAAGACAACATGCATAAGTGAGGTGGGGTTGCTCGATTGTGTCCTCCACCACCCACAAATGCCCCTGCTGCTCACATAGGTGAATGGGGGCAACAAGCACGCTCAAACACACTGGAGTTGATGCACAGCAAACCTGCAAATATATTTATCACCATGCATAGTTACTTTGAAACATCGCATGAAGGAAGCATTTAAACTTTTAGAGCACAATTGCGATTAATGAAAGGGGCAGGTTCAATACAAACATAAACAGAGTCAAGATACATGTTCTGAATATAGTCTGGTACTGTCTGAAATTTGTTAACAAAATCTTAATCCTGGAGCCATAAATGGGTAGCAATGGTGTCCCTTAACACCCCACCCTCGTGGATGTCACGAGATGCCACGGGTGTAGTAGGATCGACATCTTCATCCCCTGCGTCATTTTCGACAATCGGAGCATGCAAAAAGTAGTAATCTTCACCATGTTCTCGACGGATGAAGTTGTGTACGACACAGCAAGCAACTACCATGAGTATTTGCGTTCGAAAAGGATACATATTCCCTTTCTTTAAAGTTGCAAACCGCATCTTCAAAACCCCAAATGCTCGTTCAACTACATTTCGTAATTGGGCATGGCGGTGATTAAACTTGTCTCGTAAGCTACGATATGTTGTATTACCACGGCCCTGGAACTGGCCTATATGATATCGCTCATTCCTGTACGGTGCAATGAAACTCCCAGTATTTGCGTAACCCTGATCAACCAGATAGTATTTGCCTGCAGGGAATCAATAGTCGGCGAAGTTTAATGAATAGAGATTACTGGACAAAGTTACCTTAAGTCATACGAGTGAAGTTACCTGGAGGCACCCTAAATCCACCATGCTCTATTGCATGCCTCAAGATCTTTTGGTCACCAGCCGAACCTTCCCACCCCACAGAAAGGTATTGGAATTGTAAATCAAATGAGACAACTGCCATGACATTTTGTGTGACTTGTTGTTTGCGATTCCGATAGCGTGGGTGCTTCGATCGCACTACATTCGCAGGTATGTGGGTACCATCAATTGCCCCGATAGCATCCTACATAACCACTATCAAGTGATTCAGTATTGGAAATTATAATATCGTGAATAAGAATGAGTAATTTCCAATAATAGCAATAATACAATGTCAAGCATATTACCTTGAAGAACGGGTAGAATTTGTTCTGGTGTCGTATGAACGGGTGGACGTCATCACCGATTGTAGGAAGTTTAATGTAGGTGTGTCTAAGTTCCACAATCGCCCTCGTCACAGTATTAACATAAAAGCTTATAGTTTGCGATGAATGTTGGAAATGTTCACACAAGGCTCCTGTTGCCACACCATGACCCATAGCATATAAGAACATACCTAACTGTTCATTGGCAGTAACAGACCGATTATCTTTGATCAAACCCCTTTCTAGTAGAACATCCCGTAAGCGTGTAAACATCGCAGGGTTAAGCCTGAACACATTATAGCTTCGTCTTTCATGACCAGCAAGAATATTGTGGATCCAAGCATGCCCCCCATATCGTGAGGTATGCATGGGCCTCCTTATCATTTCTGGAACCTCATCTTCAGTATCTTCTCCATGTAAATCATTGTATGTCATCGAACCAACTATGCTAAACACCTCATTCTCCTCCAATAGAATCTCCCTAATCAACGTTAATTCGTTTACATGGGGTACTACAATTACACAAAGATCAACGTTAGGAAATGCTACACCTTAATCACATAATTTTGCATGAATTACATTGATTGATGATTCATAATACTACAAAGGCATGATTGGAGTGAAATCCATAAGTCAACATACATATACAGTCATAGAGTAACAGCCCATGTCTACATAACTGACCAACTTTAGCGGCCTCGTAATATGATAACAAGCATCCCCAGCAATACAAATAGAACACAGAATAGGATAATAAGCAAAAGCAATATGATAACAAGGTTTTGGAATGAAACAAGGGTAGGCGTCGGTTGCATTAAGGTTGGCACATTAACGTCTTCATGTCCACCCCCGATGAACGGCCTCGCATGCGTCGATTGCCCTCCATGAGGGACGGCAATTATAGGCATTTGACCTCTCAATGCATCCTCAGCCTCTTCAACCGACCTAAATCCCTTATACTTAGCCCCGGGGTATCCGTTTACTTGAGCATAACACTCTCCCCAAGTGTAGTACAATCCTGGAGAGCGCCCAACCCACACGACGTAACACTTAAAGTTGCCCATTACCAAGCTCCTTGCTTCCCTGCAATAAGACAGAGGCAAGCAATAGACACATTTTTTAATTGAGTTAACAATGATTCCAACATTCGCAAAGAAATATGACATCATACAAATAGTTAAATTAGAGTTTGGTACAACACCATAAACGATACAACATCAGAGTTTTTAGAAGTACAACACCATAAACGATACAACATCCGAGTTTTAAGTAGTACAACACCATCAATAGCAATAACCACGTACTCCAATTCATATCACCATCAATAACTAGCACCACATCACGGATCTTCATAGAAGATCCACCCCAACTTGTCTTCGTCATCGAGGGCCATGAAGATTGCTCTAAAATCTGCATCTTTGAATGACTTGGCTGCCCCGTACAACATGTCATGGGTGAAGCCAGGAAGACTCTTCAGCTTCTGTATACAGATCTTGATTGAGCATGGATCGTCAATCGTGCCTACCGAAGAGGATGAAGGAATGCTGTGACTCTTGTGGAATTGCAACCTTTCGTCATTCAGTGAACATAGCCTTTCCAAGGCGCCTACAGTTCCATCCATAGTTTTGTTGCGCTTTTGCCGCGTTCTCCTATAACCAGGGGTCCCGGAACACCTTACCTTATTTGGGGAGGTTGCCTCATCGTCGGTAGGACGCTTAGCAGGGGGTGAAGGCGTATACTCTCCAGTCCCACTCGAGAACTGTTGAGAAGGTAATCGAGACTGCAATGTATGCTGCCGTCCGGCCTCTGTTCGAGATATTCCCTCATGCTGTGTACGACATTGTGACGAGGGCATAAAGAAAGGGTCGAAATCTTGCTCAACATCTAGGGGAGGAGCATGTCCACTACCACCGAGGGGGACCGTTGAAGTCTGGTGGCTCCGATTCGGATTCCCGGTGCCTTGTTGTGGCAGAGATGTCTCATCATCACCTACCGACCTTCGATCATCCAAATCAACGATAGGAGCATTAGTGTTGAATACAAGACTTCCTCGAGCCATTGTCTTCCCACACAATATGTCCATTTGGTCTTTGCACTCGAAAGGCTTCCCCAATAAGGTCTTGTACTCAGTGTTTGTCTGAATTTGGAGGAGATGATAACACTTTATTAGGTGAATACGACCTAGCTTGTATAAATTCTAGTGTTGTAAAATGTAATTGAACATACCGCTATTGCCTCAGCCCAAGCACCCTCATCAGGGGGCACAGGAAGTTTCTTTCCATCGTCCCAACCCCATCCAGTACGACTAAGCAATTGTTGAAGTAAGTGATACCTTTTTTTCAAGTTCTTCCACCTGTTCATTAAATTACACTTGTCTAAAACTTGATTTGTCGCCCCATTGAATGGCCGGACGATGTCATTCCACACATGTGATTTGAAATGACCTTGTTGACACATGTTCTTGTGATATTCATCCACCAAAAGATTACACAAAACTATGTCTGAACGTCCACTCCAGTTGCACACACGACTCTTGCCCTTCCTATCCGTAACATGTATATCTAACAAAAGTGGACAAGGTAATATAAGATGACATAACGACCAAATAGTTTCATCTAGGAGTACAATAAAAGCGGTATTCAAATGAAACCACATATTCAAGCAAAATATGAAGGTCGTTGGCCAATAACGAGAGGTGCTTAAAAATTCACACTCCAAGATTGTCACACGTACGGAATGTAGAATGAATAAGTTCATACGAGGGCAATGTCCTCCATTGATAAGTCATCCATCTTTTACATATAGTAAAACAATAGGCTACTAAATTTTCTTACAAGTTCAACTGTACTTTCATTATTTGCACTTTCTTATGATTCATGGAGTGTTTTAACATGTTCGTATAATTTTTTAATTTCCATGGATTGCAGTATGTGATGTATAAGCAACAATGTCATGATCTGTCATGGCATTTTGACTGATGTTCATTGATATCATGTACATCAAATATATCATATAATTGAGGGCCGCCATAATAATATTACAGGTGTAATCCATGTTATAAGAAGAATACATGAAGGAAAGAACAATATTACAAGTGTAATGTCATTTGCCATGAGAAATTAAGGATACAATCTAACACATAACATACCCATGATCATAAGTAAATGGGGAGATCCACAATATATATATTTTACTGGAAAAGTAATGTCAGCAACTGTATATATATGCTCTTGTAAGATAAATGACACAATAGATCATGGCATGCCCCTATTTAAATTAAACTTAAATGCCACAATAACAGCACAACTTATATGTCAATTGCTTTCTTCATAAGCGGATGACAATTACAAAAGGGGGATAAGTTAGAAAATACCGGACTGTGACATCATGTTGTCCAAATGTGGGGAGGAGACAGAGTCCTCTAAATCTGGTTAGACAAAAGTCAAACATCAATCAATTTTTTTTAGGTAATCTGAATTCTACAGCTCAGATTTAGAGATACGCTGGATCGTAAAATGCATATGCATGCAACATTGGAACTGAAGTTATAATTTCATCGAAAACTCATTAGTAACAAGTAATCAGCATGTTATAAAAGGGACAACCAGTCAGCATGTGTTATAAAAGGGAGAAGCATTCATCATATTGTACCTCAAGGCCGATGATATAATACAACATTTCCGTAGTTAGACAAAAGGCAAGTTCAGTTGCATGAAGGTAGACCTCAGAATTTCTTTGACTCTGTTAACAGAAGGTATTTTTACTATCTGACGAAACAAATGGCTTTTCTCATCACCTGGATTGTTGGATACGTATCTGTGTAGGTACGCATGCATTTTCACCACAAGGGTTTTTCAATAGTATTGGAGATCATGTCAACCCTAAATCTAAACTATAATATGAAAGGATTCTGAGAAACAACTATTGGATAGGGTATTCCTCAACAACAGTCAGCATGTTAGTTTCCTAGAATCAGATATGCAAGCCTAAATCCGAAGGGGACTGGGACTTAATCAAGCTTGTATGGGTAAGTTGCTTTGGGTTATTATCAAGGCAGAAGCAGTCATTATGATAATCATGGCAGGCTCGATCAAATACTTAGAAAATAAGAATGTTTGGGACTACAAAATCAAACCTCACTATTCTTCAACATCGAAGGGTATCATGCATGCTAGACTAAACAGATTTCAAATCAAGCTACACTTCTATATCGTGTCTGATATTACCTACTGCATTTCAGAGTCGAAAGAAATAAACATATGGCCGGACCCATGGCGGAATGGAACAAGCATTAATAACATAGACAAAAGATGGGAGAACATCCCGCAGGAATGTGCAGTGCGAAGGACAACAATGGTAGCCAAAAACATGGGAGATAAATTGCACAATAATAACAACAGAGATTAGGAAGGGGGAAGAACATACAAGCACAAATTTAAAGTAGGCCTATAGTAAACCACGCAGACAAAAGATGGAATCGTCTGCTACCACAACGAAGGAGGTGGAAGAACATGCCCACAGTAGCCCTACTTATGGAGAGGGGATGGGGCTCCAAGTCCACCAGCCCCCTGTTGCTCAGACGGGATGGGACGGAAGCAAGATCTGACCTAGGGTTTCAGAGATGGGACGAAAACTGTGCGACAGGATGACCCGTGATCTAGGGTTTCCACATGCCGATGTCATCTCTCCAGAGGGCGACGGTAAGGTTAACCCGTGAGCTAGGGTTTCCACGAGCCTACCTGACGTCGGGAGAGGACGATGAGCCGTTCCGTGAAGGCGAGAGGAGAATGACGCTGGATGCCTACCTCAGGCCGCCAGGTCGAAGGCAAGAGGAGGAAGACGTCGGCGACCTACCTGAGGTCGAGAGGTAGGAGTCCATGGCAGATGCGTGTGAAGGAGAGGAGGACGGGGGATGCTGCTGCGCGAGGCGAGGTCGGGACGAAGACGAACCGAGGACGGGCGCACTGCCCGAAGTCTGGCGGAGAGGACGGGACGCTGCGCTTCGGGAGGAACGAAGGGTAGAATAGGAACCGATGCGAGAGGGATGCGTCCGGGGCAATCTGTCCGACCGAAATAGGTGGTGTAATGTATCCCGCTCAAACGAGGGATATCCATCATGTTAAGTGGGCTACACTTATTCTTGTATCAAAGTAAAAAATGGTTAAAATGTGACTTATCCCCAGGTTAAATGAGGGGTATCCCTCTATCAAAGCGCAGCTTGTTCTATAGCTAGCAAGTAAATGCATGCTCTGAGTAGCTGTTCTTTTTCCTCTAAGTATGACCACAGTGTTGTTATTTCAAGCATCATACCTTCATAACAATGTGGTGTGGGATGGAGGGAATGATGATTCTCATGATGTGAGTAGATTTATCCTTGGCATAATCAGCCCACTAGCCCTCATTACGGTCAGCCTGTTGGGTGGGGGGCGGCCAGGGTGTCAAATTGTAATCCACCTCATTGTTGTTCACGAGTTTGCAAGTTTTGATTCTTCTCGTCAACAAATATCTCATGCCTGATTGGTGGGGGGGTGGGGTTTACGTCTAAATTTCGATCATTTCACCCTGGCTTAGGCAGCATTGCCCCAGGTCTTTACCCGAACTATCCCTTCGCAGCCGGCATGCCCATGAGGATGGATACTGCACCCATCTTAGGACAGAAGTCATCTGTGATGCCAGGTGGGACATGACAGCAGGAGAAACAAAGGTCAGCACACTAGTCCTGAGTAACTATCACAGCATCTCATTTCATGGTCTGTAAGAGAATTATTTATTGTGCTTTTGATGGAGGGGCTACATCATATTTTAGATCTCTTATTAGGTATAAGCCATACTACCAATTGAAGAAGGGTTTCTGGCAAATTATTTGCACTTTGCATGGTGCTTAAAGTGATGAGGAAGGCATGTGGAGGTGGTGGAAAAGCAATGGCAGGTTCAAGGTGAGATCTACCTACCAGCTTTTTGCACATTGGGTAGGTTGGGGGCGTGCTCAATTTCACCTGCTGGCAGCTCCTCTTGAATTCTGTTGAAGGCTTGAAGCTTGAAATTTTGGTTTGGAGAACAACACATCTGCCATCCCTAGACTGTGATTGATTGGTTCAATTTATGGAGGAATCAGGGTACATTGCATCTTCTGTAACAGGGGGTTTTTGTTTGGGGGGGGGGGTTTAGATATGAAACACTTATGAGTGATATTTCTGGTAGCCTATTCGGGAAAATTTTCAAAAGGCCAGATAGAATGAGCACAGCAGACAACTTGGAGATGTTGCTTCTTAGATGGAATAGGAGATGTACATAATAAGGAGATCAGCAGGTTCAGTACCTGGCCTTTATCGACTACCGGGATCATAGATTTATGTGGTTTTGTTTAGCATTTATAGGTGATTGAGCAGCCCAAAGCTTCATACAGCAGGACTACATCGTTCATCCTAGACTATAGATTCATTGGGCGGATGGAGAATCAAACATCACATGGGGAGTACTTTTCTGGATATTTTTTGCGGACGTACTGATTTCTATGTTTGTACATCTAAATGTTTTGATAATGAAATTGTAGTACCATCCAATCTTTCTCTCACCCACGTAAAAGGAAGAAAGATGTAGGTTCCAGAAACGAATGAACCCCATGATCTATGGTAATGCATGCATTTTTGGAATAAATATACTTAGCGAATGTTATTTGTGTTAAAACAATGACGGGGTTATCTTTATTGAGTTATTCCCCATTGAAAAAGAGTTGAACATAGACCATTCCTGGCAAAATATCCAACCCTATCAGATGAAGGCAGTTCTGGTGAGCAAAACATGAATTTGTTGTATCCTTTCTTTGTGCACTAGTTTTAGGATATCTGCAGTTACCGATCATCGGGCATATGCCATGCAATGTGTGTTCTAGCCTCGTGAATCATGTTATGGTGAATAGTCATTAGATTGTGTGGCATGTTATTGTTGGAGGCCCAAACTCAACCCAGCACCTAGGTATTGAGATGAGGGAATCCTCTATATATATAAAGATGAGACTCTTATGGATATCAGATATGGGACTAAACCACAACACCCGCCCTCGCACCAAACCAAACGGTTTGGAGGCACATCACGGGTAGGGACAAGTGTCCACATATGGATCCAATGGGTAAACCCACTTTGATACAATGTTGGAGGCCCGAACTCAACCTAAAACCTAGGCATTGAGTTGGGGGAATCCTTTTTATAAATAGGGAGGTGAGAATTCCATGGATATCCGATGAGACTAAATCACAGTAGTTATAAACAGGTTTTCTTAGTTACATGAGCATGAGGTATTCTTCACCTTATCTTTCACATTGATTTATTGTTTTAAATGATCTTTTCCTGATTGTTCTGACGATACTATTTCTTTCTTTTCAACTTCATACTGGAATTTTCTTTTACAAGATGTATCCTCTGATGTTATAAATTTCTTAGTCAAATGTTATTCGAGGTCTAATTGTGCAGTTACGTACCTAAGTCTCCAATGTTCTTTCTAAATGCATTATGTAGCCATTATGCAGTTAACACTCCCATGCTGTATATTCCACGTAGCTAAGCCTATAATGTTCTTCCTAAATGCGTTCAATTATGTAGCCATTATTCAGTTAACACTGCCATGCTGTATGTTGCACGCAGCCTTGTTTGCATTTCTTCACCATTGTTTTGTGTCTTGTGGCCATATTGGTGTTGGTGAATGATGGCATAGGGTTTTACCCAAATTCCCACGAAACAGATCTCTTGATTATTTTTCTTTTCATTCAGTTTATTGAGCTAATTGTTCTCGGACATCACATTTTAAGTCATTTAAAGAGACATTATTCCGTTTAAGCTGGGGGCAGCTTATCACTCGGAAGATCAAATCTTGAGTCAATTGAAGTTTTCCAGCTGCCTCTTGAGGGTCAAGCATTAAACCTGTCACTAACAAGAAAATTAACCAATCTTATTTGAAGTCTTCGAATCTGATCTGTTTCTGCCGTTTTGCTGCAGATGCTCCAATTCATTCTCAACCACGGCCTCCCAAGCCGGCCCATTCCATAGGGGAGGAATTCCTTGGCAGGCAAGGGTTTATTGCTGTTCCAGTTTTCAACCTCAAATTTGAGGAACACAAAGGAATCATCATCTCTGTTCTTTGCAATTGTGCAGGTTTATGAGGAATGCTGGTCTTGTTGCTGCAGGAGTGTCACGGAACCTCCATAGAGTGGCCAACTATGTCAAGGACAACCTTGATGACATATTGTACCCCGACCGGCGGCGACCCAAGTAACTCAGGAACCCATGTTTACATGTGCAGTTTTACATGGTGAGATATCACATGAAGGGGCTAACATCGGTCGTATGCCCCTTCGCCCAATTCAAGTTGTGCCTCTGTTTGCTTTTACTTCTTGATGCTGCCGTTGGAAGAATAAGATGCTTGCCATCTTGTAACTGGGTTTGCCTGCCTATTTATTTATATGTATATTTTCGTAACTTCTCTGGACTCACCGTGGCCTGGGAGTACTTGCATGTTGGAGCTCTGCTGTCTTTAGCATGTTTAGAAAGTGTTCACTTGCAAGTGCAGCTAGTTGCATACTTAACCCGCAGGGTTGTACATTGTAGAGACGTGCATTGCACTATAAGAAGTTCAAGAAGCGCAGAAACTAAAACCCAGATGTCATTTGAAACATTGTCAAAATTATTATTCAATTTCTTTCACTTTTACCCATGGTTTATGTTCAGATTATCTCATAGGCTTCTTTTTTTTTTCAATTTGCGTTCCCAAATGCAACTCTAGCCTTGTCACTTAGGCACCCCATATCAAGGTTCGTTGATCCGCATCAGAACGGATCTTCTTTGATCCGGTACAATACGTCTGTGTTGTAATTAATTCGGCTCAACTCTGTGTGCATTATCTCTTCTCTCCCTCTCTCTCTCTTACTGTGACTCGACTTGACTCGACTGATTCTGAGAGTGATCTATAACGTATTGAGTTTTTTCAGATACGGTACGACACGTCTTAGTCAGACTAAGTCGACGAATTATGCCCCATATGCCTTGGACGTTCGTAATGCTGGTCTAAATTAGAAACAATTTCCACTCCGTCTTAAGTTGCAATGACTCGGTAATCGGTATTCATGAAAACAAGTGGGAAGTCGCCATGTATTCTCAAGCGAAGTCCAGGGATGCACGCAAAAGTTCCAGATCATTATGGGCACGTTTGATAACCGAGTTCGGTCAGTGCAAGCGACTCTCGAGAGTCATTTGTGTTAATCGAGTCCGGCTAACGCATTTATGTGTGAGAGGGTCGAGGGTTCACTGTTTTCTCTTGTCTGCTCTCCCATCTTAAGTCGTTCTCAACTTGGCCCTATAAGCTTCACACTCGAAGTCAATCTTGATTCCGCTCGTTGTGCCTCTCTTGACTTCTTCTTCTAGTCAGGTTCACGATCCAAAAATATATATATAAACTCTTCATCTAATCAGGTGGCACATGCAAAGGCCATCATTCTTTTACGAACAATTGAGAAACTTTCATCACAACATCATCTTCCCCAGAGCGAGCCCTCGAACAAACTAATTTCTCACACCACCACCCCCCAACAGAGATTCTTCTACTATCACTACACCCAAATTTCTCGTCATACCAAAAGAAAAAAATCCCCGAATCATCAAGAACAACGAGTGTGCGGGCATCAGTCAGACGCACAGTATGTGCCTCGTTACGGCGCGAACTCCTCCCCACCCTGCCTCGCTGATGAGATGAGATGATGCAAAGAGAGAAGAAGACGGCGGATGCCGCCTCCTCCGCCCCGCGCGAATCCTTGTCGCGGCAGTAGCGTTGGATCCAATCCATCTTCCTCTTCCTACGATATAAATAAGTAAATAAATAAATAAAAGAGACAAAAGTCACAGAACAACCCAAAGCAGAGACGGAGAGTGGAAAAGGTGGTGCCGCGTTCTGCTCCTCTATCACCTCCAACGTCCCCTACCCTGCCCTCCTCGCCTCGGCTGTTTCTCTCCTCTCTTCCCCTCCTCCGCCGATGGCCGCGGCCGCAGCCGCGTGCAGGAGGGCCCTTCTGCAGTCCGGGCACTGCTCCAGGAGGGCGGCGGATCTCGACGCCCTCCTCCTCCGCGTCGGGGGTGGCAACCTACGGCGCCACGTCTCCCAGCTGCGCCCCAAGAACGGGAGGCCGGCGTTCCTCGTCGACACCTTGGCGCTGGTGAGTGGTGAGCCGTCTTGGAGAACGGCTGCGGGTTGGGGGTGTGGGCGGGGGATGCCGCGGTTTCTTCTTCTTCTTCTTCTTCTTCTTCTCCTTTTTTCTTTCCCTTTTCCTTGGTCTTGATTGGTGGTGTCATTTGATTTGAGGAGGGATCTGAGAATTTGGGGTGATGGCAGTATGGTATGATTGCGCGGTTTTTATTTTTTTGGTGCGAAAGCGCAGGTCAGGAGGTTGGAGGCGCAGGGAATACCCTCGAAACAAGCAGAGGCCATCACCTCAGCCATCACCGAGGTGCTTAACGATAGCTTGGAGAATGTGGCCCAGTCGTTCGTCTCGCAGGGGGAGATCCAGAAGGTGGGTGGGCTGTTCCCTTTACCTCTCCAGATAAACGTCTCTATCTTTCCATTTTCTACCACTTGATTTGACTGTGTATGTGGCTCTGTCATGGGGATGCCATTTTACTATGCATGTGTAGGTCCTCTCACCAGGTTCATGCTGCGTGCCACTAGACTTTTTTTTTTGTTTTAGCCTTTTTGATTGAATGAAATGGGCAGTTCATGACCCGGCTGTCTCAGTCCATCCGTGCAGAACGTTTCCCTAAATCATTACAATTGGGAGTTCTTAGGATTCTTTCTATCCTCTTGCCGAAAGTTGAAATGAAGCATTGCTATGTTGTCTGTCCAGTTTATCATTTGGAATTATTCACGTGATTACCTACCCTCTCCAGCTTCTTCGAAATCATAAACTGGCTTCCCCGAAAACGATTAGCTGAATGGCTATTTTTTACCACTAGCTCGTCACTGTGTTTGTATAGCTTTATCCTAACACCATTGCTTATGAGGATTAGACTTTACATTTTCTGTAGCATGCAGTTGGGAGCATTGAAATGCTGGAAAAAGATTTAGAAATTTTAGCTTATCATGAACAAATGAACTCTGGATGTTTTCATTCTTTCTGGTCCACACATTAGTCCTTGTTGCCCAATTAAGTATTCATTTATGACTAGTATAGGCATGGAATTGTCACAAAGGTAGATATTGTTAAGTTATTTGGTTCCCACTTGCACATATTGATGAGAAATCTTGAATCATGTTCTAGGAGACCTTTGTGACTCAATGGTGTACAAATTGAAGATTTCACAGGAACTTGGAGGGAACTTCAACAGCGCCTTGGCTAATAGGTTGAAAGGAGTGATCAGCAATCTGGTAGATGCCAATCAGTCGGCTTTTATCAGTGGTCAATACATATTGGACAACTTCATGACAGCCCATGAATGCTTACATGAGCATAAGGTGAAGAAGGAGTGTCTTTTGTTTAAGTTAGACTTTGAGAAAGCATATGATAGAATCGGTTGGGACTTCTTATTTCAGGTTCTCCAATGCATGGGGTTTAAAGATCAATGGGTGGATTGGGTAAAGATCTGTGTTCAGATTGCCAGGTTCTCTGTCTTGCTGAATGGGTCACCTCTAGGCTTCTTTGGATGCTCTAGAGGGCTCAGGCAGGGAGATCCACTGTCACCTTTGCTCTTTGTCATTGTTGGGCAAGTGTTGAGTGCCATGTGGAGTAAAGCAAGGGCAGCAAACATGATTAAGGGGGTTTCGGTTGGGAGTGATCAGGAGGAAGTCACACACCTACAGTTCGCAGATGATACCATGTTGTTTGCTTCAACTGATTTGGATAAGATTGTCAACCTAAGAATTTCGCTCAGGTTGCTGGAGGCTGTCACTGGCCTCAAGATAAATTTTCTAAAGAGTGAATTGGTTGGAATCAATATCAAGGAGGAAGAGAAAGCCAGCATTGCTAATCTTCTAGGGGCCAAATGGGAAAATTTCCCGATCAGGTATCTGGGACTGCCCCTTGCTGCTGGGAATCTGAAGTGCACTGATTGGAATGTGATTGTGAAGAGAATTGGGGATCGCATAGCTGCCTGGAAAGGTAAACTTCTGTCTGCCGGTGGGAGATGAAAACAGTGCTGCCAAACATAGCATTGTATTCCTTGTCCATCTTTAAGCATCTTTCCTTGCCGATCAGGTATCTCTTAGAGCATCTTTCTTTTGGAAAGGAAGAGGGCCAGGTGAGAAGGGCATGCATCCAATTGCATGGAAGTGTGCATGCAGGCCCAAGGAGGAAGGTGGAGAGGGATTGATGACAATTGAAGCTATAAATCAAGCCCTATTACTAACTAAAATGGCTGTGGATGGCAGATATGGTGGAGACGGCCATGTGGAAGAATATAGTTGTAACCAAGTACTTAGGGGGGTGGAGGGGATGGGTTTCAGAAGGAAATTTTGGCAGTCAAGTATCTAGCATTTGGAGGAACATTCTTAATCTTAAAGACTTGTACAGATGTTCAGCATTGATCCAGGTAGGGGATGGAAGAAAGAACAATTTCTGGGAAGAATCTTGGCTGCTGAGCTAACCTTAAAGATGCATTCCCAAACCTGTATGCAATTGCTTCTAGGACTGGGGGAAGTGTCCATGAATTCTGGTCCCAAACAGAACAAAATTCGGGATGGTCTGTGCATTTTAGGAGGAACCTAACTGAAGTAAAGTTCCAGGAATACTTGCAGTTCTCTGCCATGTTGGACCAGAAGAGGTTGGTGTTAGGGTCCTCTGATTCAAGGAGTTGGAGATGGGAGAAACAGGGGAAGTTCTCAATCAAATCAGCAACCAGAATTCTAATGCAAGGAGGCCGGAAAGTTCCATGGTTCAAACAGGTGTGGAATGTCAAGACTCCCATCAAAATCAGAATTTTCCTATGGCAGCTGGCATGGAGGAGAACCTCAACTGCTGATAGAGTGCACAAGTTCAAGCCGGGCATTAGAACCAAATGTGTTTTTGGTGGATACTATACTGAGGAGCTGAACCATCTTTTCTTCAATTGTGGCATAATTTAGACAGTGTGGACACAATTTTTCAAGGCAATGAACATCCAGTGGAATAACAAGTACTGCTTGGAGGAGTGGCGTGCAGAATGGATGCTTCTTAATCCTATAAAGGAAGAAAATGAGCTCTGGGAACTGTCTCCCGGCCATGCTATGGGGAATATGGAGGGAAAGGAACAACAGGGTGTTTAGAGATCTGTTTAAACACCCGTCCAGCATCATCCAAACCTGTATTAACTGTCTAATGGACTGGTATGTTACTGTCAAAGGGCTGCCATGCCTCCGATCAGGCATCATGTGTAGGTTACAAGGGTGGAACCAATTCATACTGTAATTTTCTATCATTGGGGGACTGTTTTTTTGTTTTTTTGGTGGGGTGTTTACCTTCTTGGTAGAACCCCCGGGTGTTTCTGTGGTGATTCGTGTTTGTAATTTTACTCTTTTATCTAATGAAATGTGGCAGCAAGCCACCTTCCAAAAAAAACTTGGAGGGAACTTGGACACGTTAAAGCCTGACAGCTGCGTTTAGATGCTTTAACTGTTATTGTGTCCAGAATCCCTTTAATGAGGAAATTGAACACTATCCATAGGAAGCTTTACTTTCATGTTCCCTTAATCCCTTTCATGAGGTTATTTAAACAAGGAAAAAGGTCCCTTGCACCTCACTAGGAGATCCTACCCAGGCTACCCTTGTTGGGGGGGTCATGCCAATGGGAACTTAGTTGTGTGAGGGCAAGCTTCAGGATGGGATAGAATGATCCTGTAGGTTTTCGGGGAATTCCAATCCATGTGAACCTCCTGCAGGTTGCAACATTAGGTGCTCTGGTTGGTTCGACATGAGAACTCCTTCAGTTAGGAAATTCACCCCCATGAAGAAGAAGGTTGATTTCATGTTGACCCTTCACGGTCATTCCATCCTATATTCCCTGAAAGGAAGGTAGAATCAGATCATGACTGGCTTGGATCGGCTGATTTGATCAAATTGTGCAATAAGATATCTATGAATTTGACTTAACCAACAATTAAATTTTGATAACGGTAATAAGAAAATATTTTTTCAGGAATAAATCTAGTTCTGCTTCCTTGTTACTCTTGATTTTTTTCTTTCCACGTTTTTTAGTGGCTGATTCTAATCTTACCCCCAATTCTTAAAAATGATTGATCAGCTCGGGCCAGTTCAGTGGGATCAGCTCAGACTCGCGGATCTGGGCGGATCCTAACTAGTCGTCAGGTCTCCAATGGCTAGTCAAACTAGCCATTGGAGACCAAGTCTAGCCATTGCTACTGGCCTCCAATGGCTAGTTTAGGTTGGAGAAGGCCTAAGGGATACATTTGAGGGGATCCACTTACTCTTTGACTAGCCATTGGAGACCAAGTCTAGCCATTGCTACTGGCCTCCAATGGCTAGTTTAGGTTGGAGAAGGCCCAAGGGATACATTGGAGGGGATCCACTTACTCCGTTACAGACAACTTGTTCTAAATCATTTACAATGTGGCTGTTGGCTGTGGCAAAGAAGAAAGAGAAAGCGTGATCAGGAGTGATGAGCATTGGAGGGGATCCCTTATTCTGTTACAGACATCTTATGGTAAATCATTTGCAATGTGACTGTGGCAAAGAAGAAAGAGAGAGTGTGCAAATAGAGGGTTGATCCTAGCCATCTGCAATGGCACTGTCATGTTGTCTGTTCTTAGATCTTTCGAAAATTCGTATAACTTCTCCTTAAGTCTTAACATTCATATTGGAGAAAAAACTTTTTCCTGGACTTGAGTTCTTGTTCTGTTTTCCTTTGGAAGGTTGAGTAAATGGTGGTTTGTGGCTTAGAAGCATGGGGCGGCAATAAGGCAATAGTGTGAACAAGAAGATAGTGGTGAATAATGTTATATATTTTCTGCATTTCAGTTTAAATTTTCTTTGGAAACGAAGCAGAAAGGTGTAGAAATCCTCTTGACAGCAAGAGGATGCTAAAGAGAATCTGCTTCTAAGGATTGCACCCAGGTAAATTGCAAGGGAATTTTTTGTCTAGTCTATAAGTGAAAGAGATAAACAGAACAAATCCTGTTAAAATCTCAGTTACAGAATCTTTTCCAAAAAAGGGTCTGTCCCTAATACGCAAATGAATAAGTCTCCCAAATAAAAAAAAGGGACAACTCAAACATGGAAAGAATGGTAGAGAATAAGAGAATGTTCTGCTATGTGGTTATAGCATGGATTCAGTACATATAGCCTCCAGTTAGCACTTTGATGCTGTTGATACAGAAGGCTGATGAAAATAGAGAGGGTGATGTATAAACAGGTTGTGCCTCTAGTCTTATCCACTGAAATATCTGAGTTTGATGTCTGGAGGTGTCAGGCTTTTCTAACCTTGAGTACTGGTATTGCTACTCTCTGATGCTTCCAATAGGACAGAAGATTGAGGAACATGTAGAGGATCATGTATCGGTCTCGTAAACAAGTTATGCCCGTAAGCCTATCTACTAACATGTTAATTTGGATGTCTGGTGGTGACGTGGTGTGTCTAGCCAAACCCCAAACACAGAGCAGACTTGTGTGAGTCATGTGGAATGACACTGAGTTAGCAGACTATACTTAAAAGGGGAAGATTGGCTGATGCCATTTTGAAGACAAAAGAAGTTGGAAAATTGCAAAATCCTGTTTATATATATCTTATATGAAACTGACTAATAAAATTTCCTTGAAATTTGTTTTCTTACGTATTCTAGCTACATGGAATTTTTTACATTTAGAGCCTTATGGTTAATTTCTGTTGCAAATGAGTTGGATACACCGAGAATATTCATTATCATTTTACTTTTCATTCAAGTATTTCATAGATGAGAATACACTTTAGGACGTCAAGAGTCTCAAGACTCATTTATCTACCAATGATTATATAAGGAAGAGCCTTTTGCCTTTCTCATATATGATTTAACCTTCCTAGAAATGCATTTCTCAGTATACCATCAATTTGATTTGTTATTATAAACTCACTACAGATTTGTATTTCTAATAAATTAAATATGCCAAGCATATTTCTTTGCCATTTTAATTTTAATTATAAGATGTTTTATTCATAAGAATTCCCATGTAAATGTCAAAAGATTCACCTCCATCTTTCAAAGTTCTCTGAAAAATGAGGACCAATTCACCGTCTTATGGTAGTTAGCCTTTGGGTTACAGAGAAGTTATATCAATGATTATATGCAAAAAAGATTCATGTACTCTGGTCATACAAGGAAATATATTTAGGAAAGTTAATCATGCAGTTTTTCACATGAGAAGGGTTTAGCAGATATCTTTTCTTGCCATTCTTAACAAATAACCACATGTTTGAACCAAAAGCCCTGCGAGAGGAGTCCTGCATGGACTCTTCCCTTGCACCGAAAACAAAAAAGGGAAAGAGAAAAGAAGGGAGGAAAGGAGAGGAAAAAAAGAGGAGGCAAAGAAGAAAAAGAGAGGAGAGAAGGGTCCACCGGACTCTTGTGCGACAAGATAAAAAAAAAGTGAAAAAGAAGAGAGAGGTAAAGTCCAATGAAACCAGGAAAAAAAGAAGAGAAATAAAATCTTCTCTCCCCCTCCCGGTCCATTGGACACACTCTCTCTCTTCCTACTTTTTCTGTGCTCTCTCTCTGTCCCTCTCCCTCTCAACTCCCACACCTGTTGGAGGTGAGGAGACCTCGTGGGGCCCTCAAGTCCACTTGGTGGGCAAGAACTCTGGCTGATCCACTTGTCAACAGAAAATGACCCAATGAGGGTCTAAGATAAAAAAGGCAGAAAGTCAAGAACTTTGAAGGAGTTTTTTTATAAAAAGATCCCAACATGGTGGAGTCTGAAATCTCAAACCCCACCAGGTGGGGTATGGGCCACCCTCTGCTCCTCCCAAGGAGAGAGATCCTTAAAGGTTTTAACTGCAAGAAAAAACCTGGAAGTCTCAAATTTTGCAGGTGGTTTTCTGCAAAATTCCACGGGAAAAGGCCAAAGTCCACCAGGTGGCCTTTTATTATGAAAGAAGGAAGGTCCGATGTTTCAAACTCCACTGGGTGAGATTTTGGACTTTCTCCACCTCGGGAGCATAATCACCAACCTGGTGGAGATGGGATCCATGAAGACTATAAATCATGGTTCGACGACTCGGTTTTGACTCGCCCGACTCGGGCGTACCGTACCGGATCAGGGAAGAAACGAGTCAGGCCGACTCGTGCCGACTCGGGCCGAGTCACAAAGAAAGCTGGTGTATTTTAGGTGTACCGTACCGGATCAGGAAAGAATCGATCCGGTACGGATCACCAAGTCGGCGAACCATGCTATAAATAGCCACCCCGGTGTTGACATGCAAGAAGGAAAGATTCTGGGAAGAACTTTACAAGTGTAGGCACTCCCTCCCCCCAAGAGGCCATTGGCTCCTGTTCTTTTGGGCAGCAGGGATGTCCATCATATGGTTATTTACCACTCATGCCACTTCATGCCCATGGTGTAGTTATTTACTAATCATGCCATTGCATGTCCGTGGTGGAGTTATTTACTAATTTTGCCACTGCATGCCCATAGTGTAGTTATTTACTAATCATCCCACTGCATGTCCATGGTGCAATAGTTACTAATCATGCCATTGCAGGTCCATAGTGTTGTTATTTACTAATCATGATATTACATGCCCATGATCTAATTATTTACTAATCATGTCATTGGAAGCCATGGTCTAATTATTTACTAATCACGCCATTGGGAGATACCATTAATTACCAAACATGCCATGCCCTTAGAAAGGTCCGGTTAATTATGAGACATGACATTAGAATGTCTATTTAATTACTAAATATGCCATTGGTGGTCTGATTAATTACCGAATACGTCATTTTATCATATTGAGTTATGGAATTAATCAACAAATAATGTGTGATATTAACCAATTGATGATGTTTCAATTAAGGAACCAGTCTTGGTTAATCGACATGGAGTATATGGTTCGTTAAATCAACTCCAATTAACAGATCGCAACTTTATCAGCTCGGTCAAGTTGTACAATTGATGAACCACGATTAATGTGGCTTAGTAAATTAACACAATTAACCAACCGCTAACCATTTGGTCTGGACAAACAGGTCCAATGAATGAATTGTGGCTTAGTTGGCCCGGTCAAATGTTAGAATTGACGAACTGCGATCAATGTGGCTTAGTCAATTAACATAGCCATTGCTATAATTGGCAAATCATGATTAGTGTGGCTTGGTCAATTAACACAATCATTGTTTTTTTGGAAAATAGTTGGTACCACAAATTATATTAAAAGTAAAAGTAGGGATATACTAGTGTAAATTGTGTGCTTTCAAAAAATCCCTATACAAAATGACCACGCCAAGACAATGTGGTGCTCATTATTGCCCTAACAAAATCAAGAAGAGTTTTGTGAGTTCACATTACAAAGAGTCAAATGCCCATTCTCTTAGTCTCTCCAAAATAAAAGAACCAACTTTGTCCGTCGTTCGAATTTTCCTCCTGAAGATCATGTTGTTTCTTTATCCCCGTATGGCCCAGAGGGTAGCTGTGTAGTTAAAAGCGCGCCTAGGCGCTGAGACGAGGCGAGGCGCCCCCTGGTCGTCTCGTCTCGCCTCGTCTCACCTCACTCTGACCACAGCTAGTCTCACTCTCTCTCTGTCTCACATAGACACACATAACTTGTTTTGAATCATAGGATTGAATGAATCATAGGATTGAATCATAGGATTGAATGAATTTAGGACTTTTATTGACTTTATATAGCCATTTTTGTGATATTTAGACATATAGTTTATTTTTTGAATTAAATATATATATTTAATAAAATTTTGCCTCAAACGCCTAGGCCATCGCCTAGGCGTTTGAGGCGTGAGGCGACCCCTTGGTCGCCTCGGTCGTCTCACGCCTCATACTACATAGGAGGGTAGTATGTAGAATGAGCTCACAATATGTGGCGGTCACCCTGCCATCGCCTATGCCATAACCGTATAAGGAGCTGCCCACTATCCATGGTCAAGCGAGCACCTGGGAATCTACTCATCAACTTGGACCATAACTCCTGAGTGAAGGAGCATCTTGCAAAGAGGTGATCCATAGAGTCGTCCTCAACATTGCAAAGGACACAACTCCTAAAAATGCCAAGCAAGAAGGAGACTGGTTTATCCCGCATAGGTAGCCTATCATGTGAGATCCTCCAAATCAGCACTCTCGCTTTCAATGGGCTGCTAGGCTTCCATATGTGTGCTGCTTGTTCATGTCTTATACCTCCATCAGCGATAAAATCATAGGCTGATTTGACTGAAAACTTTTTTTCCTTATCCCATCGTCACCACCATCTATCGATGCCGGTGTCCTTCGGTGCAAACTTCAGAAGAAAGGAAAGAAGTTCTTGAAGTTGATCAATCTTTTCCTCCCGAAGATGCCTTCTAAAGGATGGGGTCGAAGTGCCTCTTGAAAGTTGAGATTCAAAAACATGGAAGACTACAATTGCCGGTGAGGAAGCTATGGCATAAAGTTGAGGAAACCTCTCCTGAAGGGTGAAGTTCTTACACCATCTATCCAGCTAGAATAGACACCTCTCTCCCAAAATAATATGAGCACTAACAGGCATGTTTTTTTTGCACTATAATATACCCCTCTAGATGGGAGATATTATGCAGAGAAGTTGGGGTCAGCTCCCATTCCCTCACCCTTCGATAATATCTATGTCGAATGATTTGCAGCCACAGACCACCATCAACAGAAACCATCTTCCAAAGCCCTTTGCAAAGCGGAGCTATATTGAAATCCCTGATGCTCCTGATGCCTAGGCCACCCTCCTTTCTCTTGCAAATTCTTCCCCAAGCAACATCATGCCACCCCCTCATCCGGTCTCCACTATCATGCCACAAGAATCTTGCTTGGATTGACTCAAGCTTCCTCGCGACTATCCTCAGAATCTGGAAGATGGAGAGAGAATTGATGGGGAGACAGCTAAGAACTAATTTACAAAGCACCAATCTTCCTCCATATAAAAGAAGCCTCGTCTTCCATCCTGCCAGCCTGTTCTCAAACCTATTGATCACATCATTCCAATCTATGCAATGTATTGCCCCTAGAGAGAGTGAGAGACCCTAATAGGAGATAGGAAATTCTTTTATATGGCAGCCTAGAATGAAAGTTGCTCTTCACATATGTTTGTCCTCCATGTTGATCCCCATTATATGGCTCTTACCAAAGTTAACCTTTAACCCACTGACCGCCTCCAGAAGCTCCAGCAATAGTCTAATGATATAGAGGTATCATGCTCCCTATGCTAGAAAAAGAATAGTGTCATTAACATACTGCAAGTGTGTGATGTTAGGACTGGCATTTGAAACTTGCAAGCCTTTGATCAGCCTGTAAGCCTTTGCGCTCAGTCACATCCTGCTAAGAACATATGCCACTTGGATAAAAAGTATGAGGGACATTGGGTCAACCTACTGGAGACCCCTACCACTATGGAAATATGATGAAGGTTGTCCATTGATTAAGACTACAAACTTGGCAGAAGTAAAACAAGCCCAAACCCACCTAATCCACTGATCATGAAATCTCATCTTCCTCGGTACATTAAAAAGACAGTTCCAGTTGACTCTATTATATGCTTTCTCAAAAACCCCTTGGTAACCACTCACCGGTCCATCATCTCTTGGCTGGTAGTTTGGAGATAATTTTATAAGTGCCATTTAGGATGCTAATCAGCTTGAAATCCCTAAATTCCTACACTCCTTACTTCTTCAGAATGAGGATTAGGATGGTCTTGTTGATACCCCATAGATGAGCCCTTCCCTCTTGAAACTCCTGCACTGCACTAAGATCTGCTTCGATGATGTCCTAGCATTTCTGGAAGAAACACAAAGAAAAGCCATCTGATCTTGGTGCTTTGTCACCCACAAGAGAAAAGACAATCATACGGACCTCCTCCTTTGAGAAAGGTCGAACAAGAGCCACACTCTCCTCATGTGAGATGTGAGGGAGATGATCTTCTGCAACGCACAGCCTGACCATATCCTCCTCTGTAAAGTGCTGAGAGAAAACAACTTCGCTTACCTCCTGATGTCCACATCATAGACTTCCCCTTCCACCTGCTAGAAGTCCTCAGAAGCAAGGACTTGTGGTCGGAGATCGTCTTAGCCAATCAACAAGAATGAAGATGAGGAAAGTGGTCCTCCCAATCAATAGACACCAAGAATCTATCCAGGCGAGAGTATGTAGGGGCAGCTCTCATATTAGACCATGTTAAATGGGCATTCGATACTCTGATATCAATCAAGGCCACATCCACAATGAAAGCATTGAAGTCCTCCATTTCCCCCATATGAAGGTAGTCCTCTAATCTCTCCCACTCTGTTGCCACAGCATTGAAGTCGCCCCACACACCACGACCTACCAGAAGACTAATGGTGTCACAGCAACTCCTCCCACAGAGGTCTCTTTCCTTTTCTACTTTGTGGCCCATAAACACTAGTGAAGGTCCATGAAAATCCATCTTTGACGTTACAAAAGTGGAGAGAAATGGCTTCACTCCTTGTCTGTCTTTCCTCTTCCACCTCCTATTCCTCGAACTGGTTCCCAAGAACCATAATGCCTCATGATCTCCCCACGGCTGGAAAGGCCACCTATCTCGATCAATTGTTGTTATCACTCCCTATGCTTCTGCGTCTCATACCCCATCATCTCATAATAGAGCCCCCATCTCCCTTACATTTGGACTCTTGGATACAAAAGATGTCAATTTTATAGCTCTTGACCAACTCCCTTACCACCCTCCTCTTCTTTCCCCCACAAACTCTCGCTCACATTCCATGTAACTATCCTCATATGGACACAGAGTAAGTCCTTCCCCCTCCTCCAATCCAACTTCTCATCCCTCCCCACTTCTCCCCCCTCCGTCGTGCCCACCACCCTCTTCTGTGCCTTTTTTTTGCCTTGGCACACCTTGCAATATGAGCAAACCACTTCTGTGTTTTGTTAAACACACCTTTCAGCTCCTTTTCCATCCCCACAAAGAAGACCCCCATCCACTCCGACAATTCCCTTACATGCCCCTCCATCAACTTCTCCACCTCCCCCACCATCTCCTTAATCTCGTCCTTACCCAGCTTGCTCCTTCCTTCCCATCCCTCCCTTTCCATCTCCTTCTCCATCGACTGTCCATGCAAACCCGGAGTCTCTAGTTCCCTAGCCGTGGCTGTCCAGAAATACTAGGAAGGGTGGTAGAGAACCAGACCACGTGAGAAAGCACTGTCTACCTGGGAGTGCCCCCAGCCACCGCCGTTGAAGCACCGGAGGCCAAATATTGTCTATCGGGTAGCTGTTGCTCTACTGAGGAATCAGGGATATATACTTCTGGCCCACCAGTCAGCCTGTCATCCACCTGAACCTGTGCACCTACGTCTAACATGTAGGACTCGGGGACCTTTTGTTGCCTTTACACTATAGTCGGCAAAAGAGGGAGGATCGGATCTGCACCTTGCCGAGAAGGGGCACCTAGCTCGCCAACTTCTCCTTGCCACAATAAGGCAAGGGACGTTTGAGGAAGGGGCTCCACCTGCGAACGGAGGGTGGCCTGAGGTTCTGGCTTTGAAGGCACATCCGCCACGGGGAGCACCGGCACTGGGCGGTCGCTCTCATCCCATTGGGTCGGTTGTTGTTGTAGTGACGAGGGGTTCGGGCCGGGGAAGAGACGGCCCGTGGCGGGTCCCCCAAAATTGGTATGCTGATGAGAAGCAGATACGGGTAAGTGATGGGCCTTGTGCGCAGCTGCACGCCGAACCGAGTTGAGACCTGCCTCCAACCCAATAGAGCCCAAGCCCACTAACTAGTCCGGCCCAACGGCGCCCGATCCCACTTCAAAGCTCGACCCAACACGTGTAGACTTACTCGGCCCAATTGGAGCGGTGATACTTTTGAATTTTGAATGGCTACACAAGGGACCGCCACGTACCCCAAAGCAATCATCCCCTACCTCCAACCCTTGTGATGGATGCCCTACCCGTCGCCTCCAAACATAGCTCTCCGATTATGCATCCATCCGCACCACAAAGGACTCATCTTCGATGGAGAAGATGACCGGTGATGGGACTCCTTCAAGGCTGGTCGCCCACGCCATCATTTGCGCCGTGGTTAGGCTGCCCCCCCGGAAGAACCTCAAATCCAATTTCCAATGACGCGAACCCCTGATGAGGAAGGACCCCCCCCACCCGTCACACAGGATGAGGGGCATTCCCTGCAAGGTAAGCCAAAGAGGCAGAAGTCTCGGATTGGGGAACATCCCCCTGGTCGGAGTCCACCTCTGCAGGCGAAGGAGGGACCCCTCTACAATCAAGAAGCCTTCATCGGCTAAGGCTGACGCAGCATTTGCCGAGCTCCCCACTGCCAGGAAGGCTATTGTTGCACCCGTAATTTTCTCGAAATACTTCAAAATTTTCATTCCGAAACAACCGACGGAAAAGATACGGTGTAGCGTCGATGTCGTCGGACCGCGGAGTACCTCCGTGATTTAGGATATATTGACCCGATCATATTATCACAAGTGGCATCGCGGCAATGGAAGTTAAGAGGAAGACATGCATGCACGCCTGTCAAAGCGGCCGAGCAAGTATATCACACGGCACGGACGGGCGCGAAGATTCCTCCCCACGCAGCGCCACCACGGCTTCTTCTCAACTCAGGTTGATAGAAACGGAGCAAAACGGCGCAAAGAGGGGCCAAAATGCATGCCCGAGGGTCAAACGACCCCTCCCGGACGCGAGAGGGGGCCACGGCCACCCCGCCGGGGTCGGCGGGGGTCGCGCGACCCCGTTGACATCCCAGAGGGGTCGCACAACCCCGTTGCCATCCCAGAGGCGTCGCACGACCCCGCTGGCATCCCAGAGGGGCCGCGCAACCCCCCCCCCCTCTCTCTCTCTCTCCGGTGTTCAAAAAAAAAAGGGAGGGATTTTGGCCCCCTCAGAGGGCTCATTTGGCCCTTTTTGGTGGCCAGAGGGGTCAAAATGACTTTTTGTCACCCCACCTTGACAAAATCGGGGCAAATTCGTTCATTTGACCTCTCTGGGCCCTCCCGCCTTCTATAAATAGACCCCCATGGGTCCAAGTGGAGAAGAACGATCTACAACCTACGAAGCCACCAAGCATCCGGAGGAGTTTGTTTTGTTTGTCTTGGCCTGTGAGGGGTAAGTCCCCGGGTCTTGTACTTATGCCCCTACGGGATATTTTTGTAATTATGCCCCTCAGTGGGTCATGTTGGCAATCATGCCCCTCAACGGGCCGTGTTTTGCAAGTCTTTACGTCCCGGGACGATTAAGTTATGTGGTTCTGTCCCTATAATGACGGAATTACAAAAATATCCTCCCCAGGACCGTAAGAGACAAAATTCCTATAATTTGTAGTTATATCCTGCAATCTTTTGTAATTCGGGCTACGCCCCTATTTCCCGCGTTGGTGCGGATCTTTGTACAGTGGACAATTCGCCGACAATCTTTGTACCCAGTTGAGGCTATAAATGTACTCAGTGCACTCTGCAACTTTCTTCGAGAAAATTATAAGAAAATCCCCCCGACTTCTGGAAATTGCATATATACCCATCTTTCGGCCAAATTGACAGATGTGTGCCTTCTATGAAGCCTCTTGTCACTCTTTCGGTCCGGAAGTGTTGTCAGCTCAATCCGACACATGGGTGCCACCTCAAACCTAGGTCTGCATAGGGTGTGGTAAAATTATCGAACTATCCTTTTGACCCAAAAATGACATCAGAGCCCTTAAAACCCTCCAGAAATGGCCTCAATGCCTTGGGAAGTCAGGAATCCAGTCCTACTTCCATTCCAGCCTAGAAATTTCAGCAATACCCCCGGCCTGGGAAAATTACCAAAATACCCTCGGAGTCTAGGAAATCTTCCTCTACTTCAAATATGTCTACGGCTTCTGCATATTTGCGTTGTTATTCTTAAATCTTAGGGTTTGGCTCAGACCTAGTCCTAACTCAATTATTTCTGTTGGTCGGTGGTGGGTGAGTGAACATTGTGAGCCCTCTAAGAGAGTTTGCCCTCAACATCAGAACCCCTGTAGAAGCCTTTTGGGACCTCTTTGACAGTTAAACAAAGGTGTTCGGACGTTAGGCCGATGTAAATCAACACTGACTCCGGTCAGTGGGGAAAGGTCCAGCACTCGAACCCAAATCGTCTGATATGATGCGCACACACGGAATCACCCTCTATACTTAGGGGGGGATGTTTCTTTTCAAAAAGAACGAAAATCTACCTTTTATCTACGATAAAAGTCGATTTAGATTTTTTCCGTGTCTCACAGACTGGCACGCCCGGTGGGACCTTTCCCGCCTTTCTTCTTTCTGTCAAAGAAAGTCTCTAAACCTTTTACAAGGCTCTGATTTCCTTCCTTTTCCTGGACGGGAAGAGGAGGGTATACGTCTCTCTATACCATCTAAGAGCTACTCGCGCTTCTGCGCCCTTCTCTGTTCGTGCTACGCACCACCACCACCAACACCAGTAGCAGCGATGGCAGCCGTCACCCTCAACTCGTTGCCGACCATGCCAGGTTCGGATACCTGGCAACTCCGATTGTCTTCGGCGACTTCCCAGCGGTCGTCGGCTCGCCCTTCTTCTTGGGCGTGGTGCCAGTGGCTGAAGTCAGTTCAGCCGCCCCTGCAGTACCAACCGTCGAGGGTGTTAGGCCCCCGACCCCAGCAACTGGCCGGGTTCTCCCGGTCAACAAGACCAGCACTGAGGGTGTCAGGCCCTCAATCTCAACTGCTGGTCGAGTCCGCTCGACTAAGATGACTATTGTCGGGGGTGTCAGGCCCTCGGCTCCAACAACCGGCCGGGTTCACTCGGCCAAGAAGACCACTGGGGGTGTCAGGCCCTCGACTCCATCAACTGGCCGGGTTCATTCTGCCAGGAAGACTACTGAGGGCGTCAGGCCTTCCGCTTCAGCTGATCGGGTTCGCCCGATCGAGAAGACAACCGTCGGGGGTGTTAGGCCCTCGGCCCCAGCAGTTGGCCGGATCAGTCCGGTCCACAAGCCGACTATTGAGGGCGTCAAGCCCTCCGCTTCAACCGGCCGGGTTCGCCCGGTCAACAAGCCAGCTTCTGAGGGTGCCAGACCCTCTATTGCAACAGCCGGCCGACTTCGTCCGGTCAACTTTTCACAGACCAAGGGTGTCAGGCCCTCTGTCTCAGCAAACGACCGAGTTTTCTCGGTCAACCAGATTACTGCTGGCGTTGCCCCTGCTCAACGGAGGCAGCGCCGTCGCCGTAACGGCCCCAACCCCAATGCGGCTACCCACAGAGGTACCGCCCCTGCTCAACGGGGGCAACGTCGCAGCTGTCAGGATGACGCCATGCCTATGGCGGGCGCCACCACCGCCGCCCCTGCGCAACGAGGGCAACGCCGCAGCCGCAAGGGTGCAAAGCCCGAAGCGGCTGTATCTCGCTCTGGCAAGACGGTAATCGTCGGAGATATTCGCATCCGGCTCGATGGAGGCGAGCCAATCCTGCCACGGGATCGTCATGTCCCGACTATTCCTACCTCCAACCGCTTCGAGCTCCTCCGGCAAGTTCGGGAGGACGGAGCGAAGAAGAAGAGGCCTGCCGTACCGGCGGCAACTCAGGGTCCCTTGCAGAGACCCAAGCCTCGAGCTCCTCGGTCTAAGACAAGGGGCAACCCAGTGGAGGAGCGCCACCTCCAGTTGAAGAAAATTTGGGTCACCAAGGAGGAGGCCCGAATCATAAGGCGCGCGAGGGCGGAGGAACCCTTCCGTATGTCGGAGCTTCAGCGGATGCGGAGTCCGCCAAGCACTGAGGCCTTGACATCTACGAGATTTACATCTCAACCCCTACGGGGGCAAAAGCGCCGAGGAGCCAGCAAGAAGGTGCGACCGACCTCCCCGTGGGTTAGTTCTACGCACACGGAGGAGGATCGCTCACCTCAAGTATCTACATCCCGAGTGTCAGTCTTTGACAGACTGGGGATGCCGCCCAAGCCGGAGCGACAACCGCCCAAGAAAAAGCTGGTGGTCCAGGTGACCGATGACACTGTCAAAGTGTTCACCTGTTACGCCACCTCCGGCGACAAACAACCCGAGAACACCTCGGGAGAGCTTGACCAACCCATCCAATATTTGAGGAGGTCAAGGCCGGTCTCCCGGATTTTAGCACAGACACAACAGGTGCCTGCTGTTGGTATGTCTCAGCCCGAGCCGGCACGCCAAGAAGAGTGCCAGGAAGACGTCCACAGTGTTGATGAGGACAGTCACTCTCGGCACGAAGAAGAGTTGGGGGAAGAGCCACGGGCTCCCACATTGGAAGAGCTTCGACGGGAGAACCAAGAGCTCAAGAAACTGCTACAGTCGCTCCCGCGCGGAAACGTGGCTCCTGCCCCGCCTCAGGCGGCACCGACTGGAACGGATCAGCAGCCTTCTCCCATTCCAGCAGCAGCCAATGCCTCTGTCACCGCTGCAAGACTCCCACTGGCAGTGGACGTCGAAGTCCCGCCGCATGAAGCCAATGCGCGGTCATCTGCTACTCCTGCTGCAGAAAGCCTCATGGCGCAGAAGCAAATGATTGAACGCATTGTAGAGGCGAAGTTTGCTCAACACGGGGAGGGAGTGGCCACCGTTGATTTGTACAGCGTGCCTTATCCCCTCCGCCATCAATTCAAGAAGCTTCCGCCTGATTGCCCGAAAGCCCCGAAGCTCCAGAAGTTCAACGGGCAGGGCTCTCCGCATGAACACCTGGCCTACTATATGACGGCCATGGGTGAATTGGCACTGGAGGAGGCATATTTGCTGCGGTATTTCGCCACATCATTGACCGGCACCGCCTTCCAGTGGTACTCCAGACTCAAGCCCAACTCAGTATCTGATTGGGCTGACATACAGAAGAAGTTTGTCGACCGCTTCCAAATGGTCGAACGCAAAGTCTCCCTAGCAGAGCTTTGTTCCCTTCGACAGAAGAAGGGTGAAACAGCATTGGACTTCATCAAGCGATGGAGGGACGTCAGCATGCGCTGCGATAACCCTCCGACGCCTGAAGATGCGATCACCATCTGCCGCAGGGGTCTCTCGGCAGAAGTCAGTGAAAAGCTTCTGGGCTCCAATATCAGAAGCTTTGACCAGTTGAATACAATGGTGGCGGAGATTGAAATGTTCTTTGCTGACCATCCTACACAAGCTTCTGCCAAAGGCAAATCCTCCAAAGACCGTCTGGCTAGCGGTAAGGAGGTGAATGCCGTGGACTTTTCCCCGACGAATGGAAATAAAGGAGAAGGAAAGCCCAAAGGAAAGGGCAAGAAGTCTGATGACAAGACAAATGCGTCTTTCTTAGCAGAGAGCATGAAGACACCCTATTCCTTCAAAAAGGAGCATACCAAGATGCTCTTTGATCTGTGTATGAAGGAGCAGCTCGTCACCATGCCAGATCCGCGGAAGCCCGCGGAGGTGGACAAGACAGATGATCCTACCTATTGTGTGTATCACCGAGCTACATTGTGGACCTTATGGGGTGAAAGAAACAACATATCATTCAGAGGAGAAGCTAGGGCTAATGATAGAGTAGTTTTTTTAAAATTTGTGAGAGAGTGAGGACATGGGTGGGGCTTCTATGTAATGTGGATTCTTACAACTCTTCCATTTTTGGTCTTTGGGGGGATTAGTGTCAACCACTCCATCTTGGTGTGGAAGGCCTCTTTTATATAGGGATTTTTGTGAGGGTCTTGTCTATACTTGTATATCCCTCTTTTACATTTAATACAATAGCGGTACCACCCACTTTCAAAAAAAAGAGGCTAATTCAATACCTCTTGTATCCAAACTTGAGATCTTTGAGACCTCCCAAATGGTGGAGAAACATCTCTATTGAAATTCATGTTATGAAGTGTATTGACTAGATTACTCCGTCATGACTCCAATTTTAACAATAAAGCTCTACTTTAGATGCAGCTTGTTTCAACAGTTACTCGTGTATTGTGTGATCTGTGTAATATTAAAATGGAAAATGTGTTATCTGTATAAGCGGGAAAAAGGTTCCAAGTGGTCATACTGTCAGTTCCCTAGCTTGTTGATAGTAATCATCATTGACCATGTCAAAATCCCCCTTCTGAGGGCAAAAATATATTAGAAAGAACATCCTCCTAAAGGTTCTTTCATGAATTGGAATATCACAGTTTTAATGCCCATTCAAAAACACAGACATTCAGTGTTGTGCGAAGTTTTCTTTTTTGGGCCTTTCTAAACTGTGTTCCAGCATATAAAACTCCAGCAAAGTGAATTAGGATCAGTTGACTTTTGGATGAGCATGCTTGTATTTGTTGTATACGATGTAGCTTTTTACATCATAACTAAGCTCTTACTTTCAATTTTTTGTATAGGGAGCTCGTGGGAGCACTCTCATTATGCTTGTATATCGCTCCTTTTTTATTTTTATACAATATTATGGTACCAACCACTTTAAAAAAACTAAGTTTTACTTTCATTTTTTATTTCCCTAAAACCAGTGAATTGATGTAGTTCCTATACTTCCTATATTTTCTTCCAGACAATAAGCTTTCAATGTAGTGATTCAGAATGCTCATCCCTCTAAGAAGATACCACATTATATCTTCTCTTTCAATATCCATTGTTATTGCCCTCATTTCAAATCCATTGTTATTGACCTATCTAATGGAGAGTGAGTGCACCTTCTGAATGCAGGAGTATCATTTCTCCATGTTGCAACGTGAGACTGAAAAGCTCAAAAGTGATATTGAGAAGATGCGTAGTGAACTAAGGTGTGTTTGTAGTTAATGTGCTAAAGAATACTTGATGTTATCAGATATTAGAAACATTTAATTATTGCTTTAATTTCCTGAGACAGGTATGAGATTGATAAGGTCACGGCTGGGCAGCGTTTGGATTTAAACCTTGAAAGAGGGTAAGATTGAAAATAGCAGATTCTTTTTAGTTTTCCTGCTTGTCTTTTTCATGTGTATCCTGCCCTCGGGTTACTAGTGTGTTGGAGACCCTGTTTAATGCATAAACTTACAGCCATGACTCACTCATTCTTCCAGTAACAATTGTATCTGATGCTTTCATTACGTGCCACCTAATCAGTCAATAGCTTAAACATATTGTGGTGTAATTCTTTGCCACTTATTCCTAGTTAGCGGTTTGCCGACACGCTGTCACCTTTATGTCACATTAAATAATTATTATATGTGAACTCAGGCGTACACGTGATGAGTTAGCTAAGCAGAGTGCTGAAACTAGTGAACTCACTAACAAACTTGATCGGGTGAGTTCTACGATGGCAGCATAAATCAAAGCCTATAGACTTTGTTAGCTTCAAAATTTTGAAACTGGTTATTTTGCATTTGTTTGCAGGAGATTCATGCATTAAGGGCTCAGCTGGAAGCAGCAAAATACGACGTTATAAAGTACTGCATTGGTACATTGGTTTCCATATCTGCTGTAGGCCTCGCTGTGGTCCGCATTCTGATGTAGAAATACGATTTAGTTTGACAAGACAAAATGATTTCAGCCTGGGAAGGGTCATTTTGTTCATTTTTTAAAGAATATTTGATGCCGAAATATTTTAAAAGACGGGCATCAATATCTTACCATTTCGTATTTTGTGACTCACTCACATTTAGTTCTATTGAGATTGGTTTTCTAACAAAGTCTGATCTGTATCTGCTCTTGTTTTCAGTTTGATGTATTTTCTTGTAAGTTTTACCTGTTGGCTTGGGAACTTTTGCTAATTCGATTCTATTTTTCCTTTGGGATGTTACAAATTTGCTTTGATGCCGCATGGGTGGCCTGTTGAGTAAAATGAGGCGATTTTTCCGATCCTGCATGTTGGTGTTTACTCGAGAGTCGGGATATTATCTAGTAATGTCACGCGAGGGGATATTCTTGTTCCTGGCGACTTCCACATGAAGGGGTCCATTGGTTGGAACCTGGAATCCGTGGTGGATCATAGAGAAACCCAGGCATAACTTCCTGATAGGACCTTAGTAAAGGAAGTATCAAGAGTTATGAAATCCAATTGGGGTTCAACTTTTTCATATTTTGGTATAGATTCCCAATTATCATGAACATAAATGTGGAACCTGAGTGCTCTTTTCTTTTGTTCCGACTCCAATATTAGTTTTTCTTTTGAACTATAAAGTAAAACACATCCCTCATTCCTACATTTTCACTATCTCATCTCTTTGTGCACACTCTTTAGCCCCCCACAGTTGTGATTTATGGTAGCACCCATAAGCCTTCCGGTGGATAATTCAAACAAATGGTTGTACTTGTCTCCCCAGTAACCACCAATACTATGCAGTAGGCACTAACAAGTAACATCCCACAATTGTTGTGTGCTTGAAACACTATTCATGTCACAATATACTCAACCCTCAAATGATTTTCAATTTGGCAACTGAAGGATAGTAACATGGGATACTCTGGCAAAAGAATTGTTTGGCTACAATAAGATCAATACAGGATATTCTACCAAGCTATGTAATACATAAAATGCTACCCTTACTTGTGCCTTCACGATAAAGTCCAAGTGGTTCCATTTATCTTGACCAATTTTGATGATAATCCACAACTTCAAGAAGACCTAATCAAAAGATTCATACGAGAATCTGAAATGTTGAGGACCTTTAGTAATCCTATAAGCACATCCACAAAAAATGACACCTTCTTAAGAACATTTCTCACAATACTCTGAATTTACACTTAAAGGTCTTAGAGTCTAATTTATCTCTAAGTTCACTAAGGATGAAAACGTGGATAATTGACCCCCACCTCTTGAGAAGACTCAAATCGAGTTTGCTCCTATTCCATAATTTATAAGGTGTACTCTCTACGAATTTAGTAGGAATTCTATTTAAGACATAATTATGTCGTGAGCAATGACTCTCCCTACAAATTCTCTAGAAGATATAAATTAATGCGATAGTTTATATCTAATAGAATTCATTAGTGTTCTATTCTTTCTTTCCGCCACTTTATATGTTGGGATATGTAAGACATTGTCACATGTCTTTTGATTCTATATTCTTAACTCAAATTATCTTGAGTTATATTCTCCACCTTTATCCATCCTTAACACCTTAATATTCCTTTCAAGTTGCATTTCTACTTCCATTCTATATTTCTTGAAACAATCGAATACCTCTTATTTGCAGGAATTAGATAAACATAGAATAATCATCTATGAAAGTTATGAAATATTTTTTATTATTATATGTTTTTATGCTTAAAGGGCCACAAATATCTGAGTGGATCAACTCTAGCCATCCTTTTGTTCTATGTCCTATTACAAAGGGTTTCTTAAATATTTTTTCCACTAAATAATATTCAAATAATAATAATTCCACTTTTGTCAAACCTAGCAATAGATTCATTTGTATCATTTATTTCATTTTAGATTTTGCTAGATGTCCTAATTTAAAATGTCATGTAGTACATTCCTATAAAGAACACAAGGAATACTCGAAAACTTCAATATTGTTATTCTTATTATCAATTATAGGGATATAAAATAAACCATGTTTAGAGCAGGGTTCGTCGACCCATTGATCCACATCGGATCACGCCCTGACTCGGTCCGACTTGGACAGAGCTAGTGGCCTTACTGTTGCTCCAGCAAGCCTGCCCTGTCGGATCGAGGCCCTGAGGCCCTCCCCCACCAATCGAGCTGGACCGGTGGCCTTCTACCCCCCCTGTAGGATCGAGCTAGTCCAATGACCCTCCCCCCACTGGATCGAGGCCCTGCTATTGTTGGTGGCCCTGCTGTTGCTCAGGTGCCCCCCCCCCCCCCCCCCCCGCTGCTGCTACTACAAAGTGTGAAGGAGGAGGAGGTGACTCTGTCCAAACTCAGCATATCACATCTCGTATTCGTGCAGATACGATGTGATACTCCCAACGTGGTACAGGTAGCACCGAGTCGACAAACCATGGTTTAGAGACAAACTTTCTTATAGCAATAACTTTCTTATCATTCTACGTTAACACTCTTTTATTGTAGAACCTCACTTCCATATAATTCTTCATCAAGACATGAACAAAGATTAAGTTCCGTCGGATTCCAGATGCATAAAACACATCTTAAGGACTATGATATTGTCCACAAGGTCCAGCCAATATGTTCCAACAATTTCCACGTCCATGTACATATTGTTACTCATGTATACTCTATGTTCGCTTACCTGAGCTTGTTCAGCAGTAACAGTCCTTTCTTTGCCTAAGTGATGTGCCAAGTAACTTTAAAATCGATTCACTATTCATTCGACTCAACTAGCATAATGTTACATTCAGTGATGTCAATGAATTCCCTCTTTCTAACTCCTCTTTGTTTCGGGTGTAAGTTTTCACCCTCATTCCTTTATTTTTGGGGATAGTTTACCTCAAAGTAACCAAACTTCCCACAAGTGTAGCAAGCACTGTGAGGAATATGATTTCCTTTTCCTTAAAACTTGTTGGTTTTGAACTAGGGCATGTGTGCTTCAAAAGAGTGATCCTGGCCAATGGGTTTCTCGTGTGCATCATTGGTGTCACGTCTCGTTAAAATGGAAACACAAGACATGACAACTTAACATGACATGTTTGAGATTAGTAGCACTTCGATCATTCCATACATAAAATATTCGTCAATTACATACGTATTACGAAGAGAAACTACATAAAGACTGGTTTCCATTTGTAATCCATAGTTAATTACAGAACTTGTCTCAGTACAAAAGTCATCATGGCAACAATAACCAGCACCACAAAACACATGGCCAGTTCTTGGTTGTGGCTCCATACATGTTGGCTTGCACCCTCACGTTCCCTGTAACACTGCTCTGACCTCAAGCGCTAAATTCATGGCGCCACACGTAAAACAAAATGGGACAACATACTAAGTACAATACTTAGTAGGACACCTAATACAAACAAGTGGTCACCCCGCCAACCGGGTATACATAAGCAAGAAACCTGCTGCCGGTCGAACCATCTTATCTTTAAACATGATATAGATAATATGAAGTGCTTTTAGATACATCCAGTGAAAATAAAACTTAACTTGCAGGAAAAATGTTTAATGTAGAAAAGTTTAGATGGATCATCGATCGGGACATCTCATTCCACCGTCCAACACTGATGAGGCTATGAATGATAAACGTGTAAACTAGACAGTGTCTACAGATATCATGGTAGGAACATGAACTTGCATCATTATTTAATAATATGAAGTCATAATGTAGCATAGATTTTCACTTGAAGAGCATGAGTAATAACATTTTATGAGGCATAGTAGCTTTTCATACTCGCATAAACAATTGTATTTCACGTGCTTATCAAGATAGTTATCGTGAGAATGCTTGTGGGTGAGCATACTTGCATATACTTACATATAATGCGCACGCGATTGCTTATCATATTAATAACATATTTTCAACATGGAGCTTACACCCATCATTTATCACACTAACTAAAGCAATCACGTTTAACATGAAACATCAATCATAAAAGAAAAGCAGAATGAACATGCAAGGCAGCTTCATGCTATGGGCGGCTACACCTGTTGGGTGGCTCCATGCCACACTTCCTCTCTTATTAGGGTAACCCTTTCATCTAGATAGCCCTTATCACTGGGTAGCCCTTTCCTTGACATATTCGAATGGAGATCAAGGGTGAATTATGGCTGTATGGGGTGAAGTGATCTGGTTTCAAGAGAATCATGACATACAGTGGACCTCCTGTCTAGATCACCCTATTCTCATACAATGCAAAGTTTATTAACACTTAAAACAGCTTTACCAGAAGTCGACACATGATGCAACATGATTTCTTTATCACTTGGAATCTTTTTCATTAATCTTAGTCATGGAAACCATCACGATTATGTTAGGGAAGCTCGTAGCAAAGGAGGGTCAAAAGCTCTATCTTGGCCTGGACCCTGCTGAGTGGTCAAGCATTGTCCAGAAACTTAGGCATAAGGTTTACATTAGGTTCGTGCTTAGGAATCCTATCTTAACCAAGTGTGCACTCGAGATCTCCTGCTCCTACCTTCGAGTAGCTCTTCCTATCCTCCTTATAGTTCGTCCTATAGTAGGGGTCGAAGAGATTTAGAACTAGATTTCAGATAAATAGAAGAAGCTAAAAGATAACTTGGAGAAACCTATGGAAGGCCTATTTTAGTGAGATGACAAGGTCCTCCCAAGAACACTCCAGTGAGTGCAGAAAGCTTGGAGAATGGAAGAACAGGAGTGGGGGAAGAAAAATGAGATAAAATCTATATAACTCTCTCTCACTCTCTGCCCTCGGTATGGCATGTTCTGACACCTTGCATGCGGGGTCAAACTGTCAGGCTAGTCCTACCTACATACTTGCTCTAAATCTAGACATTTTAATCTATTCTACTCCATTCGTTTGATCACGCCTCTCCATACCCTACCAACGAATCCGGTGGGCTCATATCATGTGGACTTTCAGATCCAAGAAATATCTAGTACTGTCAGACCTCAATATTATTTAATCCAAGGAAGATATGACAAGGTCAATGCTCTAAGACTTTCATCCTTCGTTGAGTGTTGTTTATCTTTACTATTAAGTTTGACTCTTTACCAACTTTTCTTTATTCGCTACTCGATGACCCTATTGTTCATCCTTGACTTCAACATTCAACCATCAACGCATCTCTTAATGAATTATTAGCATCCTTAGGTTAATTGATCAATTTCTTGATAAATCACTTGACTATTTATTTTAGTTGAATATCTCCCTTGGGACCTTCAACATCCCGCTCTTCTCGTCAATATATTGTCTTCTTGTTAATTATCGTCAATATCTCGTCTATATCCTCAATTTATCGCCATCATATCACCTTTCCTTTCGTCTCAGCATCCGCCTTCTCCTTATCTCAACCATTCACCTTATTCACCTCTATTCGCCTTACCTCCCTTTGCCTCTCTCTATCCCCCTTCCGTCTTACTCCCTTCACCTCTCTCTCTCCCCCCTTCTGTCTTACTCCCTCCGTCTTACCTCCCTTCACCTCGCCTCCTTTTGCCTCGCACTCTTCCCCTTCTGCCTTACTCCCTTCGCCTCACCTTCCTTCATCTCACCACATTTCGTCACATCTCTCTTCCCCTCTCTCTCTCTCTCTCCCCCTTCCGCCTTACTCCCTTCGTCTCACCTTCCTTCGTCTCTCTCTGTAACGACCCGAGAATCCGATTACCGGGAAAGCCCGATAACCCAAGACTCGTACCGCCATCCACGAGTCCGAAGACGCGGAAGGGTTAGAAGGATGGTGTGAAAACTACACAAGTATCATAAATAATTGTAGAAATTAAACAGTTTATATAATTAAGCAGGAAATGAATTAACATTTTACAAGGTCCACAAGATAACAACAAAATAACAACAATAGTCCACAACTAGTACAGATATAAGAAAGAAAAGTACAGCTACACAGGGCATACCCCGGCTCTGACCTCTGGCACTAACGCTGGGCACCTGAACCACGCTGAGCCTCAGACGAACTCCCCTGAAATCTCGCCTCGCCTGAAACACGGTGAAAACACGCAGGGAATGAGTCTCGGAACAGACTCAGTAGGGATCACCCGAACCCTACCTCGCAAACGAAGAAACCGCTACACTAGCAGTAAGCGAGTACCTCGAAAAGGAAACCCTGCCATCTACAAATCACCTGTCTCACGGCACGAAAACCGACACACGTGCCACGGCGAAACAACCGGAACACACGGCTGACACGACAAAACCCGAAGGTCGAAGTCGCAACGACTGACAGTCTGACACTCCCGACTCGACAGGAGTACCTCCCACTAGAAGCACAGCCGATAGCGTCCCCTGACGTCTTACACCGCACCGCAGGTGAACTGCCTGACGTGGTAGCGCCTACCAAAGGCACGGACACCGAACAAGTACCACGAACAAGTAACTAGCTGGGGTCACGCTCGTCAGCGTGGGTCCAACCGCCCCCAACCACGTGTGCACACACAGACCGTGCGTCCCTGGTCTGGTCCTCTGACCGGTTTTCCCCTCAACCGGACTCTGGCTGCTAGACGCGGGGCCCGACGGTAACCGGTCCACAAACCGTCTCTAAGGGTCGGCCTGTACACCACTCCATGGTGAGACCAGCACCGCGTACTGGTGGGCTACGACTAGTGGAGGGTCGCTGAAGGAGTAGACTCTCAAGTCAATGGAAAATCACGTCCGCATCCGACGATGTACGGGGACCGCCCCACGTACCGGTACCGTCGCACGGCGATCACGGTCGGACAAGAAAACGGGACTGCGAACCTCCCGGTGCGGTCCAGAGCCTGACGGTCTACCCTAGACGTGTCACAGGCTCTGACAGTCTAGGTTGGACCGTCACAGGCACCTGACGGCCCAACGCAGGCGCGTCACACTCTGGGTGGAAAACAACGTGTAACGCACCTGCCCTGGTGCGTTACAGTCTGTGACGCGCCTACCCTGGTGCGTCACAAGATAGTGAGAACCAGCTGTGACGCGTGCCACTCGGTGCGTCACAGCATGTAACGGTCCAACGCTGGAGCGTTTCATGATGTGGGGTTCGTCAGCTCTGACGCACCCACACTGGGGCGTCACAAGGATGTAACGCACCAAGCCTGGCGCATCACACGCCTGTGCCGTAACGGTCAGAAATCAACGGTCATACCAACGGTCGGGACGCCTCTGACGGCCCAACCCAGGCGCGTCACACGTCTATGGCGGTCTATCGAGGGGCCGTCACAGTCCACAGACCCCCAATTGGCATCACAGGGCTGTAACGCACCCACCTAGGCGCGTTACATGATGTGACGGTCACTGGAAGGACCGTCACACCCGCCCGAGGTCGGAACGACGGGAAAACGCCCAAAAATCCAACCACGCCCCCATGCCTCCACCGGAGAGGGGGAAATCAAAGGGGAAGACCCCTGGGGACCCCTAGCATGATACTAGGCTACCAAAACATGAAATCGCGGGCTAAATCCATAGATCGGGCGAGCTCTCCCCAAATCATGGAAAACCCCAAACCCGCTCAAACACACCCCTCTCGGCCTCCCCTCGGCCTACGAATCACGGAAATGAACGGCGAGGAGCTAGGGAACGTCACCCTACCTCAATGGAGCGAAAGCTCCGCCGAATCGTTGCCGAGATCGCAAAGAACGCTTTGAAAACCCCGCTCCTTCACGCTTCCCATGAACACCGCACGCCCACACGACCGCCTCGCCGCCGCCCACGTCGCCGCGCCGTCGTCCTGCCGCCGTCTGCAGCCGGAGGAAGGCTCGCCGCGCCGAAATGGGAGAGAGAGAGAGGGAGGGAGAGCTCACGGTGGGGAGGAAGAAGAAGAAGAAGAAGGGTGGGGGAGAGAGAGAAAATGAGAGGTATTTATAGAAAATTCATGAATTCTGGAAAATACCAAAAAATAGAAAATTGCATTTCCGGGATCCTCGGAACACACCGATCGTAACGGTACCACTCTCGCCTAGGTGAACAGCCCGGTTCACCCGCAACGAGGTTCCGAAGGAATTGTCGAAACATACACCGGAAATCAGAAAATACACGCTGAAAAGTCGCGGAACGCTTCCGGGCCTCCGAAACAACTCCGAAATCGCGCCGATCCGAACACGAAAGATGTCCGAAACAAAATTCCGGACACAACAGAGCTGGACACTCCGAGAAACCCGATCCGAGACCAACGAAGAAGGATCCGAAAGGTCCGGGATACTACAGCCCTCCCCCCTTAAGGAATTTCATCCTCGAAATTAAGAACAACCCAAGGGAAAAGAAGAGGAAGACTCACTCAAACAAGAAGGGGAACTACTGACGCATCTCGTCCTCACGCTCCCAAGAAGCCTCACCACCAGAGTGCCGCTGTCACACCACCTTTACCAAGGGGATGACCTTGCTCCGCAGGCGCTGCTCTCGCATGTCCTCAATGCGGACGAGAAACTCTGGGAGAGAAAGATCTGGAGTCACCTCGGGCCACACAGAATCCTCGAGAACATGAGAGTCATCGGGCATATACTTCCGCAACATCGAGACGTGGAACACGTCATGCACCGACGCCAACTCAGGAGGTAATTGCAACCGATAGGCTACCTCACCGATGCGCTCCACAATAAGGAAAGGACCAACATAGCGGGGACTCAGCTTCCCACGCCGTCCAAAGCGCATTACCCCCTTCATCGGAGAAACTCTCAAGAACACACGATCGCCCACGGCGAACGCGAGAGGCTGCCTCCTCCGGTCAGCATAGCTCTTCTGCCGACTCTGGGCCGCCAACATGTTCTGACGAACCAGGTGCACAACATCCACACACTGCTGCACCAACTCCGGTCCCGTCAAAACACGCTCACCAACCTCAAACCAGTCAAGTGGAGTCCGACACGGACGCCCATACAACGCCTCATAAGGAGCCATGCCGATGCTCGAATGATAGCTGTTGTTGTAGGCAAACTCCACCAACGGTAGGTGGTGAATCCAACTCCCCTGCCACTCCAGGCAGCAGGATCTCAGCATATCCTCCAAAGTCTGGATGGTCCTCTCAGACTGTCCATCTGACTGAGGATGATACGCCGAGCTAAAAGCCAACTCCGTGCCAAGAGCTCGCTGGAAACTCCTCCAGAATCCAGAAGTGAAGCGCGGATCCCGATCTGACACAATGGAGATGAGAATCCCATGCAACGGAACGATCCGCTCCACATAAAGACGAGCTAACTTGGGCACACTCCAGCTGACTTTGACCGGTAACAACCGAGTCACCTTCGTCAGCCGATCTACCAGCAACCAAATACTATCCTGCCCACTCGGAGTCCTCGGCAATCCTACCACGAAATCCGTGGTCACGTGGTCCCATTTCCACGCGGGAACATCCAAGGGCTGAAGAGTACCTCCCGGTCGCTGATGCTCCGCCTTCACCTGCTGACAGGTCAGGCACCTGGCCACAAATTCGGTAACATCTCTCTTCATGCCAGGCCACCAGAACTGCCTCCGCAAGTTCCGATACATCTTCGTCGCACCCGGGTGTACGGTGTACCTGCTCCCATGAGCCTCGCGTAACACCGCACGACGAACCTGCTCGTCGGCTGGGACGTACAGCCTACCGCGAAATCTCGCAGCACCGTCCTCGCCGAGCTCCACATCAGCCAAGGCCAAAATCCGGGGCAACTCAGGGTCCGCATGCTGAGCCTCTGTCACCTGACGGCGGATGGCTGGCGTGACAGTCAGACTCGCAAGCACTGCCAACCCTGGCTCTTGGAGAATCTTAAGGCTGAATGAAACTTCGGGCACTTGTTCCCAGAGCCTCCACTTCCTCAACATCAAGGCACTGACCGCGACCTTCCGACTCAAAGCATCGGCGACGACATTCATCCTGCCCGGCTGAGAAGACAGGGTGAAGTCATAATCCTTCATGAACTCCATCCAACGCCTCTGCCTAAGGTTAAGGTCTCTCTGCGTGAGCACATACCTCAAACTCTGATGGTCAGTGAACACCTCGAACCTCTCTCCATACAGATAATGCCTCAAGATCTTCAGCGCGAAGACCACAGCCGCCAGCTCCAGGTCATGGGTAGGGCAGTTCTCCTCGTGATTTTTCAGCTGCCGAGATGCATAAGCCACCACTCTACCATGCTGCATCAACACAGCACCCAATCCGACCCCGGAAGCATCTATACACACCACCAAACCTCCCGATCCAGAAGGTAAAACCAACATTGGAGCCGAGATGAGCAATCTCTTTAGTTCCCTGAAACTCTGCTCACACTCCTCAGACCAGACGAAAGGCACATCCTTCCACGTGAGTCTGGTCATCGGGGCCGTAACGCGAGAAAAATCTTGGATAAACCAGCGATAATAACCCGCAAGCCCCAAGAAACTCCGGATCTCCGTCACATATCTCGACCTCGGCCACTGCATTACTGCCTCGACCTTGGCAGGGTCCACGAAAATACCATCACCAGAAATCACGTGCCCCAAAAAGTGCACCTCACGAAGCCAGAACTCGCACTTACTGAGCTTCGCATACAACTGGTGGTCTCGCAGCGTCTGCAGCACCACACCCAAATGGTACGGGTGCTCCTCGGCAGACCGCGAATAGACAAGGATGTCGTCCACAAACACGACCACGAAGTGGTCTAAGTACGGACGAAACACCCTCTGCATCAAGTCCATGAAGGCTGCGAGGGCATTGGTGAGCCCAAACGGCATCACCAAGAACTCGTAATGCCCATACCTCGAACTGAACGCAGTCTTCTCCACATCGGACTCGCGAATTCTCAGCTGATAGTAACTGGACCGTAAATCAATCTGCGAGAACACTCGAGCAGACTGAAGCTGGTCGAACAAATCATCAATCCGCGACAAAGGATACTTGTTCTTGATGGTCACATCATTCAGCTACCGGTAGTCAATGCACAACCGCAAGCTACCGTCCTTCTTCTTCACGAACAACACTGGCTCACCCCAAGGGGAAAAGCTAGGACGAATGTACCCCTTGGCCAGTAATTCCTACAACTGCGCCCGCAACTCCCTCAACTCAGCGGGGGCCATACGGTAGGGAGCCTTCGCCAAAGGTCCCATACCCGGCACCACCTCAATAATAAAATCGATCTCCCGCTGGGGAGGCAATCCAGGTAAGTCCTCCGGAAAAATATCGAGAAACTCGCACACCACCGGAATGTCCTCGACATCCGACTCCATGCAGTCAGTCACAACCACGGAGGCGATAAAACCCTGACAACCTGCATCAAGCAAACGACGAGCTTGAATCGCCGAAATAAGGAAATGGGAAGAGGAAGACCTGATACCTTGGAAATAAAAGGTGGGTTGGAGGGGACACCGGATCCACTACTGGGCCCACTACTCGGAGCCGACGCCGCACTGCCCCGACACCGAGCTTATGGCTCGGAGATCCTTCCTGAAGACTCGGCCTACGGCTACGGTAGTATATTGCGTATTGAGTATATGTATTTGTGTATATGTATACATGTATCCCTACATGTATTTTTCTTTCGTCTTATTAGGCTAGTCTAAGTCAAATAACATGTGTGTAATTTTTATATTTTATTTGATTAAAACCCACAAGTCAAAGTGAGGTGGGTGGGTTTTGTTTTGTTAGGCTAGGATATAAACACAATTAGTGGAAGTTAGATAGGTATTTATGTTGTGGCTTTCTTTCCTATATAAAGAGGCCAAAGGGATGTGTTACGTATGAATGTTGATATATGAATGAGATCTTATTTTGTGAGAGTTCTCCCTCTTGCATTTCCTCCTTCCCTCTTTCTCATTTTGTGAGTTTGAGTGTCGCCCGGTGTGAGACCGTCCGGCGTGAGGCCGAGCTGTGTGAGATAGCAGTTATCCGTTCTCGTCCTGTTCGTGATATCGGAGTGCCGTCGATCCATTCCCACGTCGCCGTCGCGTCAGATTTGGTATCAGAGCCCAACAACGGTGTCTCCGACGACCCGACGTCCTCGACGTCGTCTCTCTTTATCTCTCTAGGTTGCTAGAAGTGAAAAAAAAAGAAACAAAAAAAAAGAAGAAGAGTAGTTGAGTTCTGTTGGTTGAGAGAAAGGTTGAGAGAAAAAAAAAGAGAGATCTGAGAAAAAAAAATTTGAAACAGAAAAAAAAAACCAGTTTTCTTTCCGTTAGTCTCTCTCTGTTTATCTCCCTCTCTTTGTTATTCTCTCTCCCTCTTATTTCTGTCTCTCTCTCGCTGTTAATCTCTCTCAGATTCACTCTCTGTAATTCTATCTCTCGGAGTCTATCAGGTGTTAGAGAGGAAAAAAAAAGGCACGCTCGAACAGCATCGTCGAGTGTGCCAGAATTTAATCAAATTTCGGCCGCAACGGTCGGCCAACAGCTCCCGCAGGCACCCACGCGTGCCCGGCAAGCACCGCGTCGGGGACCGCACCGCCTCCGCGACCGCCCGAGCGCGCGCCCGCGCCAGCCCTGCGCCAGCAGACGCGCCCGAGCGCGCCCCCGCCAGTGCCCGAGCGCGCCGCCACCCGCGCCCGAGCACACCCAGCGCGCACCTGGCCGCGCCCGTGCCCGATCGGCCGGTCGCCCGCCTGGCGCGTCGCGCCCGCGTCGCCTACGCCCTGTGCGCCCACCTGTGCGCCCGTATGTGCGCACCTGCCGCCAGTGCCAGCGCCCCCTCGCACACCCCGTCGGCTGCGTCTGCAACTGCATGCGTACGCGGCCGCACCGCCAGGCCCGTGCGCCCCCTGGCTGGCCAATCTGCCCCGTTTGAACACCTATCAGCCGCCGTGAATTGCGGAGGAAAAAGTGGGTGAAGATTTGAAAAGGAAAAAAAAGAGGAAAAGTTTGACAAGAGGGAAGATGTTTCGACCGTCTCTTCCTTCGCTCCTTTTCGTTGGTATTTTTCATTCATTTATTTCGCGGGTCGATCAATCAATTGACTAACTAGTAATCAACTGACTGATTGACGACACGGGCGTGCCAGTCACATGAGTGACGATTTATGATGCGCTCATTCCTGACCC